>JAOWLH010000013.1:4200000-4525000 GCA_027405865.1 Salix purpurea | reverse complement strand
AATAATTCACCATACAAATGGATACAAAAAATATTTCCATAACCAGTAAACACAACTGAATAAAGAAAAATTAGATGATCGGCCACACAATTACAACAAAACCAACCACCAACAAATTCTCAATTGACTACAGCGAACAAAAATCTCTAATCAATATAATCTATTACATTTTTTCGACCAACTGATTATATAATTATCAATCCAATTAAAACACACCAGATAATCAAAACATTGAAATTTTGCAATCTATGAGTTAATTAAATCGACACATAATTCACATCCAAACTGTGATTAAATTATTCTCCAAGCCAGTAAAATAATGTCAACAACCAACCAGATCAATGCAAACAAAAAATAATCTATCTTTAATAGATTTCAGCGATTATAATATTGCTATCAACCAGTTAACTGCTTAGTAACTGTTAAAAAATATTTAACCATCAACACATTCAGTTCAAGACAAAAAAAAATCATCTTTCATTCATTTTATTGATTACAGATTTACATCAACCAATTAAATAACCATCAAAACAATTAATACATACTAAATAATTAATCAATTATGGTCTTGCAATACTCAAATTACAATTCGCTGATCTTTTATAAATTTTATCGCTTATAATTTTTAAATTTCTAAATTGAATTATTATCTGAGTATTTGATCTTATAACAATAATCAACTAATTCAATACATAAAAAAAATTATAGCATGATTTAAAATTTACAATTCTCTATTTATCAACTAAAAAATTCTTTGTTTTCCACATAAATAATCAGTTTGCTATATATAAAAAGTCCGGCGCAACGCGCGGGCTAATTTTGCTAGTCTCATCTATAATAGACTACTTACTTCACTAACAAATTATGATAATCTCAAGCTAAGATTCTACACCGGTCTGCTGAAGAAGCCCACCACCTACAAGAAGAATTATTACATATTATTTCCAGGGCAAATACCCAGCCACCAAGCTACACGTCCATGGAGTAAGTTTATTTACGTGGTCAATCTGTCAAGCGATTAAAGGTGGTGCCATAACCTAACAATTGTCTGTATCAGACTATCAGTGGTCCTAAATTTTGTCAGCATCTCTTTGTTTCACTAGTCAAACCTAATCATGAACCCACAGATTAAGTGTTCTTCCCTTTAAGTCCTGATGTGATCTTTGCCACCAATTGGTCAATTACCCCTCTTGGAGTTGGGCAGAGCTAGCTGCCTCTTTTCCATGGTAGTCCAGAGTTGCATCAATCAAACTTAAATACTCTTAAAATTTCAAACCTAAAGGAAACAAATCAGTATATCGAAATTATGGCCTACCAAAACAGAAGAAAACATACGAGTAGTTGGAGTTTGGACCATCCATCATTTTCACTTAGCCCTTACTTCATCCAAGATTAATCAAAATATATATAAGATGATCCATGTTAATAATAATAATAATAATAAAAAAGCTTTGGTCTCTTTCAGCATGGAAAATCTACAACGGTCTATGAAAGCAACAAAACATAAAGAAACAAAAAATAATAATAATGAATAGTATTAAAAAAACATTAAAAAAAGGATGATGAGAGACAAGCATGATGTGGTCACTGAGAAAGTGCTTTTTTTGAGAGAGAAAGAAAGGGAATATTTATAGAGAGAAAAAGGGAGGAAGACATACACTGGCTTAGTGTCTGAGACCCACATTTCATACAATCATCAAAAGCATAAGATCGACACAAACCCATGAGCCCATTGCTACTTTAGTTTTCTTTTTCCCTTTCATTACAGGGGGAGTGGGAGTGTGTTTTGTCACTTTTGTGGTTTTTTTTTTCGTTTCCGTTTTTATTACAGTTAAAAGAGACATTACTCTCATCATTCCACCCTGCAACTCTCTGTTCATGGTTTCCTTGATGCTTGACAGCAGAGCTATCTTTCAATCATCGTAGGCACTTGTGGCCTTCAAAAATAAGAGATAAGAGATGGGTTTTCTAGGAAGTCTCTAAATTTCCAAATTTTGGTGTGTTTCTAGTGTTTTGGGTTTCCAAAGCTACTAACTTTCAAACTTGTTTATGGTTCCTTAATGTGTATTTCTTATGAATTTTTGTCCACTACCCGATCTAGTTTAGATTTTGAGTAGATAGGAGAACCTGTAATTTTTTTTCTTTGCCTTTTTGTGCTTTTGTGTAGTTCCGATTTCTGCATGCACAAGGTGTTTTTGCTGTAACAGTACTCTTTGGAACTGTGTTCTTATCTTCTTACTAGCTTTAGATTAAGATTTTTCCTGTGTTTATTTTTCTTGGAGTTGTATTTTGGAGTATTATTGAATTTTAAGTGGTTCATTTTCCAAGAAAAACTTATTAATTACATTTCACATTTTTGTTTTGTAGTGCCGTTTTGCTCTCGAAAATATAATTTTGACTTTGGGATTCCCAGGATTGACTTGAATTACAGCTTTTCAGTTTCAATAATTTGTTTCCTTGAGTCCTTTTGAAGGAAAACCAGCTGGTTGCTGTAATCTTATTATCTTTGTAAAACTAATCATATTTTGATTTGAGTAAATGCTGTAAGCTTTTCTCAAACATGGCTGAAATTAGACTTACAAAGGTAGAACAAGGCCAAACCAAGATCAGAAATGTCCCAATTGCGGTAACTCCAGAGGGTTTCTGGTGTTGTCCCTCTCCTGTTGTCTTTCAAAAGACCATTAAAGCTCAAAATCCTTTAAACAAAACCAAACCCTCTTCACCACCACCGAAGACCACCGTCCAAAAGAAACGAACCCCGATTAATGAGAGAAAGGCACCATCAACTCCATTAAGATCATCAGTTGTTTCTGATGATCAACGAAATTGTGGCTCTGATACACCTGGTGTTAGTGCTTCTATTGTTAGCGAGAGAACTCCCAGGCCTAAGATAGAAAGTTTGCCAAGGAAGGTGGCAATTGAATTTGGGGAACCTGGAACCAGTGATATGAAGGTAGTTTTACTTGGAAAGCAGGGTTTTTGTGTGAAGTTGAGTGTCCACAAGAATGTTCTAGTGGAGAATAGCAGTTTTTTTGCGGATAAGCTTTCCGAAGAGGAGTCTAATCTGTCCTGTCTCGAGATCGATGATTGTGAGGATGTTGAGATATATGTTGAAACTGTGGGACTGATGTATTGCAAGGAAATGAAGCAGAGGTTGATCAAGCAAAGTGTCTCACGCGTGCTTCGAATTCTCAAGGTATTTTACTGGCAATAGTATCCTAAAAAACATTACGTTTATTGCAATTTCTCTGTATGCATCTTGTTTTCTTTTATGTAGCTTATGTTAAACCGGTAATGATAATTGATTGCGCTTTTGTTGCTCTGAAGAACCTATATTACATCATGGGTAGTTCAGGAGAGAGCTTTTTTGTGGGATTATAATGTAGAATGTAATGAAAAACATACCTGTTGCCTTGGAAGATCTGGCTAGACCATGCACCCCTCTCTTCCACAGCATCCATAATCCAGGGACCTTTGCTGAAGCTGTTATAAGATGGGGTAAGTGAGGAAGGGTTTAGGATAAGCTCAATGTCCCAATCTCATTTTCTGTGCTTTAATGCTTGGTCAACATGCTGCAACTCTCTGTCTCCCCTAGTGTTTAACCCATTAGTCTGTCTTTAGCACCAGAATCAATTGGTTTATGATAACACTGTTAGTTTTGAGTTGAGGGATAGTTTTAGGATTTGGGTACTGTAATTGTTGATAAGTAGTTGGTGAAGAATGATTAACTAGTTGGGAGAGTTCTATTGGATACTCTTAGCAACAAAATATTTGATGGTTAAAAAAAGATTGGGACTTGGGAACAGAGAAATAATGAACTTACATTGTAATGTTATACAAGGCTTTGTGTCTGGTTTTTTCCTTTTCTTTCCATAACAGCACCTTTGTCTATCTGTAGCCAATTCTAACCACCATAAACATTCTAATAGTTTCTGATTTACACTATTTTTCACATTATTCTAAAACTCCTAATCCTTTCAAGACATTGCATTTCACAGCTTCAAGTTCTTACTATGTTTGTTCATCACTACATCCTAGAAATGTTAACAGCCACCATTGTTTTTTAGACACGTCTAGAAAGAGAATCATTTGTTTGTTTAACTGGGTGGAGATGTAGAGTATGTAATTCTACAAAATAAGTTGCAGTAAAAGCCACTTCCAAGAAGCTGCAAAACAAGAATAGAATGTCAAAACGTAAGATTGTTGCTGCAACAATGTTAATATCAGATAAGCAAGGAGGTTTTGTACTTTAAAAATTGCAAGACAAGAAATCACATAGAAATACAAGACAGTTAAAAATGTTATCAATGTGTCATTAAGCGCGGTTGTTTGTTTGCTTACAAATAGGCACCAAGTGAATGGTGCCAATGAAATTCTGGGTCAAGATGGATGATGGGAATAGGAGTGTGGAGGATGAGTAGGTAGGATAGATGATGTTCAACCCATAAGATATACAGAAAATCACCACTCTAAGGAGAATGAACAATGATTAAACTTACAAATCTCGATAATATAGTCACATGACAAAGAGATAAGAGTTTAGGATAGCTCACCACTCAATGCAATCCACCAAAGAGATAAAGAACCAAAAACAGGCTAATTTTGATTTTAGCTTCGACAGATTCTTCCCCTAGACATTAACGAAAACAAACCTATTTATACTTGGAACAATCCCTCCAAGCCAGGAAAAACAAAACAAAACATACACTCCTATATCTTAACACGAAATTCAAACTAGTAGCTTCTACTAGGTGATAAAATCTCGAAGGTGGCAGATTTTTCGACATGAAATCTTCCACCATCTGCTCCTATAGTCTAAGTTATGGATATTTTAGCTGGCAAAATCTTGGCCATTTCATTGACCATGGAGGCCCTTTCCAAATGCAAGTGACATGCATATAACAATTCCAAAAGCTTGATGTGAAGTTTGTTGGCAAAGTAGAAAGAATTATGCAAGTTAAAATTAATGGTAGGGAGAGATTTCTGTTTTCCTGACAGCCTGTTCACTTGAGAGTAAAATTGCCGTAGCTCTCACTAAGAAACTCTAACTCATGCACTGTTCGAAGCAGTGGAACCTAGACACTTATTTTAGAGTATATGATTTGTTTGGTGGTTTTTTAAAGAATCAATACAATTTTTCTTTTGAACCTGTCATTAGTTAGGATAATTCTCCTGTTTTGGGACGTGTTTTTGTTGTTTAAGAACCCTTTGATCCCTTAACCATCTCTTAACATTTTACCAACCAAATTGAATTTAGATCTTTGGGATTATTATGGCAGCCTCTACATTATAGTGCCATTTCACTTGTTTCAAATACGAATTTTTCTTCTTTCTTCCATATTGCGCCATTTCACTTGTTTCAAATACGATTTTTTCTTCTTTCTTCCATATTGCACCTTCTTTTTTGGTTCCTCCGACAAATGTTTTTTTGTCCACTAGATTATTCACTAATTTCAACCATTCAATTATCGGTTCTTCACATTGAGCATAAAGTTTGCTTCTTCAAACCAAAAATAACTTGGACAAATGTATATGGCAGACAGGTAGGTGAGCGTTCATCATCATCATCATCATTATAGATACAGAAGGCTTTAATTACATTTGGCATCTAAAACCTTTGCTGCTCTGAGTTGGCCATAATCCACATACTCTTCTTTGTTCTGTTTTCAGTTTGACTAAAACACTACCATGATCGGGTCTGTATGCCTGTATCTTGCTACCTAACCGCCTTCTTCTAGGAGCTAAAGCTTCACGTCATATGTTGAACACAAACATTTAGCATTCCTGGATTTGACTTCTTGATATACATAGCTTAACCTCGTGGTTTGACAGTCTCTAATCTTTTTATTATCTTGATTTCTAACATATAATGTGCATAACAGAATGCTTCCTGTGGCACTCTCATTGTATCATGATCCTTACAACTTGGCATGTGTCAAGGAAACCAGAATGTTTAGGGGTAACTTGTAACTTGAGACATCAGAGTAAGTCCATTATTTAACTGAACAGAATTTTGGCTTGTACTTTGTCACATTTATGAATGATTCTCAAATGTGAACGATGGGACACTTGAGAAGCAAAATTCACTTGAGTTTGAAATTGAGAAAGATTGAAAGCACAAGGTTTTTTTTTATTTTTAAAAGGGGGTAAATATGCTGTTAATATTAACAAATACACTGGTCCTCGGCTGCCCTTTAATTTATTTTGTAATGCAAGTTGAATAATACCATTCTTGACCAATGGTCATTATGTTCCAGATCTTATCATTGGCTAGAGCTAAGCCTTGAAGGTACTAAGCTGTGGTGTGGTACTGGTTAAGTGATCTTCTCTTGCCTTTCCATGACAAACCACTTTTGTTCTTTCACATGTTTCTTTTCTCTCCCGTGTCACGGCTGCTTTATGCTTTCTCACTGTGCGTTATCACTATATCCAGGAACAGTGTATTGTTTAGACTCTGATTTGATGTCCATGTGTTATTTCCCTAAAACATAGAGCTTCTACTGGACAACTGAGCATAATTTTCATGTATTGATTCAACCTTTATCGATACCCTCCCTTGCTCCCTTTATCATTTAATACATTTCTAGAAGCTCATGAAACTGTTTTACTTGCATTAAATCCATCATCAATGGAATTGTTTTGCAGGTTGCTGAACTTATTAGCTTCAACACATGCATCCAGTCATGCTTGAAATATTTGGAAGCAGTTCCATGGATTGGGGAAGAAGAAGAAGAGAAAGTGGTCTCCTCGGTTATACGGCTCCAGAATGAAGGTATTGGGGTCACACCAGTTTTGAAACGAGTCTCTTCTAATGTTGCTAACCCACCTAAAGATACAATTTCTCACATAATGGAACTAGTTCTCAAAAGCAATGAGGAAAAAGGCCGGCGTGAAATGAAATCAGTAGTACTGAAGCTCCTTCGGGAGAACAACAGCCTTTCAAGTTGCACAGATTCCTCTGACATCTGCAACGAAACTATTTATAGCTCCTGCAGGAGTTGTTTGAATTCACTTCTATCTTTGTTTAAGCAAGCAGCTGAACCTGAATTTGCTGACAAGCCTCTTGACAATAAGGAGCCTGTGGTAAAGCAAATAGCTCTTGAAGCTGACAATCTCTCATGGCTGCTTGAGATTTTAGCTGACAGACAAGCAGCAGATGAGTTTGCTGTAATTTGGTCCAACCAGCAAGAGTTGGCAGCCCTGCATTCAAAGCTACCTATAGTGTCTCGTTACCATGTTAGCTGCATCACATCCAGGTTATTTGTTGGAATTGGAAGAGGGGAGCTGCTACCTTCAAAAGACACTCGTCACCTGTTGTTACAAACCTGGCTGCAGCCATTGATCAATGACTACAGTTGGTTACAACATGGGTGCAGGTCATTTGATAGAAAGGTAGTGGAGGAAGGGATTGGGAGGACGATTCTCACACTACCCCTGGAGAACCAACGGAGCATTTTGCTTGCTTGGTTGGGCACTTTCCTAAAAGCTGGTGATAATTGCCCAAATCTTCAGAGAGCCTTTGAGGTCTGGTGGCGAAGGACTTTCATTAGACCATACATGGAAACACAAGGTAGTCCACAACAGCCTGATAGCTCAATGACATCAGGGCAGGACACTTAAAAGAGTGCAGATATGAGTGTGAGCAACTTTAAATGATAAGTTGTTATATAGAGTACTTGCGTCTACTCAAAATATAAAAGAAAAGCTAACACCGAAATCCTTCTGGGAAGGCAAACAATGGTGTAACTAATGTGTTTACTGCAACTAGTGTTTTTGATGAGAGTGCTATAGGTGTGTAAAACTCCATTTCAATTGATGAATGTAGATTGGCTTCTTGAGGTGAAAATCATTTTAAAAAAATGAATTGGAAGTTTCCTTTATATATCTTTAGTTACACCTCCAAGTCACTGGCTGATGGTCATTGCTAGACTTTCTAAATTATGCAATGCCATTCAACCGAATTGAATCTTATTCAAGCTATATATTATACACTGATGAGCTCTTTATGCTTGGAGACAGTTTACAGAAGCTGGTCTTTGCTCAGGTCACACTTGAGCTTGTTAGTTTTTCTTCTGTTCTACTATCAGGTTGTGGTCAGGTCACGTAGAATCTTTTCTATTCTGGCCATCTCAGGTTCCCTGATGCATCCTTTACGCAACCCTTTGCTTTTGTTTTGTTTGGGAGCGCTCATGAGCGCTTTCCCCTGGCATAACTATAATGGAGGTTCTGGTTTTCTTCTTCTTAAGGTTGGAAAACCCAGGATTTATCCTCCCTGATATTCTATTAGGTATGAACTGGTCTGCTACTGCTGCCACTTCTGTCAAAAGGGTGTACTTCTATTATGTTCGGTTTCTTCTATGCTATGCTGTTATGAACTAGGGTTTTGATTTTATTACCTTCGTTGCCTTCAAACCTCTTGCTTGGATGATCTTGGTGACCTACAGTTGTTCTACTGTGAGGGGTCTAGAATATTTTTTATAGTTTATAAATTTTATTTTTATTTCTCCAATTAGTATTATTAATTTTCTTATTTAGAAAGAATATTTTCTTTATTCAATGACATAGCATCTCGGCAAGGGAGATTGAATAAAAAAAATTTAAATGTTTAGGGTGCTTTTTAATTTTTATAGCTATAGTGTAGCTGGTTTTGAAAGTCTTGAATTGTAATAAATCTCTGGTTTTTTTAGTGTTTTCATCTATGACAAATATTGTTAGTTCTTTTTAGAGTTTTAAATTATTATAAACTCCATTATATTTTATTTTTGTTGTCATCTTATTTATCTTGCATTATTGATGAAAAAAAATCTATTTTTTATATTCATCAAATCAAATATAAAGGATATTTCAGAGTACAGTCTAACCGTGATTTTAAAAAATATATATTATTTTTTTCTTTCAATTATTTTTTAGTATTTTAAGATTATTTTAATATATTGGTGTCCAAAATCAATTTAAAATAAAAATAATATTATTTGAATATATTTTGACTCCTCTACCACAATTTTAACTTTTGGCGGTATTATATATATTTTTTTATCTCACCATCATTGTAATTGTAATTCTAATTAGCAAACTATCATTCACAATAAAATTATTATTTTATCTTTTAAAAGCTAAACAATGAATACATATTTGGGGTAAAATTGTATTTTAACATTTTTATTTCATAGTTTAATTATACTTATGTCCTTGAAAAAAAACAACACTGACTAATGTTTAAGAGTTTTTTTTTTATGATTTTCACATTTTTTATATGGTGTAAATATCACATAGTCTCTATAGTCAATTTTGTTATTGCCTAAGGTTGAAGGGTATTTTTGTTTTTTAACCTCTATTTTCTTGCAATTATAGCATGGTATCAATAGTGTTTTGGTCTTTGTAATGTTTTTATACATTGTAATTACCAAATAGCTCTTGGGGCCAAGATTATTTTGCAAAGGTCAAAAGGTATTTTTGGTTTTTTGACCTTGTTTTTTTTGTCTAATTATCACATGAAGTCAAGGGGTATTCTAGTTTATATATATATATATATATATATATATATATATATAAAACCACTGTTTGAGATGCACCTACACCCTTTGAATGATACATACGATGTCTTTAAATAGTAATTAGTGGCCTTCCAGGTGATGTCTGACACACCACGCCACCCTTTTTATGGTGAGTTGATGTATGTCAGACTCTAGATAAAAAAAGGATCTATAACCACAATTTGTCCCCTCCCTCATTGTCTCTCCCCTCCACATTGAAAGATGTGATGCCTTTGTAAAATTACAAAGCAATCCTCCATTTAATTGTACTGAATTTGATTTATTTATTTTTTAGTTTTATCATTTGACATTTGAATTCTTATGTTCTTTAGGAAATTGTTCTTCAATCTCTTAATTTTATAGAATTTGATTTATTTATTTTTTAATTTTATGATTTGACATTTAATTTTATATTTTTTTTTTATCAAATTTGATCCTTATTCTTGTGATTCATATATATTTTGATTTTATTTTTTTTATTGGATTTTAACTTTTGATTTCATCCCTAATTATTTGATTTTTTTTTAATTTGATCTTTATATTTATGACTGCAATTCCTTTTATTTTGAGTTCTCCTATTAATTGATTGTTTTTTAGCCATTTCATATCTCCCCGTTTAATTTCATAGAGTTTTCATATTATATTTGACGTTTTTTATCATGCTTTTAAAACCAGTTGTGGGAGTCGAACCTTGTCATGTCCTAGGTCATAGGTCGGGTCGTATAATTAAGGATATCAGAGTTAAACTAATTTTATTTTTATTGTGCAAGAAGTAAAACTGATATTATTTTGATAATTAAAAAAAAAAGGTATCACATGATTTTCTCCTAACTAAAAAGTGAATGACATTATTTTGATGAAAAATAATGGAGAAAAAAATCATTCAATTATGATCCTTTTTTTTGTTCGGTCTTTCTTTGTTTTGGAATACTTTTAGATTTTATTTCCTCTTCATTTGCATCCTTTTCCATTTGATTTTATTTTGTTTTGTATACCGAATATGCATCTTATTCTCTTCATTGTTTTTTTTTTTCTTTCAGTTTTTCCCTCAATATTTTATTTGATTTCTTTTTCTCTAGATTTAGTTTTTATTTTTCAATTGCTTTTTTATCCTTTTTTTTAATTTTCCCCTCAAAATTGTATTTCATTTTTTTTTTATCCAATCTTGGTTCTCATTTTTTTAATTGCTATTTTTTTATTTTATTTTTCAGTTCAGTCCCTAATTATTTATTTATTAGTTTTATAGTAAATTTGATCCTCATTGTTTTTATTACTATTTTCTTTTTAATTTTTCGATGGTTAAGCTCTAAATGACCTCTCTTAGCTCAACCACTCAATTAGCACTATATGTCAGTGTGTTTAAAGTATGACTATAATTATTTTTTATTTAAAAATATATTAAAATAATATATTTTCTTATCATTTAAAAGTTATTTTAATATCAGTTTATCAAATAATCAAAAATATAACAAAAACCAACTCCAAATAAAAAAAAATCAAATTTTTTAGGAAACTTCATTAATTAAAAAGCAATTTCAAACTGCCTTGTAAGTCTCGGATGTTGCCATTTTCAACCGACGAAATAGTAAGTCAGTGTTAAGGAACCATCTCACCTAAAAGCTTAAGCTTGTAGGTGAGGTCCCATAATATGATTTATATTATTCTCTAATACACCCTCTCAAGTGAAAACCCTTTGGGCTTGAAATTTGCACAGACCCATGATTTTTATCAAATAGAATGGGGGTAGTGAGATTCGAACCCGTGACCGCTGGGTCAACAAGGCTCTGATACCATATTAAGGACCCATCTCATCTAAAAGCTTAAACTTGTAGGTGAGGCTCTATAATATGATTTATACTAACTGATTTGATCCCAATTTCTGAAGAATCGAACACATTTTTTTTTTAATTTTTTTTTTCAAAATAAGGTGGTTTAAACCATATATGCTGTGTTAAATGAGGATACCTAGCTAACCAGTTCCCCGGATTTATGATTCCGACAGCATTCATCATGTGACTTTTACTGCTCACAGCACATTGTGGTACATCAAAAATATTCATGTAGGTCACACAGGTCATGTTTAAAGAGAGGGTACTGCTATAATATTTGTCCTTGGTCTCCTCTCGCTCGCTCTGAGTCCTTTTCATCCATGCTCGACAGTAGAAATGTCAAATGCCAGTCCTTTTAGCAGGAGATGAACTGTATAATGCTCATGCTATAGTAGCTAGCTTGATGGTAATAGGCGGTGGTGGTGGTTGTTGTTGTTGTGGTGGTGCGATGGATAATCTAAATAATAAATGAAAATACAGGTAGCTGCTTCTTTAATGTGTCTGCTGGTTTCCATACACAAACAATTGACACCATCACAAATCGCAGAAGAAGTTTGAAAGCACCAGTCATGCATATAATTAGGGCAATCTTTCATTTTCGGAAGTAAAAATTCAATGGGAACATGGATTAAAAGTGGAGAAGAATCTATGAACCAAACCAAAATAGTAGCATTATCATTTTTTGTGTGCTTCTGAGGACATTACTACTCAGAAGTGAGTACTGAGTCACTCAACCCCACCTGCACGTGCACACAAATGATGAGGCTGAGGAGAGCACGAATATGCTTTGCATGCCATGTTTTTTTGTCGCAGAGGTAAAACTGACCCGCTACCTAGCTCTGTTATTTGTCTCTTGTCGTGTTTTTTTTGTTGATGTTACTGTTTCAACTTGGATCTTGTTTCTGCTGGTTTCTTCTGCAATTTCAAGAACTCATCTTTTGACAATTACAGTCGATTGCAGTAATGTGTAGAAGAAACAAGTACTGTTGTAAAATTGAGTAATAATAACAAGACCACACCATCTGGACTTTCTTCTGGTTTAACCCCACGAACAGTACCGTTGCAGAAATGAGGTTTCAAGTTCAAATCTAGGGCTAAAACCTACTCTTTCTACGTTGAAAACCCATGTTTGAATCCCACCATTACCTTTTCTATGACCTAATTATGGTCCTCCAATGTACTAAAAAACAGCCAGTAATAAATACAATCACTTCTTCTTGTGGGAGACTTGCTGAATTATGTTTATATCAGTAAGGCAATAAATAAGAAGGAACAACAAGGGCAGTGGGGTTGGTAGGTTATGATGATTGAACAGCTTCATTGCACCATGTGAGATGTAGAACAGAAGAAGTCTTCAATTTTCAAGTGGTCCTCGTTGGATAATTTGTTGTAGACGAAGGAGGTGAATGTGCTCTTAGTTAATCCACATATCTTGCTGCCAGCCCATGTCGGGGATGTGGGGCATGTGAGCTTCCCTTCTCATTAAATTTAGATTGCTACTAATATAATGTTGGGCCTCATTGTATTAAATATCACTTTCACGGATCATCCACTTGTTACCAAAAAATAGAGTAGCATTATCCTCTTAATTATCTTTGGATAACACCACCAATTTGATATATATATATATATATATATATATATATATATATATATATATATATATATATATATATATATATATATATATCGATTAGCGTTTTCATCTTAATTACATATATTAAAGATGTTTTTATCAAAATTATTTATTTACTTTTATGGAAAGTGGTAAATTTTAGGTCAACTTTTGCATATTACTGAGACTAGATTCATATTTTCGATAAAGAATAAATTATGATAAAATAAATTATTTTCATTGATTAAGAAATAAAAAAAACAATAATTTAATGATACTCATTACTCACACGTGATAGCTTGAGAGTCTTCCATGTCTTGGGAATAATGGACTCCTGTTATCTTGGACTGTAAGAAATTATTATTTCATCAATTATTCACTTATAAACTAGAGGATGGATTCGTGAGAATTTTAATTCTAACATGAGATTTGAATCTTAATTGCTTGAAAGAAACCACATCGAGCTAACTCCATTAGGGTGACATCCTACCTTTACTAATCAAGTAATAATCTCGAGGAAAAGAGATGGTAGTTAAAGTAGTTACTTTCCCACCTTGCGAATAAAACATTCACGAGTGTTTTAACTAGAATTTGATGTAAAAAATAATTTTTAAAAAATAAAAATATTATTTTAATATATTTTCCAGCACAATTTCTACTGTTATATCAAACAACTCTAAAGCCGAAATCAAAGTTAACTAATGCTAGTAAGAAAAGATCTTACATTTTTCAAAAGAAGAGTATGAACTGCTTATAGTTTCAAGAGACGCAATCATTTAATAGTTTAATTAGCATAATTTTGAGTTGGATACGAGCATCCTAACAAGCAACAAATTGTTCTTTGTTTATTTGTTTATCTTATTTCTTAAAATTATATATCACAGATAATTACTCATCATTAACATGCATGCTTAGAATATGGGAAAATTAAAGGATAATCAATTGTAGTTATGACTTATGAATTCAAGTCTATTTGATAATATAATTGAGATTGTTTTTAAAAGTGTTTTTCATTTAAAAATACATCAAAATAATATTTTTTATTTTTTTTAAAATTATTTTATACATCAACATGCATATAAAAATAATCTAAAAACTTTAAATTTTTTAATTTAAAATTAAAAAAATAAATAAAAATTAATTTTTCTCATAAATATTTTTGAAGCAATAACAAATATAGCTTGTTTTGGCATACAAGGTCGACACCCCAGCAGTAGCCCCACTTGCCAAGGTCGACACCCTAGCAGTAGCCCCACTTGGACTGAATCGGAGGCTATCTGCAGAAAACTCTTATCCTTTTGCTGCGTCCAAGCAGTTCTATTTATTTGTCTCTGAGGTCTGTAAGACTGTCATTAGCCATGGCAGCCATGACCGAGAAGAAATTAAGAAAGAGCTTCATCATGGGCGTGTTCCCATCTACATTTCCGATTGTGGGCCCGATGTTACAGGTTTCTGGTTGGTAGACAGTCCCTGGGATTGGATCTGACAGGTAGCTTTCAATCTAGCAATGGTTTTTGAATCTACGGGTCCACTCCAAGCTGGTGTCCTTCATTGCACTCATAATTTAACACTTGGTTATGTTTCTGTGGGAGTGATGTCCTTCTCTCTGCCTCGTTCTTATTCAAGAAAATAAAATTAAAATATTTTCTTATTGTCAGTTTCTCGACATTGAATTTGTAATTTATGTGCTCAAACAAGACAAAGAAACCATTCTGGGGGTACTGATCGAACCAGTCTTGTAGCAGAGGAAGGGTTTTGAGCCTATCCTATTCATAGCCCAGATGTTTATGAACTCTGCTCAGACCCCCTAGAAAGCAACATTTATTAAAAAAAAAAAGACTCTTAAAAAGAATAGCAAAACAGGTCCTCCATTTATATACAACCAGTTTGTTCAATGATCAGACCTTAATTAATTAAACCCTTTTTTTTCTTCTTCTTTTTAAAATCCTTACAGTCAGTGAGAACGCTCTTACACCATGGCATACAGAAGTCAATGCAGGTCTAAAATGGGCACGTAACTTTCACTAGTCAGTCAGTCGCTAGAGAGAGAGAGAGAGAGAGAGAGAGAGAGAGAGGAATCCCTATGGCTGTGTCCCCATTGCGTTTTTACAGAATTTGTTGTGTTATGATAGCAAATTCATGCCTGTTGCTATGAAACGCACTTGCTAGATTTGGTTGCAGTGAGTAAGGGTTTTGAGAAAAATCACTTTCATGAATGCCAGCTACTCTCATTTGTGGGTTTCAAAATACAATAATATTGAGAATCATTTAGTCGGGAAATGATTCCGGAAAAATTCTCTATAAACCCAGATATTATTAATTTCTAAATTTTCACTAGCACACACATGCATCTTAGAATTAACTTTGAACATTTAAAGAAGAAATGAAAAATCCGAAACTAATTAATGTTTTTTTTTTAAGGAGAGTTGTTAAACGTGATTTGATTCAACAGGTTGACCTAATAAATCTTTTGTATGAGCTTCATTCTAGAATAAAAAATCAATTGTAGCCAACCTGATTGATTAGGCGATCGAGTTGTCTGGTGACTCGATAAATGAATTTTAATATTTTTTTCTTTAAACAATGTAGCTTAAATTAATCGGGGAGAAACCTTTCTATCTATAACTCTAATCTTGGAACGGGTCATGTCCGAAACAGATTCAATAACTTAGGTTCGAAGCACTTAGATTATGTAGCTTAGTTTGATTGACTATTTGACTATCAAGATAGTAGAAAAGATTGAAACCAAACTGTCCCATATCCTGACATTTTAATTAATCTTCGTCCTTATAAGTAGTTCTTCTTCTTCTTCTTCTTGTTTATTATTTTTTTATTATTATTATATTAAAACCCTTTTTCTACTTTTTAAGCAACTTTCACAATCAAAGAATGTTACATGGAAGGAAAATGACATTGCTGCTTCGATATTTACATCCATGAAAGTGAAACATTGAGCTCCACACAGTTTGCTGGTATTTTTCCTATCAGGATAACGATTTAACCGCTGCTGCATCACATCACACACGACCCAAAATATTTCTATAATTTTCTTGCAGGGTTTTCTTCCTTGAAGTTAGATACCACAAATTCAAATGCAAAATGATGGTAAATACATGTTGTTTTAGGTTAGTTATGGTGTTCCCAAAAAGCAAAGCAACCTCTTAGGTAAAGAGTTCTTGTTGCTTTACACATTATTGTTGTGGATTTTAAGGAACCTGTGTTTCAAATTGGTGCTGGTTACGTACCAGGTAACATAGCTAATACTACTACCAGTCTGGAGCTATATAGCTAATTGATTAATTAATTAATTTAAATTATATGGTATATTTCATTACCTATTACGATGCTGTTTTGAAAAGATAAAAAAAAAAAAGGAAAAAAAAAGAGAGTATTTGCTTCATTGTTCATGTTTTTTTTTTTTTTGGTAGAAACCATCCGGTAATCCGGCCACTGCCGACTAATCCGGATTCGAGCCGGGTAGGACCCTTAAGGACGGCAAAGCTCTCCCAAGCGAGTTTTAAAGCAGCTGCATACCCAAGGCTCGAACTCGAGACCTTGGTTAAGCTGGGAGGACCCCCTACCAGTCCACCCACGCCCCCGTTGGTTCATTGTTCATGTTAAAAGTGAAGGACAAACCAATTTTTTAGCATGAAGGAAATAACTCTTTATAAGTATTGAAAGCTAAAAAAAATCATATTTTCACGAATAATTTATTATTAATATTAGTATTTAGATATTGGATGCATACATATTGAAAATTATTATGAAAACTCGGATAAAACTGCATATTATCACTTAATAACCACGTCAAAACTGAAAAGTAAGTGAATCAACATAATTGTTTTTTCTTAATTGAAAAAAAAAAGAAAAAAAGAAAGACAAAAGGATAGAAAAGGGTTATGCTTGGCGTCTGGCCCCCAAGTATGAGGTTAGGCAGGGGTCGGCATGGAAGTTATACTCATGTGTCTAGCTTTGATTGATTTATTTTTTATTAAATGGGTGGATGACTTGAAAAACAATTTTAAAAAATTAAATTGGATAACATGTCCTTTGTTGTGGTAGACAACATGTTGTCCACAAGCCTAGGTTTTCGCAGCCAAAGTGGTAATTTGAAACTAGACAAAATATATATTTTGAATTTTTAACCAAACAACCAATTTTAAATGAATTTTAAAAACAAACTAAAAATTACAAAATGTTTTTGCACTAGGCTTATATTATCTTATATTCGACAAGTCATTCATTTTTGTTTTTTATTTAATTCATTTTATCTATGTTACGACTCTATAAGCAAATGAGTAGTATATATATATGATTTTCATTTAGATGATTTTCATTTTTAAAAAAATACTTTTCGGAGAACCCAATACACACACACACTCACACACACATCAATTAATCCCTATCAAAGACTTGGTTAAGAATAAAAAATAAGGTAAATAACATGAAATAAAGATTTAATCCTATCTATGAAGATTCCGTAAATATTCCCGTTCACAAAAAAAAGAGAAATTTCAAAGCGAATTCTGATGGAAGCATTTCATTTTCTTTTCTTCTATGATGAAAGTATTGTTTTCCCAATATATATTTTGATTTTGTGAAATTCTTCTTCTTATGATGATGATCAATTCAAACTATATAATAAAAAAGATATGCTTTGGTTATTTTTCATCTCTTCAACAAGTTTAGTAATGGGTGGAATAGTTCTATCGTTATGATGGTGATAAATTAGGAAATGTCCGACAGTTTGATGGAGAGTTAGGATCATCACTAAATATAAGTAGAGCCTAGATACTCTTATCTTCAAAAAAAAAACATTTAATATTTGAATATTTTTACTTTCTATACAAGGTTGTCTAATATATATTAAACATCTTAATCTCCCAAAAATACGCTAAAATTGAAAACAATTATTTGTGAAAGAATCTAGGTGGGAGGTAAGCGAAAAGAAAGAGACACCAACTCCATAACTATATACAATGGTGACACATCGATGTGCTTTAAATTCAAGCTTACTGTCCGTCTCTATAGCTTCAACCACATGATTTTATATCAAATTTTTAATACCAAACCAGTAGCTTTCATTACTCAATCATAGTAGTACTCATCACAAAGGTATATCCTATATATATATATATATAGCCCATCTCGACGTATTGTATTTCTTAATATTTATTAAGGTAATTAGCAATAATTGTATATATTTGGATGGAAAAAAGGGATTTGAGGCATCGATGTTTTTCTACGAAAAAAGGAAAAAAAAAAAGTGTCTGCCCACATTTGGCAATACCTTCCTCTCTCTCTCTCTATATATATATATAGATATAAGGGTGCAAAATCTTAAATTAAATACGAACATAATTAGAAAGATTGAGAAATGCAAAACAATCTACTATACAATTACAATATAATCCGTACAGCTAGCTAGCTTCAATATGCTACGTTTTGATGTCATTATGTATTTCTTTCTTCATAGAATGAAAATAAAAAAGGACAGAAAACAAGATTACTTTTTTTTCTTTCTGAAAGGTACTATATAAAAGTTCATGATTAAATAATTAATCAACAGCCCCCAAAATCTCTCACGGAGAAAGGGGGACTCTTCTCAGGCATCTTCCCAGCATGGCGTAACCCTAGAGTGAGAGACACATCGCCAGCAGTGGTGGTCCCAAACCTTAGAAGCGTAGATCCAATGTGTTCAGCACCAGCATTTGCATTACTGGACGTGGTCCCATAATCAGCAGTAATCATGCTGCCGTGTCGACATGTGTCGTCGGCGAAGTCGTGGAAAGGCTGT
Organism: Salix purpurea; assembly: GCA_027405865.1. Classification (NCBI taxonomy): domain Eukaryota; kingdom Viridiplantae; phylum Streptophyta; class Magnoliopsida; order Malpighiales; family Salicaceae; genus Salix; species Salix purpurea. The sequence goes on along the minus strand of JAOWLH010000013.1, from coordinate 4,506,226 downwards.
CCAGCATGAGACGGCGGTGCAACCTCGGCGGTGGAGGTGATGTTGGTGGGTGTAATAATGGTGGTGGTGGTGGTAGAGGAGGAGGTGGAGAGTTTCGTTTGGTTTTCCGAGAAACATTGTCTATTGATTGCAAGGAGTGAAGGGTCGTTTTCACTGGCATTGATTTCGGATCTTTTTCCTGATGGCATGGTTGTTGCTGTGGCAGCTGGTGCTGAAGATCCTGTCGTTGTTGTAGTAGGCGTTGGTGTTTGTGCAACGCCATTATTGTTGCTGGCTTGCTTCCTTTCTCTATCATCTGCTCCTGGTTCCTCCTCTTTGGATTCTTGCTGGTACATTTCTTCAACCATGGGTTTCCACAACCGAACCCTGGCATTAATGAACCAGTTTGAAACCTATACACAGGGAGTGTGGTGTGGGATTAGCAACCTCCATTGATTAAACAGCTAAGCACAGGATTAATGAATGATAGTAGGTTTCAAAGATGAAAATAGCTAGGGCACATATATTTTATGCAGCAGCCCTGCTCATTGGAATGCCAAACTAATTAGTGCTCAAAGTACAAATTTATAATGCATTTCTTCTTCTTGCATTAATGATGGAAATAGTCTTTTTTTTTCATTAACACATAAAATTAAAAAGTCATGAGGTTTTTCAGAAAGTAAATAAATGCCACCAGCTGAATTCTTTCCACATACAGTGCTTCAAACCCTACAAGTGATTCAATAATCTTGCTTAGAAATGAAGTTTATTAAACTTTGGACTCCACACAGCAATAGGAAGTGAAAATCTTTTCATTTCATCAATGAGTTTATAGCTCAGTTGACACTTCTGTCTTCACATTGGCCTCAAATTCCTATCTATCTATCTATGTATATATATATAACTCCATTCCAAATCTTCTAGGTCCATATTCTATATTTAATCATAATAATAATAATAGGAACGAATTTGATGTAGTCTGTTGAATCACTTGTCAGTACTGTTCTAGCTATGTCTCCACGAATAATTTAAGAATCGTAATAACAAAAGCACTCCATTTATGACCATCCTATATATATAACTGAGTTTTAGCTCCCACTCTGAGTTATTTATTGTATTCACAGCATAAACACATTTATGATCATCCTATATAAGAAAAGCACTCCATCTATGTTTTTCTTTCCAATCCCTTTCCAAAGAGAAGGAGCAGCTTCGGGTTCTTGCTTTTCATGCAAATAATATATCACGTAATTAATGACAAGAAAGTTATAAGAAATTAAAGTACATGTTATTACTAATAATTAGTGGCTATGCAATTAAGTGAAAAAGAAAAAAGGGATATAAAGCTTTAGGGTTTACCATCTACTGGCTTAATCTTGTATGTTTATCAAAAAAGAAAAAGGAGGAGATGCAGGTGAGAGAGTACAATATGGAAATAAAAACTGTAAAAAAAAAAGAAAAAAAAACCCTCTAGCAGGGGATAATTTCTGTAACAAAAACAGGAACAAAGGTAAGGGATAAGATCGATGCAAGTAAAAATCCCGACAAGTTTATAAAACATGATCCTCGGTACAAAAATTCTTGTTCGCTCTCTTTAATGTCTCATCTTTGTGTGGGTGGATAATATAATATAATATAATATGAGGTGTGGTGTGTAGTTCGTTGAGAGAGAGAGAGAATCAATCAAATCTGCAAGCTCTCATGTCTCATCTCTTCTGTACTTTTCTCTTCTCTTAAATAATACTCTCTCTACCTCCCTTGAGTTTCTTCACTGACTCGGTATTTATGTCTGTATCTGAATCTATTCATGTCCCTTAACTTATAAAAGAGAGCAAATAATAAATAAATAAAATAAATGGAAACATAAATCATATATATATATAAGCGTTAAACCCTTATGGTAAAATATCATTCTCCAACAAAAAGTAAAGCCCAAAACCATGCAAATCTACAGAACTTACTCATTGTTCCTTGTTGTTTTCCTCCCTCTGGAATATTACCAACTCCATTTTCATGTTAAATTAATATACCCTAATATTTACTGCTTTGTTTAAGAAGAGATCAGAGAGAGAGAGAGAAACCTGATTTCTCGATAAACCAGTCTGTCTAGCTAACAGATGCTTATCAGCATCGCTTGGATACCTGAGAAAGGGTTCAGAAAATGACATCAGAGTCAAAACCTAAACCGTATAAAGAGAGACCAATATTGCAAGCTTTTATTTATGTACCAAATTAGACGGGGCGTGAGAATCTAAGAAAAGAGAATATGAGCAGTGTTTTGTAGTGGCAGTAGTAGGGGCATCAGAGAAGTTTAAGGGGTACAACTGCACTCACCGATCGATCTTATTATTTTGTGTACATTACTTATCATAAAAAATATGATTTCACAGAGAAAGATAGAGAGAGAGGTAAAGAGAAAGAAAAAGGTGGTCAGCTAATTATACTGTAATAAAGTTTTATTTTTGACACCATTAACTAATTTTCTGAGGTCTGCGGAGGTAAAAGCAGTGGGCAAATAGAAACCCTTTGACAGCTTTTGCTGTCGAGATTTACAGCATCCAAGGACACTGCATTACTGCTCCTTTAATCGCATTTTGGATAAAAAGCTAGAAAAAACAACGACAAGGGAACTTGGATCTTGTGATAGTATCTGTCTTGTTAACAAATTAGAAAGTATCATTAACTTTTACTACTACGACTACAATAATTTCTAATTAGGCTTCCATTTTCTAGATTGGTGTGACCATGATACGAGTAGCTAGCTAGTGTAGTGAAGTTCAGGTAAAAGTAACGTACGGGTGGAGAAAATGCTCAAAAAGCCAGGCTCGTAAGATGTTGACAGATCGCTCAGGCAAGCCTCGTTGGGGTCTCCAAGCTTCTTGTTCCATCATTCCCATTTGGTGAAAGGCTCTTTGTTGTCTGAGACTTTGCTCTAATAACTTGAGCCTCGGCGTTTCACCTTTTGTTATGCCAGAGGTCCCAGCACCATCTTTATCGCCGAGTAACTCACAGCTATGCTTCAATTGTGCTGCTACTGCATCTTTTAGACACCTGAAATGCCGTGACATTGCCTTCTGGGCAAGGGCGGTGTAAGGGACCGCCGCCCCGAAACCCAGTACTAGATCAAATGAGTTCACTACCATTTGCATTTGCTCGCAGTAATGGTTGTACCTTCGATCTACCTGCAATTTTGTACCCCACGTATTAAATATAGAAAGAACGATTAAATTTCACCAATCGCAATGCTCGCTCTGTAAAAACTATTGCTCATGATCGAGGATATATTGACACTATATACCTTATTTATTTATTTATTTTGTAAGAAAACAATTTAAGGCATGCCTTAAATACGAAAAGCTAGCCTGCTACATCACGTCCCATGAAGTAAACAAAACTCAAATGTTATTTTCACTGCTTCCTCATATTGCAAACACATTACAGTTGTGTAAGGAAAGAGGAAAATAAATCATGATAGGACTAAGTCATGTGACATGATCATTTGATATTCATGACACTGAAAGAGGAGAAGGGTTAGAAGAGACAAAGAAAGACAATCAAGAATTGTTATGACACCCATATATATATATATATAAGACTTTTTAGGGCTCTCAAAGAAAACACGAATAGCAGAGAGGAGGAGAATAAATGGGTTAATAAAATGGCGGCACAGTGATGAAATGATTGCTAATAGGAGCATAAATAGAATATCATTGGTGTTTCTTTCCCAATACAGCCAATCGACGGGCTTGCTTGTGTAATGCATAAACGAAACAAAAACAAAAGGAAAAGAAAAGGTCAACTTATATATAATATCAATGGCTTCCTTTCTTTCTCTGCAATGTTACTATGATGGCTACCAATCTTCTTAGCAGAAGAAGCTTCATATTAACTTCATATGGTGGCTTAACAGTCATCTTCCAAGTCAGGAGGAACGTCGTTTCTTGCTGGACGCATCGAAAGATAGGAACCTCTATTAATACTAGACTTTTTATTATGTTTTTTTACTAAACCAAGAACCTTAACACATCGCCTACTTGATTTGGAAAAATAAAAAGATTAGATAATAATAATAATAATAATAATAATATGATGACTAATCTGGCTAGCTCTACCAACTAGATCTTATGTAACCTTATTGCACCAGCAGCCGGCTTTTTTCTACTTTGAATTTTTAAATCTTTTATAATATTGTTGAAAAACTTGCCGGAATTTTCTGTTTGTCCGTGTGATTTGGAAAATCATTGATGTACTAAAATAAACAAACCCAAGAAAAAGTCTTGACTCTTGAGGGGGAGAGAGAGAGAGAGAGAGGTGGGGGGAGGGAGAGAGAGAGATAACATGCCTCATCAATCATCGACAAGAGTTTGACCTTCCTTCTTTGATGCTCAATTCTATCAGCAGCTGACAAGGGAGGGAAATCTTTTGTTGAAGAAGAAGAACCGCCGCCGCCTGGATTGTTATTGGAACTAGGGTTTGTGTTTTGTCTACCAAATTTGCTTTTCTTGAACTGGCCTCTTCCAACACTACAAAACTCTTCTAACAGCTCTTGTGCTGCTTTCACATACTTTGAATTCCTCAAAACATTCACCACACCTAATGATGACCCAAAACCAGCATGAACTTGGTGGTGGTTTTGTCCCATTCCACCCTGTAAATGTAATGCTTGATGGTGTTGGTGACCTCCCAAATTCTTGTAATATGTACTAGAAGAAGACCCACCAGCTCCCTGGTTATAATACAATAACCCACTATCTCCCATCCTCAATTCTTCTGCTTTGGCTGCCTCTAAATGTTGCAGAGATGATGACAGTGATAAAGAAAGCCCTTGTGCTTCAACAACACCACTAATCTCAGCTGGATTACTGAGTGGAGCACCAGCGTTGCCTCCTTCATGAGAACTATCAGGAACCCATGTGAATTGTGGCGGAGATATAACACTAGTAGCACCATATCCCCCTCCTGATACGGTACTAAACCCTTGAAGAGAACTTGAAGGATTTGGTAGCAACATGTGAAGTGTAGAAGAAGTTGAAGGAGGGGGCTGATGATGAGAAAGAGAAGGAGATTGTGGTGATCTTGGTTGTGATGGGTTCATCAAAAAAAGCTGCATGGCTGCAGCTGAATCTGCATTAATGCCTGAAATTTGATGCTGATGTCGAGCCAAACTTTCACGGCTATCAGTATTACTATGATTCTTTGAATTACCTATCCCCAAACCTCCAACTACCATGCCTTGCCGGTTGTTGCTGTTATACCAATCGTTGGTTGTCACCGGTTGTTGTTGTCGTGTCTGAGTCCGGTAGTTAGACCGTAAGGGCTGATCTAACAAATCAACAGCCGCAGCTGGTCCGCCGGCAGGAGGGAAATTGAACATTTCTGATAACATTCCGGCTGTTTCGTAGACAGGAAGGCCACCTGATTCTTCTTCTTCAATACCTAGTAATGCCGGTGGAGGTTGTTCATAGCCTGATTGAACTCTAAGCTTATCCCTGCGGATCTGTTGGGCTATATGGTGCTGCTGCTGCTGAACATGTTCTTGGTGAGAAACTGAGGGTCTCTCGAAACCGCCATTCGAGAAGGAAAAGATACCTTGATGGTAATCTTGGGACATAGAATTATAATTTGAAGTGCTGGACTTGGTGTTTTGTAGTATCGGAGAGCTTAACTGGTGGTGAGTCTTTGAGTACTGAGGAAGTATTGGAGGGAATGGAGGTGCTGTAGCTATTCCCATATCAATATCTTGAAGATGATCATCGCCATCATCATCTCTTTCAATTATCTTCTTAATTTGCAGCACCCTCACCAACTTATAATTTCCTCTCTTTTGCCAATCAAATCTGCTACATATGGATCATAAGTTTAGAGACAGCCATAAAAAACACAAGAAATAAAACCATTTTAGACTTAACATATCAAGAAACATACTGAAAACCAAGAAAGAGTATGGGAGATGGAGAGATCGAGCAACAAGTATTAAATGAGTCTTAATTTGTTGGCGTACTTCTATTTGGTTAATTCTCTTTTCATGTTTCAGTTCTATCATACTCATATATATACACACACAGAAGCCAGTACCTCTTGGAGTTTCAGAGTATGAAAGGATAGAAAGCTCTCCGACATCGTTTTCTCTTCTGTGGTTTTGAAAGCTTGGTGAATTCCTCAGTTTCTTTCTCTCTTTCTATTTATCTATCTCTACATGTGTTGTCCTCTGTCTCTCGTCTCTTTCTTTCTCTTTCTCTCCTTTTCTCTCTCTTTGCAGCGCTCAGAGGTAGTGAGTGTAGAGAGAGAGAGAGAGAGAAGAGATGAAGCTTAACGATAAAATAAAGGAAAAGAATGGAGGCCGCTCTTCTTTCATCTTCTTCACCTCCTCTTTTTGCTCACCAATATTATGTAAATTTATTTTGTTTTCTATACATTTTTACAGCAGGAGATTTAAATTAAAAAGTATAAATATTAATTAGAGAAAAATTCAATAAGTAAACTTAAAATGAAACATATAAAAACAAAAACTTGAGGGTATAATTGATTAGTTTATTACAACTTGACTATCATGACCTCTTCTAAACCCTCGAAGAGTTTAGGGTATTTGAGTCTTTTAGGTTTTTTAAGTCAAGGGTATCTAAACTGAGCAAAAATAATTATCGGAAGCAAACGGTCAGGTTTTTTAAAAATTTATAAATATATTTTGAATTAAAACATATTTATTTTATATAAAATGACCAAAATATTAAAGCTATTAACGTCTGTACATAGTCCTTAGCAAACCAACGCATACTAAGGAATAAAATAAAGATAAGGTCAGTACAAAGTCATCTCAATGATCCAAACTACCACCATCCTTTGATTTGATTTCCGTGACCACAATGCCCTCGCTATATTATTATTTGAAACCCACAACAATACAAGTTGGTAAGAGCATATTGGTCATTTTTAGATGCATTAATAACCCGAACAAAGCTAGCCATATAGATGGATAGGCAATCATAAAAGTAGAGAAAACATTATCAATACAATTAAAAGATATGGGTTTCGATATGGTGCTTTAGAAAGTTTTTTTTTTTTAATTTTCATCTTCTTTCTTACAAATTTATCCTTGGATATTTTTGTTTTTAATTCAATTCTTTTTGTGATATAATTTCATGATATAAAGTATAAAATTATAATGGAAATACAAAACTAAAATATAGAGAATTACAATGTAAATCATGGGAAAAACTACGTGGTCAATCTATAAGTTTTTATAATTTTGATTTTGATTTAAAATTTTATTTTGTTTATTTTTTAGCCTTCAGATTTGAGAATAAGATTTAAAAATAGAAGGGAAGTGAGTTTTTAGGCCAAAACCCCCTATGATTTGAGGTCATAATTGTGGATGCGAGACGATGATGAAGAAGCATCCCAATAGGCAAAATGACACTTATTACTATTATCAGTGTTGTTGATCTCATTCCATTTCGGTCAAAACATGTTGTACGAGTTAAAAAAAAAGAAATGTTTTGGAAATTTCGCTCAAATTCTTGTAGGAACGTTCCGGTTTCATTTCGCCCATCCCGTTCCGGCCAAATAATATTTTTTTAAGTAATAAATAATTTTACGATATTAATCATATCTCTAAATCTAACCGTTAAATTGAGATAAAATTTTACGAGGAGTCTCTTGACATATTTATTTATTATATTAAAATTTCATAGTAATCAGATAATGTAATGATCTTACGAGATTGATGATGACATTTTTATAATATTATACATGTTCATAATTTTGTTCAGAAAAATCATTTTATTGTGTTTTTTTTTAGATTATTTTTTTCCCAATTTAATTATTCAACAACGAGTTTATTATGAATTGAACTTTATAATTTGATTTGATTTGCTTTATTTAAGGTTATCATGGTATTATAAAGGAGGTCATATATTTGAAAGGTTAATCTAGGTTGACCCGAGTTGATTCAATATATCGTTATTTCAAAAAAACAATTAAGATGTCAACTTGATTTTTTTAATTAAACTATATTTTTATTAATTTGTCATGTTATCTTTGAATTCATCAAGGAGGTCGAGTTATATCAGTTCAACTCTCATTTTTGTACTTATGTTTGAAATTTAAATTGCACAATTCTAAATAATTTTATTTTTGGATTTGAACTATTTTTTTTTAATTAACATATATATATATATAGCCTCGAAATGGAGCCCTGAGATATTTTGAAACCCAAACATTTCGTTCCAATTGAAAAAAACAAAGCACCAACCGAAATAGAATTGACAACGTTGATTACTATTGCTTATATTTTTATATTAAAAACAAGAAAAAAAAGAGAAAATAAAAAAAATCAGGCAAAGGCCTAGTCTTCTAAGCCTACTCGCACCTAGGATTTTTAATTAAGGCTAGGCATTTGAGTCTGTTCTTTTTTTGCTTTAAATTTTTAGATTTTTTATTTAAATTTATTTTTTAAAATTAATATTTTAAAACATTATAAATATATAAATATGTTAAATTCTTAAATTAATTAAAAATATATTTTAGATACTATTTTATTAAATATCATTTAATTTTTATTTTATTTTGAATAAGAGTATACTAGTGTTTTTATAGTATTAGCAAGTTTTTGCTTTTACAGTCCATTATTATTATTTTTTTAAATACATATGCGGTTGGTTTGTTGATTATGTATATTTATATTTTTGTATATTTAAATAAATTTATTTTAAAAATAATATTATTAACTCAAATTAGGTTCATGGACTGAGTTTAACGGCTTAGCTCAGATTGACTGGTATCGATAAAAGATATTATCAATTTAATATTTGGAAAAACTTTGTTTCATGTCCATAAAATTTTAATTTCATAAATAAAAATTTATTTGCATATAAGAAAATACACGTATGTTTTTTTTATTTAAATCTTTTACTTTTCAGCTCAAATCTGCAGCGAAATAGAGGCTAATCACCTAGTATATGCTAATTCATATACATGAGGAAATTAAAGGATGATTTTCATTTAATTTTATTAGCAATAAGGAAAGCCTACACGCAAGAGAGAAGGTTGGCACGTGCGATTGGGTGGGCTCAATGAAAGTTAGGTTCATGTGTGGGGGAGTGCATGAAAAGCACATATAACCGCTTTACGGTTTAGCAATGCCAAGATTGGCATGTTTGATTACCCTTTTCATTTTCTCTTTGATTTCCGCTAACATATTGGATTTTACGTGCTTATTATTTATTTATTTATGTTTTTTTTATATTTTTAATTATTGCTAAATTTATATTTTCATTATCATAAAAGTGAAATTTTCCAAATTCAAAATCTTCAATTGTTCGATCGGATTTTAGTAAACTTTGGACCTATTATTGCTTGATCGAGTTTGTAAATCATTTTCCATGTTTAATTAATTTATAGAGACACACATTTTTATTATATTATATCAGTGAGGCGATAAACCTAGGAAAAATAAAGAAGATATGGGATTTTCGAAACTCCCTCTTGGTATTCAATGCAATTTCTTGCATCATCTTTTAGGTATTGAGATAAAATTACTTTAACATGTTTTAATTAAATCATCTACATTTAAACTGATATTTTCGTAAAAGAAAATATTTTTGTTTACAGTCCATCCTTGCTTTTATTACCAAGTTGTGGAAGAGATACGGGATGTAGCTAGTAATAAGAAAGAAATTCTATTTTTTATTTCTTTTCGATAAATTCTAAATGTGATCTATAGATTTTTAACTGGTCAAACTAAAATAGGCTTTTAATCTTTAGAAATCTTAATTTGATCACTATAGATTTATTTAATTAATAATAGTTTTATATTATTAATTTTGATCATGTGTAACGTCTCATGAAAAAAGCTCAATCATGTTATATGAAACAAGTAAAAAACAAATTACAAAAAATAAAGATTCATCATTAAATCTCAAGCATTGACAGGAAATAAAAGTTCAACAAAATCCTCTAATCTCCAACATTTTTATTTTGATTCTGTTTCCAAAACCCTAGATTTTGAAGACGCCCGTCATATTCTGAGACGATCAAAATGAAGAGAGAAATGGAAATGTGGAAGAAAAGACGTGTTATTATCAAAATGACAAGCTAGTGAGCTAATTTTTTGGAGAAAGACATTTGTTTCCATCAACTCGATCGAATCTATTTTGGTTAGTTCATTATAAATCACAAGGAAATGAGATAGACATACTGCTAACTTGAAAACTCCATTAGACAATCTATAGAGACTAACTAGTTTTCAAATTATGCAGACAATCTGATCTCCAATCCTTAATTGAGATAGTGGGGCATTGTCATTCAGATTTTAAATTTGTGGATGAAAGGTAATGAATCTTTTTCAATCTTGTTTACTACATGCATGTACTTATCTAAAGAGAGAGAGAGAGAGAGAGAGAGAGAGAGATGCATGAGGATATATAAATATATTGCTTACGAAAATTGTTTACTCTCTTTTTAAACATGTAACCTAGGCATATCGACATATAATTAAAGATTTAAATGTGTTGTCACTGAAAACAGTGCACCCAATAATATATAAATAAATTCACAGAAGCCGACATACGAGAGAAAAATAAGCACCAATCAATGAAATGTTATTTCCACGTAATGCTTGGAGATCCCATTGGTCCTTTTGCTTTGTGCTCTTACAAGGTTCTATAACATGTTTGGGAATAAATGGTTTTGAAAAATTTGTATTTTTATTATTTATTTATTTATTATGTTGTTAGATTGTTTTGATATGATGATTATAGTTGTTGATTTCATTCCATTTATGTCAAAATAGCTAAAATGTTTCATATCAATTACAAAAGTGACATAAAATTACGTCGTTTTTATTTTGGTTTAACTTCCGGCCCGTTTTGGATTTTTCGGTCAAATTTCGACCGAAACGTATCGGTTTTGTTTTGTCAATTCTGTTATCTTAATCCGAACATTAGATTAAGATGAAATTTTATGATGAGCCTCTTGTCATATTTATATATATTATGTTAAAATTTCAGAGCAATCATAAAATGTAACCTTGCGAGATTGATGATGATATTCTTGTAATATTATACATTATAATTTTGTTCAGAAAAATCATTTTATTGTGTGTTTTTAAAGTAAATTGCATAATTCTAAATAATTTTATTTTTGGATTTGAACTAATTTTTTTTGAATTAATATATTTTAATTATATATATATATATATATAGTACAATCTTGAAACAGAACGTCGAAACACTTTGAAACTGAAACATTTCATTCCAATTAAAAAAACAAAACACCAACCAAAACGATATTGACAACTTTGGTAATAACATTAAAAGTAATTTATAAAAAGTAAAAAATATATTATTTTAATATATTTCTATAAGAAAACCATAGTTTCTAACCATAATTTTAGTGATGTTGGTTGTATACCATGCATTCTTTCAGATTATTGAAGTATATATTCAGGATGCATGCCTGTATATATTAGCTTCAATACATAGGTTGGCCCGCAAACCAGAAAAGCCATCGCAATTGAAATAATTAAATGCAAAGTACGAAGAGATAAATGCTCGAAAACATTATATAACGTTTTTTGAAAAATGAAACAGTAAAATAATTGTTTTTTTAAAAGGTTATTATTTAGAGCCACGAGTTTATTAGAAATTCAATGTTGAGGATATATTTCCATTCTTCTTAGTTCTCCAAAAAAAACTTTCATGTCCTTCAAATTCATCAATAAACTCCAAAAAACTTTGCAAATTCCGTACCAACATGTTTTTCCATCTGGGATCATAGAAGTGTATCATCTGTCTTCAAAAGACATGATGGGATGATAAATAGTTAACAATCTGTATATTAGAACTCGAGTTCGAGTAAAAGCATATTTCTGTTGTGAGAGTCTCAGACAGATAAAATTTTACTCGTTCACCTGAATCCATAAAATACATTTTCTAAAAGTTAAGTTTTATTGCATCCAAAAAAGATTTATCACACAGAAAAAAAAACCCATAAATCATAATCTCATAAAAAAAATATTACAACAAAATTCGAAAGAGATTCATTAATAATATATCTAAACGGAGTCATGTCGGAGGTGAAGTCCATGGCTTCATGAGAAACAACATTAAAATAAAAACGAATTATTGTGGCTGTTTCGCTTGAACAAGGAGAGAAAATATGGGGTTGGTGTTGCTATCACAACTGTTGGAGGAGAGGAATAAGGGGGATTATCACATTATCCATGCAGTCTATGTAAAATAATTTAATAAAAGGTGAATGTACATTAAATTTTACTGTTAAATCTGGATTTATTTCGATCTTTATGCATTATTTTTCTTTTATTTATTTATTTATTTGACGGTAATTATTCTTCCAGTAATGAAAGAGGTGCTAAGACTTATAATTTTTTTTTACTATGAATTACAATGACATAACCATATCCTAAATTATTCTAAATTATACATTTTCTCCTCGCTTATAACCTTATCCTTAATGTTGTACCTTTCTTGTTTATTTTTTTATTAAATCCTCAACTGTAGGATATTTATGTATTTGTTATTTATTTATCATTGATCTAGAATTTCACTCTAATATATAAAAATAACATAGAAGAATCCTCGTGGAATTTTAGCTTGATTTAACAATTTAATTGAAATTTATGCTTGATATTGTAAAACTAAATAATATATATAATTTTACGCCAAAACCTAAATTTGCATACTATTTTATTTACTTACCTTATCAAAATTTTGAAACTAATTCATTAGGGACTTCCATTCATAATCATAGTAACTTTCTGCCTTTTTTCAAAGTTTATTTATTTTGAATTTTACACGGGGTTTTAAAGAATATTTTTATTTTCCCCTTCTTCATATACATAAAAAATATATTATAGATCTTAGAAAAGATAAAAAAAAAAAACAAAAATGGTTTGTATTCGGGGTACTTCTATACTTTCACATGAGATTTTGGGTAATTACCAGAGTCATGGGGTGGTTTTAGTATTCTTACACTTACTTGTTATTTTTTTTATTTAAAAACGTTGTTGACACGTACTCATTACATGACAGTGAGTAGGTGGCATCGACACAATTTAGATGATGTGTGTCACGCCACTTAGATCCTAAATAAATATTATGTTCTACCATGTTTTTTGAAGTGTCACTCTGTCTTATTTGTTATGGTGTGGTCTGTGACAACATATTGTGGTCAGATCATCATCGTTAGTGTTTTTTTTTTTTATCTCTCTTGCTAGTTCTTTAGTTTTTATTTTATTTCACTGATTTTATTTTATTTGAGTTTGTCATAGTTTTATGACCTAAGTTATGAGTTTTGTATGTTTTTTTTTTTTATATATATAGAAGTTCTTTTTTTTGGTTAATGTTTAGTTTTTGAAGATAATATTCTAAATATTTATCTATAAATTTTTGTTTGTTTTATACAAATAAACTTATATTTTAAAAGAAAACTATTCATTTTTAAATAATATCTCTTATATGTTTGGCCTTGCGTAATATTTTTTAGGGTGTGATTTTATTCAATTAATTTTATTTATGTTTTTATTTTTATTTTATTTTATTAATTTAGAACCTTTAATTTTGTCCAATATTTTAATTTCCTCTTTAGAGAAGGAACGTTACTATGCGGTGAGTACTCTCTCAAACTTATTCTTATGCAATTGTACCCTTAAGTAACCTTATCATTATGCAATTGTACCCTTAAGTAACCTTATCCTTATGCAATTGTACCCTTGAAAATCAAGTGCCCGTAGACCAATGGTGTTCACTAGATCCTCGGATGTCAATCACTAGTCAACCTTCGACATCTAAAGATTAATTGGTTTCTTCCTTTTCCTCTTTTCTTTGTCTTGGTTTTCTCGTTTACTTTAACCTTCTGCATGTTTCAAATTTGAATTTTTATAAATTAATTATTTTTTATTAATATTTTTTTATTATATATCTTGAAGAGTTTTAATTTAATTTAATTTGGGATATTAACCCTGAATTGAAAAAAGAAAAAGGAAAAGGTAACTTTGGCAACTACATGCAATCCGGAATGATGGATGATTTTAATGTCAATCTGTCGTCTGTTGGATTGATTGTCACGTGAATCCCACCCTCCCCCTCCCACGTTGCCGTTTCCACAGCCCCATGCTCCCACCTTCCCATCAAAAAAATGAAAAATCTATTTATTTTCTCATCTGCCCCTCACGTGCCAAAGCCGGCTCTCCCTTTTTCTCTTACTAAATTTAAGACCACCATAGTCTGCAATGTACAGAGAGAGAGGAGATCACCTCTATCGTTTAGTTGTAATTACACGTGTTTGTCGAGTTTAAAAAGGTTATATTTTATATCCTAAATAAATATGCACATGTAATAGCTTGCATTTTGTAATTCATTCGTCATAAATTAATAAACATTAAGTAATTGTTTACAGATTTGATATTATTTTTTATTTAATGATCAAAGAGTCCATATTTCATTAAAATAACAATTCTAAATTGACCCATTCAAATTCACATTTAACACTTCACAATAATATATATATATATATATATATATCTCGCTGTTTCTCTCTCTCACACACAAATATCATTATAAATTGAGTTTAATTTGTCACTTGATGAAAGTAAATATGATTTTATAAATTAGGTTTGTTAAAATTGATGAAATGAAGGGTAATTCAATGGACACCAGATATTTTTCTTTTCTATTTAGGGGAATTGAGTTATTTGTAATTCAAAAAATAATAAGCTGTTAAGTTTTATTATGAATTATTTATTGGTTTGTGTAGATTAATTGTGATTTACTTTTAAGAAATAGTTGAATTTGTTAATGATATGTTTTATTATTATTTAAGTATTTGTTAGTTACTAGTCATAAATTACTTTACATAATGGTTAGCTATTTGAACTCTCTAATGTGTTTGATTAAGTATATTAGGGTGATAATATTTATTAATCTAAAAAAATATTGTTATGAATGATTGTTCTTTGATATATTCAGAGTCAAATGATGGATTGTATAAAAAGTATTTTCTTGATGGGGTTAAGAGTCTTGTTAATTTTATACTTTCCAATTAAAAGAATATTAATGATAGTAAAATTATATGTCAATATTTCAAGTTAAGAAATAAAAATTCTACTGTGAAGATGTGAAAATGCGTATATTTCAAAAAAAAAAATTATAGAGAAGTACTTAGATTGGTTTGCATACAAAGAACCCTATTTTCCATGCATAACTATGTTAGCAATGATGATTGGTTTAACTTTTGATTCTATCAATAGGGATGCATTTAGGGATAGGGGTGGGTGGGTTCAAATCTGTATAGAAGTACGTTGATGGATTGAACAAAAAATAATCAAAATTAATTAATTGAAGGTTTACACTAAGTCCCTTTAGATAAGAATAAAATATAGATGCAATCGATATTTTTTATAGTTTTTAAAAAACTATGATGAACTGCTATAAAATAGGTGTACAACTTATAACAAATTATCACCCATAACAAAAGTGTTTACCATCAAGTTTGATTTAAAGCTAAGTGAGGCTAATTATAATAAGATCAACGAATAGGGAAAAAAATAAGTTACCTAATAGGAATAGATTGAAAGATAATTATTATGCAACCAAGTCCATGATGAAACCTCTTGGCCTATGACACAAGAAATTAATATGTATTTAAACTTTTACATGTTATACTACAATGAATATGCAAATGCTAATAAATATAAAATCTATAAACATACTTGATATAAACTCAATAGTGGTAGATGAAGGACAATTATAACATGTAAAAAAATAAGATACTTTATAATTACCACTTCCTAATTAATCTTAAAATGCAAAGGTTATTTATGTGTCCCAAAACTGTTTAACACATGATATGACACCATTCACATGATAAGGTGAATGGAGTCATGGTTCACCCTTTTAATGATGAAGCTTGGAAGTAATTCATTAGAGTATATCCTAAGTTTTTATTAGAGCCACGAAAAATATAACTCAACTTATGTATTGAAAAATTTAATTCATTGAGGTCCTTTTTTGAACCCTACTCTTATTAGTCAATCATCCTAACAACTTACAACTTACTTCTAAAAAATGTTTGAAGCTAAAATTAAAGTTTTTTATATATATTCATACATGGTCTCACAATCCAAGTATGAATACAGATATTTCTCTTAGCAATTGATTAATGAGTTGAATCTGTTATGATTAGTTGGAGCTTTGAAGAATGATATCTTCATAAAACATACCTTTCAAATAAAAATAATAATTATATGGGCTATAAATGATTTTTCTATATATGTAATGATGTTGAGTTGGAGCAAACATGAAAAATAATCTTATCCATATTACATGCATAATAATAAGGTATTTACCTTATACAACGATGAAAAAACTCTTTTTTTTTCACTGAAGGTTGCTGCAAAGTCATCATCAATTTAGAAATAACAAAAAGCATAATGACTTGGTAAGTTTAAAGAACTAATATTCAACGTGCTCTTATAATTAAGTGTTATGCTAGTGTTATATTATTCTAAACCTTTATTATTTTATTTTCTTACCTACTTTGTATGTAATATATTTAAATCATATTTGAGTTAACTATTGGTTGTACTAGATTGAGAGACTTTTAATACAATTCCCATGTAAGAGCAATGAAGAAGGTCGAATCACCAGATATATAGAAATGGAAAAGGTATCGACCAAATTATGTCACAAAACAAAGTATCTTCAATTTGCTGTCTAAAAAAGGTTTACAAAGCACTTAGAAACCAATAAATAAATTGAAAGATAATAATAAAAAATCATGATTCAATTAGAAAGCTCATATTCAATTAGAAAGCTCATTTTTCACTCTTTTTTTTTCTTTCAAATTTTAATCACATGTTTAGTAGTGAAACTTTTAATAAAAGATAACTCATATCAAGATAGATGATATGGGAAAAGAGAGAAAGTATGTCCATAAAAAAGGTAACAAGTTTGTTGTGAGTATTTTGATAATTATCTTTCATTTTAGATAAATAACATGAAATGTAATTGATTTTTTTTTGATACTTGATTTTTATTTTGTTTTATAGAAGATAAATAATGCCAATATGACTATGAAAATTATTGAAAAGACTTTCATTCCTGATCACCGATGACAATTTTAGGTTTATACAAGTGTTGCACCCTATAAAAATCAAGTTTATAGTTTGCATATGATATTAATATGAATTAAAAGAGGGTCATCCCAAGCTATTCATCATAAGAATTACATAAGTTTGTGAAGAAAAAAAAAAAAAAACTCATAAGCAAATGGCTATTGAGCCGGAAAAGTTAGTGCACAAAATAATATGTACTAATCTCATTTAAGTACAACTATAAGTGTAGATTTTCCTCTCTCTATTGGACCTTCCATTTTAACATCGTTTCTTCTTTCTCCACCTTGAACATCCTCGAAGTGATATAGTAGTTATCTATTTAGGATTTCTCATACCCGGATAAATTGATTTACGCTAATCACATTTGGAGTTAATTATTCATCATGCAAATTGTTTGAATTTTACTTTACTACAATTTGGGGTTTAAATTAATAGGTTTTACAATTTGGGGTTTAAATTAATAGGTTTTACAATTTTGGGATGGACATGGTTGATAGTTTTCGTGTGATGGCTCTACGAGTTAACAATGTGTTGTGGCGTCAACATTATTATTCTTATATTTCTAAATTAACCTGCATCGATCCTGAATAGACTACGTTCATGAATGCTTTTGAAAGCTGCAGGAATTACCATCATCCTGTGATATGCATATATCACAGGATCACGAGTGATGCCTGCATTTCTCCTCAAATTATCTTTGACCGGAGTATTGGTTTCTAAGAATTTAAGATTATGCAAAAAATGTATAATATATAGAGAGAATTACTCACTAATGGCTCATCTCATTTGACAAACAGGTTGTCATTTTCTTTTTAATTAATTTCAGAAATTAAAGTGGTGTTAGTTTAAAACTATGACTAAGATTTAGGAGCAGAATAATTTCATGTTTTCGGAGGTAATATATGAAATTAATTATGTATCAATTCAATAAATACAATTTATATTATATTCTAAGACACCCCTTAGTGAAAGTTTTTTAGATTTAAAAAACCTTGTACAATACTTATTTTTTTATTATATAGAATGGGATAATGAGATTTAAACTCGTGAATGCTTGGTCAATAAATCTTTAATATCATGTCAAAAGAATCATCTTATTAAAAACACAAGCTATTACATAAGATCTAAAGATACAATTTGTATTTATTTTTCCGCTAACATTGATTTTGAACTTAATTAAAGTTGATGTAGATTAATTACTACGATGAAAACGTTTGAAATCAATTGGGAAAGATACATAGAATCACAAATGCAACTTCCCATCTTCATGTTTCTTCTTCAATAGCACGAGCAAAATGTTCGAACATCACTAGCTACGATCACAACTCTCGACTCCTAATGAGCCTTTTCGATTCTCAGTTAGCATGCAACGAGTGATATGTGTATCTTGAAGAGGCACGTCGACATATTTTAGGTGCGTAAGAGAAACTATATATTCACTCAATCACTCGACACACTCTTTGGTTACGTACATGAATCATGGATAAAAAACTATTAATCATGAATCGAGCTGCTACTCTCTGACAGCTCTTGGCGAACAACATCCAAAATAAAAATGGTTTCAAGAATTTTTGTTTTATTTTTTTCATGCTGCAAAAAAGGAACAAGTTAATTGTTTTTTTTTTTTTAGATTTGAAGAAACTTTACTCCTCTTTGAAAAATATATTTTATGGGTCTAGATAAACATATAAAACTCTAGTTGTCCTAAGCTCTTATAAAAAATATACGTCCTGACTCGAACTCAAAACCTGTTGTACAGATCTTAAACCTTTTATTATCACGTTATACCTTTTAGGGACAAGTTATCATATAGGGTTTTGAATTCTTCAACTTCGATGTGTATGCATGCCAGGAGAATAAACTACAAATCATGATGGGAAATAATTATTTGAGGGAATGAAATTATATGATGAACATCAATTTCTTGTAGCTCTAACCCTAGAAAAATAAAAATAAAATCTGAATGTCACTGTTATGGTGGTGCGAAGGTGGTGTCGGTGGTGCAAATAGGTATTGTTGGTGTGGGAGATGTTGATGGTAGCAGAGAGTATACTGAATTATATATGTCATATGGTTTCAACTTCTTTTTTTTGGTTCCTTTCTGCTTCCTATTAGGGCACATTAGCAGGTGCGCCTGTGATTTTTTTCTTCTTCTTGTATTATTGAAGCCTTGGGCTGTTGAAACTGCTTAATTTTTGTTTCAGGACGTAATACCTACGTGAACAAGATCTATCAACTTCGCAAATCTTAATTCCATGGCTCAATTTCAAACGAAGACAGCATATCAATAATGTTCCCTAAATTAATTCTTGAAGAAGTGATCTTCTCCTTGCTCCTCTAATTAAAATGACTGAAAAGAGGGACTTTGAGTTCATTTGGAGTAAGATATTATTATTATTATTATTATTATTATTATTATTATTATACCCCTTCGCAAATTGCTAATTAAGGAATGTATTACAATGAGATAAAAAAAAAAAAAACAAATCATAAGGTAATGTGATATTTGTACCCACAATTTTTTTCGGTAAATTCATCGATAATATTTAATTTATGATCTCACAGTCAACTCTTACCCCCCTTTTCTCCGTTTCTCTTTCTTTCATTTGCATTTTCTCTGGCAATCAATAACCAACTTCCCTAAAATTTAAACACAATTCAACATCTCACAACAAGTTTAGCCACCAAAACACTTAGTTTGTTAACATTCGTGTTTTTGTTCAAATTTTATCGATGATTCTCCACTTTATGTAAGAAAATCTATCCTTTTTTATTTGAACTTAATTTTAAATGTTGATTTCTTTTGCATATTTTTGTAGTATATGTATTTTGTTTGGGTGTATACTTGTTTTATAGTCTTTTCTTATAGAAATTTATTGTGTGAATTTATGATTTTTACATGTTAGAGTTTGTTTTATATTTCATAAAATTATATTTGTTTGTAAATTGATAAAATTTATGTCGAGTTTTTGACTTAGTGTTTTGTTTGTGATGAAATAAATAATGATTTTTTTAAAGGGTTTGTTTTATATTTTATAAATTTTATTGCCGAGTTACAATTTTTGATAAATGTGTAGAAATTTAAATTTGTGTACATATTTGATAATAAATTAACAGTACTATTAAAATAAATTGATTAAGTTTGATCTAAATTAATTTTTTTTTCAAATTTATTTAGTTAATATATTTCATTAACACATGTTATCATCATTATTTATATAAGTTTAACATAAATAATAAATAATCGTTCATGGATGTATCGAGACTCACCTTAAAGGTTGCAGATCTTAAAGGTTGCAGATGATAAGTTATTGTAAAGTGATTCATGGTTTATTTAATTACGCACTATTTAACTCGATATAAGTAATGTGTCTGTTAGTATATTCCAGTGACTATGGGATTGTTCCTCTTCTCCCTATCATTGTTCATGATGTTTATTATATACGAGTATTTAACTCGATTTAATGTATAAAGCAAATAAACTCTAGAGTTTGCGACAATGTTAGCAAAGAAGTTCTTCGTAAGCATATTTAATAGAAGGTTATTAATTCCTTTGTGGGTTTTTTCCCTTAACATTCTGGTAATAAGCTAGGATAGAAAGAGCTTAAAATCTAAGGATTTGATGATTTTCTAGTAGTGTGTTTGGACTTGATTTGGAATCAAGAATGTGTTTGGAAATGCAATTGGGAAATGTTTTTGAAAAAAATAGAAATTTTTTATTTTTTTTATTTTAAATTAATTATTTTATGTTCTTAGATCATTTTTATGTGATTATGTCAAAATTGATTTTTATAAAATAAGAAAATTATTTTGATGCATTTCCGAACAAAAAACACTTTCAAAAGTAACCTTAATTGCACTCCCAAATAGACACTAAAAATGGATTTTTTAAATTATAACTAGGGTTGGTATGCTAATAGAGAGAATTCAGATGATTTTATAAACTTGAACGGATTAAATCTTGAACATTTTGATCAAATTTATTCATAGAAATTAAAATGAATCTAGATTTTAAATGAAATAAAACTTATTTCACTCGGTTTCTTTTTGTAAAATGATTCAAATACTTTTGGGTCATTGCTCAATGATATCCAGATATTGTCCCCAATAGGTATAACATGATAATAGAGAGCTTGTGATCTGCATAGTAGGTCTCAAGTTCAAGTTAGGTGTGCACCCCTTATAAGAGGTTAGAATAATCGAAGTTTTACTCGCTCACCTGGACTTATAAAATAAATTTTCAGAGGGATGAAGTTTTCTTATATTAAAAAAAATAATCCAAATGTTGTGCCAATAAAAAACATAGCAAAAAAAAAGGAGTTCAAATATGGCACCTATAAAATTGTATCTTTATCAAAGTTTAATAGATGCTTAACATTTAAGTTTCAATAAAATATTTAACAAAATATTTCAATAAAATATTAATATTTTATAAACATAAAAACAAAAACAAAAACAAAACAAAAATCTCTCAGTCCCGGCTTATGAATCCACAAAGGAAAAATATATCTTCCTTGTTCATGGATGCTTTTGCAATATATGCAATTTCCCAACTGTTATTATACAATCTCAGGCCCGGCTTTCAAGAACAAAAAATGCTGTCCATGATAACATCGAGAAACAAACTGATACATCATTATCGATGGAAGGACTTTTCACCTTAATATATCAAAGTTAATGGCTTTGACTATTCCTCCTCTGTATTGTGATTTATGAGAGCTGACTCCAATATATTAAACTTTTCTATTTATTTTCTGCTATTTCAGTGTGGTTGTTAATTCTCATACGAGGAATGTGATAGCTTTGAATTACAAACATTGAGGGTATGAGTGCTCATCTGCAAGAATTTATATGTTTATTTTTTATAATTATTATCCAAGCAGGTGATATGAATGTGGCTTTTAAGGTTTTATCGTTTGATATATAATGATAAGTTCCAAGATTTATGACTTTAATCAATCCTTATGGGTCTGTTTGGGAGTGTAGTTGCGGTAGCTTTCCAAAGTGCTTATCGTGTCGAAATACATCAAAATGATATTTTTTTTTATTTTTTATAAATTATTTTTGAAATCAGCACATCAAAATGATCTAAAACACACAAAAACATATTCATTTAAACTATAAAAAAATCAAATTTCAACGAAAAGCCGGTGGAATCGCAATGCCAAACGGGCACATAAGAATCTAGTCCAACTTGAAGGTGTAGCTAATAGGTTGTCTAAATAAAATCATTTGGTTTGTGACGTGAGTTATTAATGTGTATTTGCAGGTTTTAAATTTTGAGGTAAGCTCCTATTAAAGGAAGGTTGATGTGAATCTCTTGAACATACGATTAAAAAAACTCACACGTAAAGATATTAATTTTTAAAAAATCAAGTAAATCAGATTTGATAGGAGTGTGACACTTGTATCTAGACATCAATACTATTGCTTTCGAACTTCTATCTAACGAATAACAATTCACGAATAAGAATTATAAATTGACGCCACACAACTACATATATATTGATAAGATTATCATCAATTTATTGTTTTTGGTAAGATACATATAAATGTAATTTTATAATGGATTAATTTCTTCAATATAATATTTTATCACTGAATTTAAAAAAAAAATTATAAAAAAATTATTTAAATTTAATTTTTTTTAATATTTTTAAATTACTTTCATATACTAATATCAAAAATAATTTTATTTTTTTTAAAAAAAATATTATTTTAATATAATTATAAACAAAAAATAACTTCACCACACTCCAAAAAAAAAAAGAGGCACGAAATCGATAGATGAAGTCTGTATAGGTCAATGACATGTACTGCTCGGGTCCTTTTTAAACTTCATGGATTTCTATCTTAAAAGTGATTGTGATTTATGATACCAAGTGCTATTGCTAGAGACATGGAGAGGCTCAAGTCGCAGAAGCAATTTTGTTTGTATATATTATTATTATTATTATTATTATTATTGATCTTTTTGTGATGACTTGACATGGAAACAATTTGAGTAAAGTTATCTTGGACTCTTTCAACTAATCTTATCCAGATTGTGTTTGATGCCATAGGTTATAGATAACAACAACATTATGATTTAGAATGTGGCTCAGCTGATTAGATTTTGATCTTTTTTCTAGAGATTATCAATTCAAGTTCCACAGTAATTAAGGTCATTAAAGATTTTAATTAATTATTAATTTTAAAATTTATAAAATTAGTTGAGATACAAGCAAATTAACCAAATTAACCTGAATATCAATATTAAAAAATATAAATAACACCGTAAGACTTTTCTAGTACTTTTTGACCTTTGTAGCCCTTTTTGTTCCCTAGAACTATCTTCACCTTTCTTTAATTTTTCCTACTTCGGAAACTAAACGAGTAAGGTTTTCTCAGGGAGGCCTTGATGCCTATTAATTTTACCAGCTAGCATCCAGAAATTAATTAGTGTCAGCGTTCTTTCACCTAGTAACTGTAAGGATCTTCTTATGAAACCTAGGTGAGTGTCCTAAGCAAGCACAAATCATGATTAATTAGTGCAAGGCTGCAATGAAATAGGTTTCAATTAAGATTCTTAACAACATTAACACTCAAGTTGGACACTTCTTTAGTTAATTTAAAACGTTAATTAGCATATGATTAACCTCCAATGGTGTGATAACTGTAAATACAATATATATATATATATATATATATATATATATATATATATATATATATATATATATATATATGTATAATATTTTGATCAGCTGATGTATGAATGATCTATGCTAGATAAAGATAAGAATTGAAAAGAATTCATGTTGTTATATAGAATTGATTGGAGCATGACTTGGTTTTCAATAATACTCTGAGGAATTACGATTCATGTTTTTATTTTAGAGTGTGATAGAGATTGTTTTTCAAGTGTTATTTGTATGAAATATATTTAAATAATATTTTTTATATTTTAAAATTTTATTTTTAGCATCGTAATATCAAAACGACAAAATATTAATTTAAAACTAACTTTTAAAAAAATCAAAATACAATTGAAACGCAATGCTAAACAACACATTACTCTACACAACACGATGAATAATAATGATTAGCGTAGAAGAAATCCTAAATTGGTCCCCAATGAGCATGCTGTAGTGACAAAGAGCTTGAGATCTGTCTTGCAAGTTATGAGTTCGAGTCAGGCGTATTCATCTTTTAATAGTCTGGGATAGATGAGGTCTTACTCGCTTAACCCGGATTCGCAAAGAGTACCTAAAAGAAGGTGAGATTTCCTCGAATTCAAAAAAAAAATCCTAAATTTAACTGTGATTTATTTTTATTTTGTGTTGTGTATTATTTGCTTTTCATTAACCCCTACCTAATTGGCTAGTATTCATCAATAAATTATTCGCATTATAAAAAAAAAAAAATGTATATATACCCAACACTCATATGTTGCAATACAACCTAAGAAAAGATAACATTGAAACATAGAAAGTTTCAAATTAATCCCTCCCAATTAATATACAAAATCCGACTAGAATTCATCCTAATTGCATGTTTGCACATGAAATCAACCATAAATATAAAATTTAAATTAAATAGGCAACTCTGACCTAATGGTTAGGGCCTACCAAACGTTTTCCCCTTGAAGGATTCTATCTTAGATAGTATATTTATTTATGATCTACGCAACCAAAATCCTGTTGTGTGTGTGTGTGTGTGTGTGTGTGTGTGTGTATTGGCTTAGAATTCAAGCCCGTGACACTCCTGCTTCACCAAACCTCGATTATTTAAAGGGTTCCCTTACTTCTTCTATTGGTCGAAAAAGTTGAAACCCACCCATGTTGAGCATATATCATAAGAAAATCATTACAATTATGTCAGCTGTTCTTTATTCCAAAGGTGCCATTCATGTCGAACACTAGTCATCCATGGTGTTTATTTTTGTAGGGAAAACAAAAACAATCTAAATTAAATGAAGAGAAATCTTCATTGGTAATCGTAATTGGACTTAACCCCACTTCAATATAAATTAGATTGATGAGAAGATGATTACCGGCTTACCTCTTCTGCTTTTCTTTCTTTTTATTTTCTATAATGATCTAATATACTCTTAGCTTTTTTCGCATACGAAATAAAATCCACCTCTCTTATCGGATGATAAATCAAACTATCCACAACAAAACTCTCTTTCTTTTGAGAAAAAAACATCTATCAGTTTAGTTAAAAGTACTTGTTTAGGCTCATAAAGTACTGTAATTAGCATGATTAATGATGTCTTATTTTGGCATGTCGAAAATCTCGTGTTTCAACCAGCAAGTATTTTATAATAATACAAAATGGGTGCGTGCTCTAATCCAAGATTATTATTTAGGGCATATATAAATAAGACAATTCTTATCTACTTCTTCTTCTTGGGACCTGAGGAAGAGACAGCCACATGTCCTTCTCAAAGTGGGCCATTTTCCTCTCAGATGATCACATTAACTAAAGGGACCAACATTCTCATGGTTTGGCTCTGCCCTTTTCGATTTAATTTTACCTTCTTTTGCTTTTGCTACTTTATTTTTCCTTTTTTTTTTTTGCCCACACAACTACATTAGCACAAAAATTTATTCATGGGTGTTTTTTTAATGAGCTTTTGTATCAAAAGAATGAATTAAAATTAGAAAATCATGCGGATTCTACTAGATTTGTATCACCTAAATTAGAATATGTATTTTTTATATATAAAAAAAGGTGTGGAAAATAAAAATTTGAAAGAAGGAATAAAAGCATTTTGAAATTTCAAAAGAGTGATTTGTTTGGGCCTTATAGTAATGGGCCCACATAGAAAAGGACCTGAAATTATTGAAAGCACCAGAGCACTCGTTGTTGTTATTGTACAAAATGCTGATATGTATTATCAAGCATTGTGTATAATGTTTGAGTGTGCGTGCGTGCCTGCCTGTAAGGTGGTCCTCTAGGGGGTCCACGTGGCACGGCCGGCAAGGGGTGGCCATGGCCACGTGGGAGAGGTGGTCCAATGGGATCTAGACTTGTTTGAAACATGACTCCTGTCCTGTCTGTAAAAGAAAGGTGACAGGCTGTTGAGCAAGAAGGCTTGGGAGAGGAGAGGGCAAGGGTCTTGGCAAGTGAATTGAGATTTTGTTTTTGTTTTTTTGGTTTAGGGTTTTAGTGAGGAGGTAGCCTAAAAGTTAAAGAGAAAAGGTGTTGATGTTTTTGCTTTAGCAGCTTTGTGAGGTGGGGCTACTTTTTTTAGTCAAGCTTTGAAGACAAATGCTACATATATATGATCATAAAAAGTGCTTTTTGATAAGGGACAATAAATAAATAAATAAATAAATTATATATATAAAGGGCCTATTTGAGAAAGAAAAAAAAAACAAAGTGATTAGCCAAGAAGATAAAAATATAGAATAAATAAAAACATTTTTAGAGTAAATTTATATATTAATAAATTTTATAAAAACATTTTACATTTTCACAATGAAAATCGTTATCTTATCCATATACAATAATTAAAGACTATCTAGGACCCAAGCTAGACTATTATTGATGTTTGGCAAGGTCAATCCCTACCATTTACTAGTAAAGGTTTGTGCTTCTGTTATTAAGAGCCTTCCAGGTTTTTGTTTTTAACTTTCTCACATATGAGAGAAATTAAAAGTAAATTCCCATAATAAAAATAAAAATAAAAATAAAATATGTGAACATTACATAATCAACTGCGGGAAAGGAATACACTTCTTACGCTGTTATGAAAGTGGGTAGAGGCCCAATGAATAAGGTACGCTCACCTAATCAAATTCTGTGTTTGATTTAAGAAATAAAAATAGAATATATATATATATATATTATAGTTTTGAAGCAAGTTTATATATTATAGTTTATTTTTATCTAAAAATAGTAACTAAATACACTACATAAAATATCAATGGATCCAAGTTGAATTATGAGTTAATATCTAGGTAAAACAATCCCTACATCCATAAGTAAATGCTTTTACTCTTGTTATCAAGACCCTCCAAATTATTATCTTCATTTCCTCAAATAGAATAGAAATTAATAAGGAAAATTCTGGAAAAAAAAGAAAAAAAAAAGAAAGAGGAATGTGATGTGAGCATTACAAAAATAGACGACGGATAAGGAATAAACTTCTTGCATTATGAAAGAAGCAGGCCCAATGAAAGCCTTAACCTTGACTGCTTTAGCCCATTCAAATATCTTACATATAAACAAACAAGCCCATAGTCTAGGTTGTTTCTTGGATCAAAACTAATAAAGAATTCGACATTAGGCCACACGCTTATACAACAACTTACATGTTTTAAACTGGGCCCATTCAAATTAAAATAATAAATAATAATACCAGTAACATCATTAAAATAAAGAACAACTTATTTGTCTTGAAATAGTATCTCTTTTGTCATAGATTATAATGATGGTTTAATTGATTGATTGATAGATGGATGATGCAGTTGGGTTTTTTTAAAGCCTTGGTTGAGAATTATATGATAATTTTTGTCTCAAGGATTAATCTATTATTCATTAATCAGAATCTCAAATGCTCATTAACGAAAGTTATAAGAAAATAAACTATAATAAACAAATTTAAAATATAAATAGTTTTAGTGCAAGAAAACTGATCACCAAAACATACATTTACTTAAACCAGAATTTTATTAAAATCGATCTCCAGAACAAAACAAGAAATAATCTGGATTTTCTTTTCGCTAAACATTATATAAACGTAAATCTTACAAAGCAATTAAGCTGGATAGAAATCCCAATGATCCAATCAAGTTTGAACATCGGCTTTGACAATGCAGCGCAAGAACTTCAAGCAAGTATCAGAAAAGGAGAAAGAATTAGCGTTCCCTGACTTGCCTTTCTTCTTGTGTTTGAATAATCTCTTAACTTTTCCAACAACACTCTTACTACCCTCTTCTTCTCTTGTAAAAACATAGCTCCTCAGGTATCTTTGCCGGCAAACATAATTATCGGGGCTCCCGGTAGAATCTGAGCCAAAAGAGAAGATCTTGCCGCCCTCCTCCGTCACCTTCTGATAACCAAAATGCTGGAAAGAAAGAGAGGAAGCAATGTGATCGGTAGGTTTCACAGAAATCCCATCTCCTTCTTTCGCGACGCTAAAACTCTGTACAAATCTTGCTTGTGACTTATCCCACTCAGGTTTTGCAGACAGAATTCTTGACGAGGACTTCTCTGCATGGGAGCTCATCATCTTTGTTTCAATCTTCGTTTATGGAGGGTTTTGTTGAATGTAAATTGTGGTGATAGTATTTGCGTTAATGCATATATTTATAGGAGGTGGCTGTGAAAGGTTATTTGCTACGCTACCGTGTCCTTCTCGTAATAGGAAATTTCAGCCGCCTGGTTTATTTATTTATTTCGGGGAGAGTTTTTGTATGCGTAGAAAACAAAAACCAGATTCCACAAACGAAACTGAAAAGCAAAACAATCCTTTAAATCTATGTATATATATATTGTAATATTATTTTCTTTCAGAAAAAAAGAGAGGAAATTTAATAATTTTGTTTAGTATTCTGACATAAGTAAATTGATAAATCAAAATAATGTAATGGAGAAATTGATAGAAAAAATAGTTTGGGTGTAAACTTACTAATATCTCCATAATTTGGTGATATATTAGATATTTTTCCCTTTTTAAAAATTATAAATATAATTTAACACAGTTATTTGACATCAAAAGTGATTGCAATTTAAGACTTTTACACATCTTGAATGAAGTAAAAGCATATCAATTTTATTATAATTCAAATACGGTTAGAGTAATTATCTACGCTTATATATACAGTCACATACTGTGCGGATTCTCTCCTATATCCTTTTTAGAAGTTTACATTCTCAAGTGACCTTATATAATTCATGTATTGTTTTTATATATATTTTTTCACGTTTTGAACAAAAACCCTAAAAGAAATATTTTTTATAAGCGTAAAAAACGAAAATTTAATAAATAAATAAGATGTTTGGCGAAACATAAAAAAACACAATAGAAAACATAAAAAATAACTAATTTGAAAAATAATAAAAATTGAGAAAACAAATCTTGTTCATAAGTTTTATTTAAAAGTGTTAGCAATTTATATCTATCTATCTATCTATCTATCTATCTATCTATCTATATATATATATGCAAAATGAAATTGGTTTAATTATTATTTTTTGTATTAAGCGTAAACCTATAACACTAAAAAAACTATAATTATTTATATTGATTTAAGATTTAAGATGTATATGTACAATTAAGCACCTTAATTTTTTTCTCTTCATAACAAATCAAAATCTCAGTTTAGTCAGTTAGCCCACATAACAATTAACATATTTTTTAATTGTTTCTAAAATATGACAGACAATCTATCATATATTGTTTTCAATAAAAAAAAAAAAAAGTCTATCCCTTTTCTTTGCTGGTTTATTCTTTTTATTTTATTTCTTTACTGTTTTTCTTAATCCAAAAACTATGACTAAGGATGTAGTAGAGGACCTACCAGCTGGGGAAAAAAAAGAGAAGCAAAGTCCTACATGTTTTACTGCACCACATAGCTAATTTCAAAGATGGACCGTCTCAGGTATATTTTGTAGAAACCTTACCTATCAAGTGACAATTATTGCTGGCTGAATAGGACATCATTATATAATTGAAAAAAGGAGTGGAAGTTAGTGTGATTGATTATCATCTAGCAAACCATGCAATTGATAACAACGAGCCTTTAAACTTTGATTTTCCATATAAGAGTATAATGGTGATAGAAATAAAAGTGGATGACAAAAAAAATAAATAGTGAATTATGTATTTTAAAACTTGTATCCATGCTTTATAAGTTTCCCTTGTTATATATATATATATATATATATATATATATATATATATATATCTATCTGTGAGTGTGTGTGTGTGATTCGCTTTAGAAGTTTCCCTTGTTATATATATACTAGCTAAATGTCCCCGTGCCTCGTCGCGAGCGACACCATATTTTTTTCAATGTAAAAAATATTAATGATGTGTATTTTTTATATAGTATTATAAATGTAACAAAAATATTAAATTTGTGTAGAAATCCTGTTAAGTGCAAGTTATCTATAAAATATATGAATTTTAAATCGCTATAAATTTATCTGTTTAGCAGCTTTCAAGGAAATAACCAGCATTAACAAAAAAAATAAAGGGAAAAAGGGAGTAATATGAATTTTAAAATAATTACCAACATAAATTAAAATTTCAGGCCTGAAACGATTAAAAATAAAACCGCAATAAAAAAAACAAAAACCAAAAGCATAAATGCATAGAGACGAATAAAGAATAAACATTATCCAAGAATTAAAAAAAAAAACTATATGAATTAAGACCAAATAAAAATCTACAATAATCAAATAGCAAATATAAATAGTTAATTTTATATCGATAAAAAAACGAAAACATACATTGAAAATCCATCATCATGTTATTGTTGTTATCATTGTTATAACAATTAAAATTATCATCAACATTACTGCCAAAAAATCAAAATAATAAAATTGACCTGAACAATCATTTAAAAAAAGCAAAATATTTTTATAAGGAAATAATAAAAAAATAATCACTAAAATTATCATTATTATGGTGCAAATAATAAAACCA
This sequence comes from Salix purpurea, assembly GCA_027405865.1. Classification (NCBI taxonomy): domain Eukaryota; kingdom Viridiplantae; phylum Streptophyta; class Magnoliopsida; order Malpighiales; family Salicaceae; genus Salix; species Salix purpurea. Next base: position 4,475,471 of record JAOWLH010000013.1, on the reverse strand, counting down.
TAAAAATCATTTAATCCAAAGAGGAAAAAAAACAGAAAACAAGAAAAAAATAAAGGGAAAAAGAAAGCAATATTAATTCAAAATACTATAACAATAGCAACATCGGAGTCTTAACATCTAAAATTATTATTGCTATTACTATCAAAATAATAAAAATTATCAAATTAGACTGAGGAAAAGAAATTAAAAAGCATAAACAAAATAGTAAGCAAGAAAAACATTAAAAATATCATCATCATCATCATCATCATTATTATTATTATTATTATTATTATTATTATTATTATTATGAAAGAATAAATAAATAATTGAAAGAAATTTAAAAAAAAATACAAAAAAAGAAAAAAAAAACAATAAAAACTTGAAATTATCATAGTTATTACTGTTAAACCAATAGAAATGATCAAATTATTCTGAGAAACAAATAACCTCAAAAACATTAACAAAAGAGTAAGAAAAAAAGACAATTAAATAATAATAATAATAATTATTATTATCATCATCATCATCATCATCATCATCATCATCATCATTATTATTATTATTATTTTTGTGTTAATAATGAAAGGAAAAAAATGAAAGACTATAAAAATTCTAAAAACTTCAACAAAAGATCAAACAAAAGAATAAAATGAAAACAAAAATTATCATTGTTATCATTGTTAAAACAAAAAAAATTAGCAAATTATCTTGAGGGAAAAAAACTAAAAAACATTAACAAAAGAGTAAGCAAGAAAAACAATTAAATTATTATTACTATTACTATTACTATTACTATTACTACTACTACTACTACTACTACTACTACTACTACTACTACTAGTATTATTATTATTATTATTATTATTATTATTATTATTATTATTATTATTGTGTTAATAATGAAAAAAATAGAATAAATGAAAGACTAAAAAAATCATAAAAACTTTAACAAAATTAAAATCATAAAAAGAAATCAAGGGATTAAAATAAAAAAATTAAAAGTATGAGGTCCAAAACGAAAATCAAATATTAAGGGATTAAATTCTAAAATTAAAAGTATAAGGGCCGAAATGAAAATTAAATATATTATCAATTTCAATCAAATGATAGAATTGAAAAAATAGAAACTACTGTACCGAATAAATTATTTAGTTTCAACCCAATCCGGAAATTAAAAGAAGGAGGACCGAAGTGAAACATTAAAACTGAATTAATTTCAATCGAAGGACCTAATCAAACTAAATAAAAACTTATATAAAACAAATCAGGACCAAAAACAAAATTCAGAGTCCCGGGACCGCAGTGAACATTACATAAAACCGGGGGGACTCTCCTGTACGTTTACGTGCAGGAGAGAGAGAAAGGTGGTCAGCATCTTTAGCCGGGCACCGCCGCGTCCACAGACGTCCGTTGCCACAACGCGCCGCGCCGGGATGACGACCACGCGGAGGCGAAACGAGAGGGACGCCGGAATCCCATCTCCGGTCACCTAATGACACCGCACGTGCCTCTTAAACAAGGCGTGAGGCGGCAAACCGTCTGGCGCGTGCCCTCACGCTCTGACAGTTACCGAAAGTATTAATTAAAAAATATGATCAATTACTGGTCTGTCCCTGTCCTATATTCAGCGTTTTTGTCTTATTAGGGGCTATATTCATATTTAGCCAATTTAGAAAAATAATAAAAAAATCGGAAGGGTTGCGAACCGGGCCGGACTGGGACGGTCCGAGGTGGGAAATGACCGCGGAGCCCCTTAGTCCAGGCGGCTTTTTTTGTCGTTTTCGGGGGGTAGAAACGTTAATACACTGTTCATACATGGGAAAAAAAAAGGCAGACGAACTCGTGCGACGCACGGACAACAAATGTCCAGTCCACAGTGCCGTTGAGTCTTGAGCTACAGTAAATTTGTCTACAGGAAAAACCCTACGCGGTTTATATATTAGGTAATGTGTGTGTGTGTGTGATTCGCTTTAGAAGTTTCCCTTGTTATATATATATATGTGTGTGTGTGTGTGGGTGGGTGAGTGGGTGTGATTCAATGCTGATAATATATCAAGTGAAGCAAACTAAAGATGAGAAATGAAAGCTTTAATAGAAATACTTTACTAAGCTGGTAGTTAAGCTTGAGAAAATTGAATTCATGTATCTAAGTAAGGACAAGAATCAGTTTGCGGATACCTAAAAAATCTTACAAGTTATAACTAAGATTAATTATGAGATTAGAGTATAATCTATTTGCATTGAAATTAGAAATTTGTCGACCCACTAAAATTAAGCATCTCATCAAGTGCCAATAATACCCACGAGGTTATTAAAATTGGATGCAAAACTTTTAATAAGAGTGACCATAGTTTTTACTTCAAAAAAGTAGCAAAATAGCAAATGAGAGAAAATATAAATATGCGAGATAAATTTTGCTAAAAAAAGTATACCAGAGAAGCCATCCAAGACTAAGATAAATACATTTATTTAAAAAAAAAACAAAAATTATTAAAAAGTGTTTGCTAAAGAATACTTGCGACACTAATTTCTAAATGGTTTGATTTTATTTATTTATGAAAAGTGTTTGCTAAAGAAATATCAAGAGAAAGGATAAATTTAACGAATTCTTACTTCACGAATACTCACACAAAAATGGAAAAATATTGCTTGTAAGAAAATAGCACTATTTTGTGCTTGCATGTAGCATTCGTGTCAAAATTTTGGCAATGGGTTGCGTCGATTAAATCTAAAAAATTAAAAGATAAATTCATGCTTCCCATATTGAAATATTTCTCATATTCTTAAGAACATGAAAAATCATGTTTAATTAGAGTTTCAACATTAGTTTTGAACTCAATGATTTGGATTAAGTTAAAGAAAGAAAATCTCAGTTCTTACCATTATATCATATATTAATCATATTCATTTTATCATAAATATTTTTTAAAATATAATTTTCAGTTGGATGTCTCTTGTAAAATGATTCTTAAGAGGCGTGACGTGATGACAGAAAACTTGAAATCCGCACAACAAGTTTCAGTTCTTATCAGGATGTGCATCCCTTGTAAAAATTTGGGACAACCATGATTTTATTCATTTACTTAGACCCACAAAATACACTTTTCAAGAGATGAGATTTTCTAGCATTAAAAAAAAACTTTATAAATGGATTTTAATTGAAGAATAGAGTTCTCGAATAGACTTCCACAATAATATGTAAATTAATGCCAGCTGATGTTTCAAAATTAATTTATATAATCAAAAGAAAAATACCAAGTTTGTTCAGTATTTTACTATAATATGTAAATTAACCAAACTAAGTTTTTTAGTCTTTTTAGTTTTATCGACACAATAAATTAATAAAATTACCCTTACAATAAAAATATATATTTTATGCTAGCATAGAAGGATATTTTCTTCTTTTTATTATAGTTTTGTCTTTTCATATAATTAACCTCATTTAAGAGCTATCTAGTAATTTAATAAATATAAATAATTATTAAACAAAACGCAGACAGGTGCTTGTAAGGCGTCCATACATGAGTCGCCACCGTATTCTTAGGTGACGTGTGCAAAGTTTTTTTTATAACCAGACACGTTTTCTACGGGGTGTTTTTTATATTTAAAACACTTGCACTCCTTAATTATTATTTTTTTTAATGTTGAAAAAAAAAGGGTCTGCCCGCAGATAATCCTGCCACCTATGTGATTAATATGAAATGAAATCAGTTTTAGCTTTTTCTCACCCAGAAACAGAGAATATGAAATATTCACCTTGTGTCTTTACACTTTTTGTCCTTACCACATGTTCTTAGTGGAGATGAATTAGAGATTAACCTTCATCAGAATCATAAAATTTTATTAAATAATTAAGATATTATTTAAACTTTAAATATAAATCAGGATAGATAAATTTCTTTAATTAAAATTATTAATTTATAACAAGATTATATTATAATTAATACACTACAAGAAAATCTGCTAATTCATACGGAACTATTGACGAAAATATTCCATCGCTATTTAGCAAATAATATTACCATTGGAATTTTTGTCTCCCTATTTTACCGATGGAAGGATTTTGACAATAACTCTTGGTGGTAAATACCAAGAAAATTACAATGTGATTCAAAATGTTATTGATAATGATTATTCTATCGATTGAACAATTCATCGGTACTTTCTAGAGAGTTGAAAAGAAATTACTCAAAATGTCACTTTTACCGATTGCTCTGCCAACAGAACGATTCATCGATAGTTTTCAGAGAGTTAGGCTGAAATTACTTAAAATATCATTATTACCAACGACTATATTGATGGAATCACCGGTAGAATGTTAACAATGAAATCACTGACAATATATTGCACCGACAAAATATACTAATGAAATTACAATCAGTGTATCTATCGATGAAGACACTGCTGATGGAGTCACCGACATAAACCAAATTATTGATGATAGTTTTACCGACGGACATTTCTCGTCCATGTATTAGTCGGGAAACAATTATTGATGGAAATTACATTACAATATTGATAAAAATTTATCAAAAAAACAATTAATTACGATAATAATAACTATTGATTGTTTTACCGTGTCTAGTTAACTGCATCTTAATCACAAATAAATCATAGAAAAATTCCATGAAAATAAAACATGGTATGAACCCAATAGAAAGTAAAAGTCAACGAAAAGGAAAAGGTCCCTCACATAACAAATGAAATAAATTTAAAACATGGTGAGAGCCTAATATGGTATCTCCAAGCTAGTAGGTATCTTCTTCATTACATTAGTATTGGAATCTTAAGAAAGCCTACATTAAAATATTTCCTTATAAACCTGGATGACATACTTAAAATTTGATTGAAAACAAATTCAATTATTAAGTGATTGTTTGGGAATATGGTTCAAGTTGTTTTTGAAAGTGTTTTGCATTCAAAAATATATCAAAATAATATTTTTTATTTTTAAAAAAATTATTTTTGATATCAAAACATGAAAATTATCGAAAAACACCAAAAACATTTAATTTAAAGTAAAATAAATTATTATTTTTTCAACAAAAATATTTTGAGTTCCATAAATATATGGGATAAAGTTGATTTGAGAATAATATTTTTAAAACGAAAAGATGAACCAGGGAATATACACTGAAATTTGTAATGAAGATTTTCCCTTATTAGAAGTTGCAAAAACATAAAATTTTGCAAAACGGAGATAGTAAACTTTAATGGAAATCACCATTTATCTGTTTTAAAAGTGCTTTTAAAAATTATTAAAAAGAATTATTTTATTATTTAGTTTAAATTAATATTTTTAGATCATTTTATATATTGATATTAAAAATGATTTTTAAAAAATAAAATAAATATTATTTTGATAATTTCTAAATTAAAACACTTTAAAAAAAAGCCGAAACATATTCTTCCCAAACATAAGCACCCTTCATTGAACGAAGCAGTCTTTTAGTTTGAACTTTGATTTTGGGTATGAAGCAAAACCAGAACCCCAAGCAAGCATCAGAACAAGAACACGAATTGGCAATCTCTGGCTTGTTCCCATTCCTCTTGAACTCGAACCAACTCTTAGCTTTCTGTAGTAAACTCTTCCTATCATTTTTACTTGTATCCTTCTCTTCTCCCTGGTAAATACATAGCTTCTGAGCTTGATCATCTGAGTATATAAAAATATATATTAAAGTTTAAAAAGAAAATGAAATCATGGTGAAGGAAGGATTTCAACGTCTATTGAGAAGTCAAGAGGAAAAAAAAAGTCAAATCCTTTGAATCATTTATTTCTTTTATTTATTTATTTAACACTGTATTCCTTTCCTTTTCTTTTTTTTTACTGCCAGATTCTTCCCAATCATTATAATGAACTTAGATAAATTAATAATTTTGATTTAATAATGTATTTTTATCCGATCTTAACTTCAAATTTAAAAAGAAAAAGTTTGTTTCAATAGCAAAGCTTTTTTGTTTATTCATGTAATCACTCATTCTATTGTCTTCTTCTTTTATGTAATTACGAGTTTCTATTTTGGGTATGAGCTACTTCCATGCTAACGTTCAGTTTGGGTATGTTTAAATTATAATCAAAACTATTAATTTCACTATTATAATCCAAAATGAATTGAGTCCAGAGCTATAGTGGTATGTTTAAATTATAATCAAAACTATTAATTTCACTATTACAATCCAAAATGAATTGAGTCTAGAGCTATAGTGGTTTTGCTACAGTAGCTGCAGAAGTTAATTTTTAACAAAAACAACATCGATTTAAAAAATTGTCTAATTACTTTACTAATCCTGATGGTGATTGTTCTGTTTTATTTTATATGGAAGTATATTTGCATCTATACAAATTAAAAAAAAGTGCAATATCCTTAACACCTCCTGCAGAAACTGTTGATTTTTTGTCTTATGTGAGGGTATTATGATTATTTTACTGTGCCTAGATACGCGAAAAAAAGAAAATACCCCCGAGTCCAAGACTAAAATCAATGTGTACAGAAGGATTAAATAATAATTTCACTATTACAATCAATAGTAATCTGAGTCTAGAGCTACAATAATTTTGCTATAGTAAAAGAACGATCTCATTCAGCTTTTAGTGTAATTGCACAATTTTGCAAATTTTGTTAAATAATAATTTATAGCTATTTTATTTATTTTTACAACTAGAATATCCCTAAGATGGTATTGATTAAAATCTAGTTCTCGGGTTCAGTGGACTAACTATGTGTCTGTTTATGAGTGCGATTGTGATTACTTTTGAAAGTGCTTTTCGTTTAGAAATGTATCAAAATGATATTTTTTTTATTTTCTAAAAATCATTTTTGACATCAGTACATGAAAATGATCTAAAAATTAATTTTTTTTATTAATTTAAAGTAAAAAATAAAAATAAAAAAATTCATTTTTTTTAAAGCATTTTTGAAATAGAGTGTCAAACACCCCATATTGAAGATTTTTATTAAAAAGTAGCAAAAAGATTAAAAAAAAACAATTTTAAATACACATTGATCCATGGAGATGCAGGGGAACGAACCTTGCACCTCTCGGAAGAATGACAAGTGGCGTATCAGTTGATCTACTTTCACGCTAACGTTTAGTTTGGGTATGTTTAAATTATTAATCAAAACTATTAGTTTCACTATTATAATCCATAGTGAACTGAGTCTAGAGCTATAGTGATTGAGCTACAGTAAAAGAACGATCTCATTTAGATTCACTATTACAATCTACAATAAACCGAGTCTAGAGCTACAATGATTGTGCTACAGTAAAAAAAAAAAAAAAAAAGACCTTATTTAGCTTTTAGTGTAATCATACTAGCTTGCGATGTCACTAGCCAATGATGTGACAATTCACTATAATTTATAACCTTTTTATCTATTTCATTAATTATAATTTTGAAAATTACAAAACTAAAAATATAATGAGCCATTATATGATTTATTACATGATATTAAATATTTTAAAAATTAAAAAATATAGTTAAGATTAGTTTTTAATACATTTTCAATTTAAAATAATATCAAAATGATATTTTTTTAAAAAGAATTACTTGAATTTTTGAAAAAGAGGGAACAAGATGGTGTAATTGCTGCATCTTTTATCCCAAAACCATTTCCAATCTTATAAAATGAAAGGGAAATTAACACCTCCTCCTCTCCTCTTTTATCCTATTTATTTCGAGAGATATTATATTTTTTTTCTATCAATTTGGTAAGCTGCACAGCAATATTTACATGCATGAAATTACTTTCACGTGCAACCCCAGAAAGCAACTTGACCACCAAACAAGATTCATCCCCATTGGAGGAGGGCACACACCTTGTGAGGAAATTGTGGATAAATCCAATTCTCCTTTTGATTTCTTGCACAAAACCTTTGGCACTACTTGTGTTTTCTGATCCATTTTGGACCTCAAGCTATTTGCTTGATCCACACACAAGAATGATATAGCAGGCGACATGTAGGCATTAATCTACTAGGGCCGGTGCCGTCAAGATCATAAAAAAAGTGGAGAGTAAGCGTCGTTTATTGAGGTAATTTCTTTTGAAGTCATAAAATAACTCAATTATTACAACTATTTCTTTTGATAGGCAGTTTAATGTGATCTCCAAGCAGAAAGGTGTGAAACGAAGGGCAACACACATACCACCAGAAAACCCAACTCAAACAGGTCTACACAGAAATCAATTGCGCAGTGTTAACAATGATGAAACGATCTTTCTTGCTTCCTGTTAATATTAACAGCCCTAAAAAAAAACACTAATCCTTTCTTAAGAAAAAAAACTAATCCCAGAAATTAGGATTGAAAAATATTAGGGGCAAACATGATTTAATGCATGAGAGAAATGAAAGATAGATTTTATTATTGGACTAAATGTATATAAACTTATATAATTTCACTGAAATAAAAATTTTAATTGCAGTCCTTGATTTTTGAATTTTTCTAATTTTATTCATTTTTTCCTGAAGCACCTTTCTCTTTTTAACTGTATTCCTAATTGAATCAATTTAGACCTTTAAATTTAATAATCTATTGCAATCTCATCCTTGGTTCCTAAAATCATTCAATTTTGATCAATCCAACTCCCAATTTTGATTATTTTTTTTTATCTTTAAATGAGTCCTTGATTGGCTTCTTAGTGCCTGTTTGAGAGTGTGGTTGCAGTTATTTTTGAAATTATTTTTTGTTCAGAAATGCATCAAAATGATATATATATATATATATATATATATATATGAAAATATTAAATTATTTTTGACATCAGCACATTAAAATGGATTAAAAAATCACAAAATTAATAAAAGTAATCAAATTTTTTCAAAAATATTTTTAAAACACAGTGTCAAACACTCTCCCTTAATTGGGTCGAGATTGACATACATGGGAGATTTTTCTCTATTGTACGGTTTTCTATTAGGGTACATAAATTCAATCCAACTATTTCTTTCATAGTCATCAATATATACTAAAAGTTAGTATTCAAGATCTGTTATAGATTTTTAGTTGATTTTTTTATTTGATTTTAAACTTTTTATTCTCGATTTAGAAAATTTTGCCACGAGATTGCCTGGTCGCCATTGCTATGGTGGTTGGTGTTAGCATGCGTTTTTTTTTTATCAATGGGTCTTGAACTACATAATGGGATAGCCTCCAATCCATTCCAAAATCCCATCTCCTTATTTTTATGATTTGAACCTAAAGTCATTCTATATATATATATATATAAGACGCTAGAGTTTATTTTATTAAAGTATATATAAATGTTCTTAAAATCCACTTAGAAGAATCCCATATTGCTGATATCAACGAAAATAAAAATGTTTTATCAGGCTCGAAATTAAAACAATGATATACTAATAGAAAATTTCATTCCAAGACAAGGATTCTACTTAAAACAATGCTAACGATGGCACCATAGTCTGAGAAAATTTTAATAGTGGGCTAACTCGCACCAATAGTCTGAGAAAATCCTTGTTATTGGTTGGTACTAATACTAAAACCCGAGATTTGAAAACCAGGATCGGACAAAGTGCAATCAAACGGCGGTGATGAAATCAAAGAAAAAGTTGAGAAGCCATTAATTATAATTTATTACAGCTCATGTAAATATAATTAAGCTCTATACGTCTCTAATTAAACAGTTCAGTCTATCCTAATCATGATCTGGAAAGAATAATTTCATTATTGGATGTGTTCATCATTCATTCTTTGTTTTTTTTTTTGTTTTTAGTCAGTCTTCTACAGTTTGGTTACGTCAATAATACCCCAACAAATGTAAACAAAACTGACCTGCCACGTCTCTACTCTAATTTGAACAATAAAATGTGGCTGCTTGTGCTTGTGTTGGTAGGTTACCTTGAAAGGTTATTGACTATTAAAATATTCTGCCTGAAATAAATAATTGGCAATAGATGATCCCAGCGTCATCGAACTATATTATACAAGCGATAAGGCTTGCCAATCTGCTTACTTTTTTCTTCCTTTTTTTTTTTTTTACAGAAATAGAAAGGTACTTAACTATGTTAATTATTTTCCATTCCCCCTGATAAAATATTATATAAGCATCATACTATTTATTTATTATTTTTATAAATATGAAATGATCCATGTACACGGGCGTTGAAATTTACAAGAATAGCTGTAATAAAACAAGAAACACAAGCACGCCTTTAACTATCGAAATGACAGCGATACACGAAGCTCAATCTCTCACGATTTTAATGATTCAGTAGTGAGCCAAGCTGCTGTCGGCTGGTTATTTTTTTCTGCATGAGAACAACTCCAAAAAAGCTAGCTGGTACAGCGGATGGGTATAATTTAACGTCATCTAATGACCACCGAACCAGCAGCCCTAGCAGCTATGGTGGATTCTGTGTCATCCACATGCCCTGACATCGATGGTTGCACATTATGGCTACGGTTTTTCTTCCTTTTATTATCTCTCATAATATTATTTATATTATTTTTTAATATAATTCTTCAAATAAAAAATAAAATAGGTTTAATAATTACAGAAACTCAACTATTTTATGTTTATTTTTTATCAAATAAAATAGGATGATAAGATTTAAATTCGTGACTGCTAAATCAACAATACTCTGATATCATATCTAATAATTAATACATCTAAAAAATTTAAATAGTTAAATGAGATCCAAAATATAATTTATATTATTGCCCGAGGTCTCATTTCTTTTCCTGGTGAGCTTCTTATACTGTATTTATAAATGATTATCAGGAGAAGTTTGGGATTTAAGCTATAAATCATTAAAATCCAGTCGCATATCATTTGGCTTGAGCTGCTAAAAGCATATATAGCTAGCTAGTAGTTACTGTGAGCTTTCTTAACCCTAACCAAGAAATAGTAAAATCACTGTGCAGGAAAGTCGAATTTAAATAATGGAAGTGAAGAACACGAAGCAAGGAGACACGAGGGGTAGTAGGGTCATTGCACTGCATTGTGAAAGCGACAAAATAAATGGTCGGTTGAGAGCGCTTGCTTGATTGCTTTTGCTACTGATGTATTTTCCCACCCTTTGAAGCATCCACAACATATCAGTAATCCCCTGCTAATGATACTAGCTGGGACAAGCCAAGGATTTAGCACACTAATTAAGTGCTCATGATCTGCAGTTTTTGTTAATTTATTTCATAATTATTAATTACTATTAACAAAAACTAAAAGATATAGTGTTTTTAAAGCGCATCTCCTCAGTTCATTGCAATAATATTTTTTTAGCTTTAAAAAAAAAAAATCTATTTTCCCCCAGTTTTTTTTTCAATATTTTATTTAAAAAATCTATTCATTTCCGGAAAACGTATTTCGTGAGCTCAGGTGAGTGAATAAAATTCTGATTATCTCGGGTTTTTACAAAAAATTTATGTCTTAACCCAAACTCATAACTTACTGTACAAATCACAAACAGTCTATTATCGCACAACGTCTCTAAGAACAAGTGATCACTATACATGTATCCCTAGATCCCAAAATAGAATGCCAGTTATTTTTGAATCTGGGAAGAGAATGAAGTGGAGGCAAGCTTATGATTGTTAAGCCCACCATTGTCCCTCTATCGAAGGATTGAAATCAGTAAAGCACAGATCCACATGATGAATCTGTTGAGTTTGAACCTACCTCAATGATTGAAAATTATCAGCACTCCTGCATCGAGAAAAACATGGTAACTCAATTAAATTCCATAAATAAATAAACAAACAATAATAATAGGATAAAATTTCACCAATTTGTTTCTCTATCCAAAAATTAATGAGAAAACAAATTATAATTTAAGCGAATGCTATTCATTGACTGGACTGTATTGCCATTAAATCAAAGCCTAGAACCAAATTGCTACTTCATCCATGGCCCTTGTTCTTGTTGAAAATAGAAAATTTGGTATATCTTCACAGAAAGTTATTGAAGTTTGGTAAGCTTTCAGGTTTGAGTGATCATCGACCCGTGAAGCGTGCGAGGAAGCAGGTGGCCGTATGGCTTCAAAGTGGTATTATTATTTTAAACTTGACAGAAGACCTAACGAAGAGATCCGCTTTTTTATTTTGTATTTTGGAGTTATTTTATAGTTTATTTTTTAAATCAAACAATTTTATTTCTTCTGTTTATGTTTTTTTCTAGGTTACTGGCCAAAAAAAATTACCTATAATATAAACCTCGTGGGCAAATCACTGTGCAACAGTGCACTGTGCACACAGACACAGTGCACTGTTGTTGCAACAGTTTTTTTTTTTTTTTTTTTTTTTGCTTTTTTTACTTTTTTTTTCTACTTACGTTTTTTTCCTGTTTTTTTTTTTTTTCGTTTCTTTTTTTTTCTTTTTTTTTCTAATTATTCTTTTTCTTCTTTGTTTTTTCCTCCGTTTTTGCTTCTTTTTTTTGGCCTATTTTTTCTATTTTTTACTTATTATTTTTTTTCATTTTTTCTTATTATATATATATATATTTTTTTTTTTTTTGCTTTTTTTACTTTTTTTTCCTGCTTTTGTTTTTTTCGTTTCTTTTTTTTTGCTTTTTTTTTCTAATTATTCTTTTTTTTCTTTTTTTTCCTCCGTTTTTGCTTTTTTTTTTGTATTTTTTACTTATTATTTTTTTCATTTTTTCTTATTATATATATATATATATATATATTTTTTTTTTTTTTCTACTTATATATTTTTTTGTTTTTTAATAATCGGGGTGTCCGAGCTAGCTTAAATGCACCACGATTAATCTCCATATCCAAATTTTTTTGATAACTAGGATGTCCAGGTCAACTTATGCATACCACGACAATCCCCGGACCCACATTTTTTTTTCTAAAATGCTTTCATGCTGGTATATATTTTTTTTTTTTTCATAATTTTTTTATTCACTTATATATTTTTTTTTTATAACCTGGATCTCCGACCAGCTTAGGCACACCACGACTAATTCTTGGGCCGATTTTTTTTAAAAACAATATGGATTGCTATAGTGCTTTCACACTTATACTTTTTCTTTCTTTCGCTTATACATTTTTTTATAACCACGATCTCCGGGCCAGCTCAAGTGCACCACCATTACTCCTCGGACCAAATCTGTTTTTTGATAATCGGGATATCCAGACCAGTGTGGACATACCATGACTAATCTCCGAACAAATTTATTATTATTTTTTATTTTTTTTCCTTATACGTTTTTTTGTTCACTTATCTTTGAACCAATAATAATGATAATTTTAGTGATTATTTTTTTTTATAAAAATCTTTTGATTTTTTTTTAATATTTAACTGAAATTTTAATTTATATCGGTGATCATTTTAAAAGTAATATTACTCTATTTTTCTCTTTATTCGTTTTTTTTTTGTTTTCTGTTTCTTTATTTGTTCTTTAGATTATATGATTTTATTATTTATGCAATAATAATGATAATTTTAGTTATTGTTTTTTTTATAAAAAATCTTTTGCTTTTTTTTTTATTTTTCATAGAAATTTAATTATTTTAATTGTTTTGGAAGTAATGTTAGCAATAATTTTAACTTTAATAGCAATGATAATGGCAATAACGTCACGATGAATTTTCAATCTATGTTTTCGTCTTTTTGTTGATAGAAAATTAACAACTTATTTTTTTATTTGATTATTGTAGGTATTTTCACAATTTATATTTTATTTTTGTTTGATTTAAATTGAATTATAAAATGAACTAATCTTAATACAGTGAACTTAATAATTCAGATATCCGAGTTTTCATGCTTTTTTAATGATGATGATAAATTTATGCTGGTTATTTCGTTTGAAACTACTAAACAAATAAATTTATATCGATTTTAAATTTATATATTTTATAAAAAACTTGCACTTGACATTGTTGAAGCTAAAAAATACTATGGGTATAATGTATATTGAATCAAGAGAGAGCAGAGGAATTCTGCAGATAACTTGAAGAGAAAGATAAGGAAGATGAAGATGAGCGGGAAAGGAAAAATATTAGATTGTATTACTGGCAAAAATAGTCTGCATACCTTACTTGTGAGCTACAGTAGACTATTTATAAAACAACTCTAACAAACTTCTACATATTCTAGAATATACACATATATTCTAGAATACATATTTTAATACTATATTTATACTCTATCATCCCCCCTCAAGCTCATGATGGGGTAACCCAAGCATGAGATTGTTACAATGAATTCGGAATAACGGTGAACTTAACCCTTTGGTGAGAATGTCTGCGAACTGTTCTGTGGAAGACACAAATTGAACAAATAGTTGATTTGCAGCTACTCTCTCACGAACAAAGTGGACATCGATTTCAATGTGCTTTGTCTTCTGATGTTGCACTGGATTAAATGACAAGGCAATGGCTGAAAGATTGTCACAAAACAAAACTGGAGGCTGTGGTAATTCAACATGCAGGAATGTCAGCAATTGTTTGATCCAATCAATCTCAGCAGCTGTGAAGGATAGAGCTCTATATTCGGCCTCAGTGGAAGACCGAGAAACTGTGGTTTGTTTCTTTGAACACCATGAGATAGGATTAGATCCAAGAAAGACAACTAAACCTGTTGTAGACCGTCTATCATTGGGGTCACCTGCCCAATCAGCATCACTGAATGCCTTGAGTTCCAAAGAACTGTGAAGATAATGAATGCCATACTTGGCAGTGCCCTTCAAGTAGCGTAATATCCTCTTGACTGCAGTAAAGTGAATTGCCATGGGCTGCTGCATAAATTGGCAGACTTGATTGACAGAGAATGCAATATCCGGCCTAGTAAAAGTTAAATACAATAAGGCACCCACAACACTTCTATAAAGAGTAGGATCTTCAAATGGAATCCCATCATCCTTCGGCAGCCTTTGATAGGGGAGACAAGGGGTATCACAAGCCTTTGCATCATTCATATTTGTTTTCACCAACAACTCAAGCACATACTGAGATTGAGTAAGAAATAAGCCATTATGAACATGCTGAATTTGAATGCCCAAGAAAAAATGAAGATCCCCCAAGTCTTTAATTTCGAACTCAACAGCAAGAGATTGAATAATCCTTGTAATCGCATTAGTATTACTTCCAGTGATGATTATATCATCAACATACACCAAAAGCACAATAATCCCATCAGCAGAATGATTCACAAACAAGGATGCATCAGAATATGTATGCTGAAATCCCAAAGAAGGCAAAAAAGCAGTAAATCTTTCATTCCAAGCCCGTGGAGCTTGTTTGAGACCATAAATAGACTTATGCAATCTGCAAACTAATTGAGAGTGATGAGAATCAGCAAAACCTGGAGGTTGTGCCATGTACACTTCTTCATGAAGAATACCATGTAAAAAAGCATTCTTCACATCAAGTTGCCTTAATTTCCATCCATAATGAGCAGCCAAAGCTAGCACCAATCTGACAGATGTAGGCTTCACCACTGGACTGAATGTTTCACCATAGTCTTGGCCATGTTCTTGACTGAAACCTTGAGCCACAAGTCGCGCCTTATGGCGAGCAATTGATCCATCAGCATGTCTCTTTATTTTGAAAATCCATCGGCAGCCCACTAGATTTTTATGATGAGGCATAGAGACTAATGACCATGTGCCCTGAGAATGAAGAGCATCAAGCTCTTCTTGCATAGCAGCAAGCCACACCGAAGACTGCATAGCCACCTTGTAGCTTGAAGGTTCAATAAGAGACACATCAATAGCTGCTGTAAGACAAAACTTCTTCTTAAACACACCGTTCTTACTGCGAGTTTGCATAGGATGAATATTGATGGCTTGAAGCATAACTGGAATGGCTTCGGCATTAAACTCATCATCTGAAGAGAAGGGTGCAGAATGCATACCTTTGCTTGATGCAGGAGATATAGGAACAGAGGAGAATGATGATAAAGGAGGAGCAGCAACAGGCATAGAAGATGATGATGAAGAAGACATAGTATTTGGATTAACAGGGGACAAATCAGTGGGAGAAGGATGGACAACAATATTAGTAGGAGTGACCACAGGAAGACAAGGCAGATTACAAGAGGAAGACATAGATGAAGACTGTGAATGGTGAGTATGTGTTACTAATTCAGAATAGGGAAACACAATTTCATTAAAGACAACATGTCTAGAAATATAGGAACGTTTCTTAGTAACATCATAACAAATGTATCCTTTGTAATGTGAGGCATATCCAAGGAAGACACACATTGTGGTTTTTGGTTGCAGTTTATGTTGAATATATGGACGCAATAATGGAAAACAAGCACAACCAAATACCCTTAAATGAGATATAGATGGAATTTTCCCAAATAAGAGTTCAAAGGGAGACTTATGAGATAAAACAACCGAAGGCATGCGATTTATCAAATAGGTGGCAGTATGCACTGCATAAGTCCAAAAAGTGGAAGGTATTTTTGCATGTTGAAGTAATGTAATGGTAGTTTCAATAAGATGTCTGTGTTTACGCTCTGCTAAACCATTTTGTTCTGGTGTGTAGGGACAAGATTTGCGATGAATAATTCCTTTTTCAGCAAGAAAATTGTGAAGTGATTTATTCACATATTCCCCCCCCCCCATCACTTTGCAGAATCTTAATAGAGTGGGAAAATTGAGTTTGAACAAGATTATAGAAGGCAATAAAGATGGAACAAACATCACTTTTATTGATAAGAGGAAATAACCAACAAAACCGAGAGTAATCATCAACAAATATTACATAGAATCTATATCCATCAATGGATATACTAGGTGAAGGACCCCAAAGATCACTATGTATGATATCAAAAGGTGTTGATGATAAATGAGTACTAGAATGGAAAGGTTGCTTACAAAATTTGCCTTGTAGACAACTGACACAAATATTGGAAAAATTATCTAGAGAACATGGAATACAAGCTTTGTTTAACATTAGCTTGACAATCTTATTTGTAGGGTGTCCTAATCTATAATGCCATGTAGAAGGCAAGATGGACTGACCACTGTAAGCTTGAAAACCGAGAGCAGAGGAAGCAAATTGAGATGGATTTGATGGAAAGGGATATAGCCCGTTGCTGCATAATCCTTTATACAGTATTCTTCCCGTTGCTATGTCCTGAATACAAAAACAAAAGGCATCAAAAATGACTCTGCAGTTGTTATCCAAACATACTTGATGTACTGACAGTAAATTTTGGGACAATTTAGGCACACATAGCACTGAATTCAGTTTTAGAGGCTGAGCAGTTGTAGGAATAATAGCATTTCCAATGTGAGATACTGACAAACCTTCACCATTGGCTGTTTTGACACTGTCAGCTGCAGGACTTGGAGAGCTTAATGACAGGTTGGATAAATCTGGTGTCATATGATTTGTTGCACCCGAATCAGTGATCCATACTGGGGACATTTCCTGTGATGGTTGTTGCTGCATAGACGGAAAAGGGGTCTGCACTGAGTACATAGCATGCTGCTGATTGGAGGAAGATGCAGGTGAATAAGGACTCTGCACCGAATACATTGCCTGATGTTGAGTGGAAGAAGATGCAGGAGAATAAGGACTCTGCACCGAATACATGGCCTGATGTTGGTTGGAAGAAGATGATGATGCTGCTGCTGAAACATGACCATTAAAATTGGGACCACTGTCATTGTAATAGCAGAACCATGTAGTGTGATTGTCCTTTCCACACAATCGACACTTAGGCTGTTCATAATTCCTCAAATTACACACTGGTGCAGCATGTCCCGCAAGGTTACATAACTGACATATGATGATGTTAGACCCAGCTCCTGAATTAAATGGTGAAACAGGCAAGGAACTAAAAACACCTGGAGGTGATGCAATTGGCACATTATTGTTCCTCACAGGTATGTTTGTTCTCTGAGAAAACACCCTCTGTCCTTGATTAAATCTGCCCCTGCTCCTGTTTCTATTAAAGGGCCTATAACCACCACTCTCATATGTGTGAAAATTAGGTTGTCCTCGTGAGGAATGATCAAACTGAGATGCTGGGTGTTTTGAAGTAGTGTTCATAGCAGCTAGAAATGTAGAATTATTCATCATGCTATTCTCTATGATACTCTCTTCAGCTAACAGTTGAGATCGAAAATCTTTAAGTGTGATCACACTCTCTCTACCCCTAACAACACATCTAAATGTATTGTATTCACCAGGAAGACCATTCAAGGCTAAAATCACAATGTCTTCATCACAAAAATATACCCCAGCTGCAGATAAATAGTCTCGGGCTTCTTTAATTCTCAGCAAATACTGACTTATTGAATCAGTTCCCTTCTTAATGTTCTGCAAATTAGACTTTAACTGGAAAATACTAGTCTTAGATATAGAGGAGAATTGTTCCTTTAATCGTATCCATAATTCCTTAGAACTACTACTGCCAATGGCACAAGACATGGCTATGGGAGATAGTGTAGCAGTAATTAGTTGCATAATAGCTCTATCATGCAATTTCCATACCAATAAATCATCACAATCATCATTAGAAGAAGAAGAAGCATTTGTACCGTAATCAGCTGGAGACATTGGACATGGATGAGACCCATCAACAAACCCAAATATGCCGTTGCTTTCCAGTAGAAGTTGCATTTGAAAATGCCAGTTTAGATAATTAGAATCATCTAATTTGATGTTCACAGACGCCGAAATGGTGGAGACGAGGCTTGCAATTGGAGACTGAAGAATCTGTAATTGGGCAGCTGTCACCATTATGTGAATCGTTTAGTAGTGTCAAGAATTTGTAGTGGGTTTTGTTTTTGAAGAAAAAATTTAAATCAGTGAAGGCTTGTTCACTGAATGAATTTTGGGAAAATTTTGCAGATGCACAGTATTCTTTGGATAAATTGTTTTTGCGGAAGCAGTGAAAATGGATCACGTTGCGTGAGCATTGAGAAGCTCTGATACCATGTTGAAGCTAAAAAATACTATGGGTATAATGTATATTGAATCAAGAGAGAGCAGAGGAATTCTGCAGATAACTTGAAGAGAAAGATAAGGAAGATGAAGATGAGCGGGAAAGGAAAAATATTAGATTGTATTACTGGCAAAAATAGTCTGCATACCTTACTTGTGAGCTACAGTAGACTATTTATAAAACAACTCTAACAAACTTCTACATATTCTAGAATATACACATATATTCTAGAATACATATTTTAATACTATATTTATACTCTATCAGACATGAATTATGCACATATTTATTATTTTAGCTAAATTTATATTATAATAAAAAATTCACACAATTAATATTTTTTACATTGAAAAAAATATTATGCCACCCGCGACGAAGCGCGGGGGCATTGTCTAGTGAAAATATTTGTCTTGTAGAAATTCAATAAACAGATTAAGAACACAAATCTAAAATCTCATAAAACAAAAATCAAACTGAAAAAATTGCAGGAAATTAAAAAAAAAAAAAAAACATTGCCAGGCAAGCTGTTTATCTTATTGACAAGTGTCACAAATTTGTATATGCATTGACTTGAGTCATCACTGACATAAAGATTTTGGTATCCAAGTACACACAGAGACCTCAATCACATCCATCTACAGTCCTTTCCAAGTCCATAAAAAAAAAAAAAAAAAAAAAAACAGCGCCCTCTCTGTATATCTATGTCACTTTCTCAACAAGAAAGATTTATGGGTTCTTTGACAGTTTGCGAATTGTGGTGGAAAATGGCTAAATCACCCACTTGCAAAAGTAAAAAACGTTGTTAAGAATTTCAACAGACTAAACCACCCCACTATGGCCCTTTGATTTGATTCTCCCATCCCTCCCTCTCTCTCAATTTATCTTAAAAACAGTTTCTCTATACTTTGGTTTTGTGGGTTTTAAGGAAGGTTAGACATAAACATAATATAACTGTATCACATGATCAAAAATTCCTAAAAGCTCACTCTGTCGGCATTTTTTGCACCCCCTTTTAGCCAGGATTTGAGTAGGATTCAATTCAGGGATTCCTCTTTTCCGGGTCTCTCTCTCTTTATAAAATATTCTTATCCTGACTAGGACAATACTATTTTATTTTTTTTGTCAAAGTAAAAGGTAAAGTATTTTTTGCAGGATTGTTTCTGTTAAAGAGATGATGAAAACCATGACCTTTTGTGTCATGAGAGTCTTCTTTTAGTAACTATGTGTTTATGGGAATTGGGTTCTGTAACTGATCTTGGATTCATCCGATTCTTTTGTTTCTGCAGATTCTTAATTTGTTTCAGGTTAGGTCCTGTCTGAATCTTATGGCTTGCTGTTATAACTTTTGATGGACAACTGTGTCATATCTTCGAGTATGATTTCAAGCTGAAGTTGAAGGTTTCTCTTTCAATTTTTGTTTTTTTTTTTCTGTTGATAGTATTGCTGCTGGGTGTTTTGGGATGATGGGGTAAGATATTTGGGACTAATGAATACATCATATGTGAATTTGGCTTAACTTGTATGGAGAGTAATTCTGGATTGCCTGTTGTTGGCATGGATTTCCAGATCTCTCGATTGGATTGAGGTCCTTTTGTTTCTTGATCTAATTTATACTATCTTTTTTCTACATTTGGTGAGCTTAATTATACTTCCTCTCCAGCTTGATGCCTGCCATGATCGGTTCAATTTTTACCTCCACATTTAGAAATTCTAAGGCATCTGTTGAAATATACTACAATTTTCTACTTGCGCTGGTTAACCTTTGATTTCAGTAACATCTTAACCTTTTACTTACCCTGTTAAACAATATGCGTCAATTCATCGTTTCGATTGAAATTACTCCTTTTTCAACAAATTGATGCTGCTAACAACTTGTAATAATTGTAATTGTTTATTAAATGAGTTTGCTGCTGTAAATAATTTCTTAAATACCTATCTGATTTTCTTTTCTATACTGAATTCTCTCTGGCACTCATGTGTTACTCAACAGGCCAAAACTCACCAGCCTGCTAGTGTAAAGCATTTTGCACTATGGGTTGGTTGACCAAGATTCTCAAAGGTTCTGGCCATAAAGGGTATCATGGAAATGGCAGATACTGGGATGAGCCTCGCCAATCAGTGGTAATCATTGTCTCTGTGATTTATAACTGTTCTCCATGAAATGATGCTGGCCTAATCTCTATGAAAGGAGCTAGTTTTGGGAGTAAATCTTGTGCTATTAGTTAATGAAACAGATGGGGCGTTGTAATCTTCTTTCTTATTTTTATAGATGCTGGAACTTTCTTTTAAAAGTTTGCTCTAATTTTTTCCTGATCCAACTGTATGTTAATGGACAACTCGTTACAGGATGATTCATCAGATTTTGACAAAGAAGAAATCGAATGTGCTATTGCACTTTCCCTTTCTGAAGAAGATCAAAAAGGGAAAAAAGTAGTTGGTAAGTTGCAAAGCTGTAAGCACCGACTAGGTTCTTACTCCCAATTCTGGTTTGAAAACTTTTATTGACTGTGCTACATGACTGTTGACTCAATTTTTCAAGCAGTTTTGGATAAGATATCAGAAAGAAGAACCGAAATAGTTGTACTTTAATCAGGTTCTTGTCCATGCTGTGTTTTTGTAAGCTGAATTTGACAACAATTCACATGACAATGTTTTAATCATGCCTACACTTTACATTAATAAAAAGATTTCATTCTGGATGATGTATCATTCTTAAGGTTTCATAATATAGTTCTTTTCGTTCATAAAACTCATTGTCACAGTCAAGACAGCAACACTCATCCTTTTCTTTTGTATATGTTGATGATTTATTGTGTCAGCTATGCCCCTTTATTTTTATCTCATTCACTGTTTAATTATCAAGTAAAAATATTATTTCAACCAGAGGAAGATACTGAGTCTGAACATTCAGAGGAAGATTACAAGCCCCAGCAGTCAGAGGAAGATAACCAGACCCACCAGTCAGAGGAAGATAACCAGACCCACCAGTCAGAGGAAGATAACCAGGCCCAACAGGCAGAGGAAGATTACCAGCACCACCAGCCAGAGGAAGATGAGAAGGATGTGAACGCTCAAATGGAAGAAGATGAGCAACTTGCCAAAGCTATTCAAGAAAGTTTAAGTGTGGAGCCTCCTCTTCAAGCTCGATATGACAGTGGAAATGTAGTTCCACATTATCCGTTCTTCATTCCATCAAGCTACAGGTAACTGTGGTTTTGTAGAACAGTAATTTCTCTGCATTTCCAATGATGCAACATGCATTCAAATCAGGTTTCAAAAGGATAAATAATTCTTCTTCTTCTTAATAAACTCTTTCAGTAGATTGATTTCTTCTATAGGGTGATAAATGAAGTGCATATCCCTACACGATAACATGCTTTCATACGTATTTTATGAGATCAGACTGTAGAAAAATTATGTGGTCTCTATTATATTAGCCAGACATTTGAGCCTTCATCTTTCCATCAAAGGGACAAAATGAAGTTGGTTAAGAAAATATTGGAGGTGCTATATACTCTTGAACATGTAATTGCATGTAAATATCTTTCAGATATGATATTTCTTGCATGTTCCCTCAATCACTTTTTTCATATCACAGTTCAGAGAGATCTGATAGTTAAAATTTATTGCTCCTAGGATCTGTGCTGGCTGCAACACTGAGATTGGTCATGGACGGTTTTTGAGTTGCATGGGAGGTGTTTGGCATCCTGATTGTTTTCGTTGCGATGGTTGCAACCTACCAATTTCTGATTATGAGGTCTAAATCTCATTATTCTTGTCTGGAATTGATTGGCAGTGTGCTTCAAGTAACTGGTTTATGTTTCTTTACTAACTCTCAAATTCATTTCTGTGATAGTATTCAATGTCTGAGAATCGTCCTTATCACAAATCCTGCTTTAGGAATCAGCATCATCCAAAATGCGATGTT
Source organism: Salix purpurea (assembly GCA_027405865.1). Taxonomy (NCBI): domain Eukaryota; kingdom Viridiplantae; phylum Streptophyta; class Magnoliopsida; order Malpighiales; family Salicaceae; genus Salix; species Salix purpurea. The sequence goes on along the minus strand of JAOWLH010000013.1, from coordinate 4,452,687 downwards.
TGCAGCAACTTTGTAAGTATTTTTTGACAGAAACACAAGTCCCTTCTTCTGGTATAGTATTTAATTATTGATTTAAGGCTTTGCTGAGTAGTAGAACAAGGAAGCCAATCTTCTGCAAACCGTAGTAGGGCTTCGTTATAACCATACTAACAGATTATATAATATGCGGCTTTATTGTGGAGAGAAACCATAGCAAATATCAAACCTGAGTAATTTTTATTGAATCATTATTTTTAGCAGAAGAAGAATCAACGTTTGTAGCGAAAAGTTATCCAACAGTGACCTTTTTGGTAAAAAATCAGTTGATACTTCTACAGTCAGCAATGGTTATTCTTAAATATTATATGTGCTAGTTGTATATCCAAAAAAAAAAACATAAAATTTAGAGAGTCACTGAAATTATCTCAGATGTTCTTTGTTTGCTACATGTTCTTTCAAACTGAGGAATCACCTGTTATTGGAGAACCTCATTTGGTGAATAAGGGTGTGGTGGGATTTGATTTTGTAAGGGTCAAGTGTTTTTCATCTTTAGAGATGGAACAAGAACCACCTTGGATTTTTCTATCTGCTAGAGTAACTGGACACAATAAATATTGTGTAATTCCAACATTTTGGGATTCTGGAATTTACAATATGATCGTTTCTTCAAATTTCAATGATATATCATCTAAAACTAGAACATTAATATTCCATCAGATTGCTTCTATATATCTATCCCCTTGATTTCATGGTGACCTTAAAATTCTTCTTTCCATTTATTTTTGTACAGATTCCTACAAATTCATCTGGTCTCATTGAGTACAGGGTCCATCCTTTCTGGCGACAAAAATACTGCCCCTCGCATGAGCATGATAGAACTCCTCGTTGCTGTAGTTGTGAGAGAATGGAGGTCAGTTGAATCCACCTTCCTTTAGTCCAAAACAGGAGAGAAGGGAGGGGAAACAAAGGATCTTAGAAAGAAAATGTAAAATGTATTTTTGTAAAAAATGGTTTTAATTCTGTAGTAATATTTTTGTTTTTCCCAATCGATGCAGCCTAGGGACACGAGATATCTATCGCTTGATGATGGAAGGAAGCTGTGTCTAGAGTGTCTAGACTCTGCGATAATGGGCACTCATGAATGCCAACCTCTTTACTTTGAAATACGAGAATTCTATGAAGGTTTGAATATGAAGGTGGTGCAGGAAATTCCTTTACTTTTGGTTGAGAGACAGGCCCTGAATGAGGCCATGGAAGGAGAAAAGAATGTAAGGCTGATGTGTCATGGCCGTCAATATTCAAACTCTTTTTTCCTTATTTTTATTTTTAATTTTACATTTTTGTGGTCAGGGCCATCATCACTTACCCGAAACAAGAGGGCTCTGCTTGTCTGAAGAACAAACTGTTACAACAGTAAGTTTTGCCTTCACAAGTCCTACTTGAACTACTGTTTTGTCTGTTAGATTGGGATTCTGTATTTATTTGACCCCGATAATCAGGTTTTGAGGAGGCCAAGAGACGGACAACGTTTCGTAGACATAATTACAGAACCTTACAGGCTAAGCCGCAGGTGTGAAGTGACTGCAATTCTCATTCTGTATGGCCTTCCCAGGTATTATCTTTTATTTGCGTTCATCACTTGTCAAATTCATCATCATTCGTGATATTTGGTGGAATTTACCTGCATGAATCCTCTACATTCTATACATACAGGTTGCTGACAGGTTCGATTCTGGCTCATGAGATGATGCATGCTTGGCTTCGACTTGAAGGTTTGTCGACATATCTGCTAGATTCTATTCCTCTTTTTTGTATGGCCAGCTAAGTAGAACAAGTTTGTCTGGCAGGCTATCCCAACCTCAGTCCAGATGTCGAAGAAGGCATTTGCCAGGTGCTGGCTCACATGTGGCTGGATTCCGAGATATATTCTAGTTCAGGAAGTGAAGGAGCTTCGTCGTCCTCGTCATCTTCATCATCACCATCGTCATCGTCTTCCACATCATCAAAGAAAGGGCCGCGGTCTGACTTTGAGAAGAAACTTGGTGAGTTTTTCAAACACCAGATTGAGTCGGACGAGTCGCCAACTTATGGACAAGGGTTCAGGGTAGGCGAGCAGGCGGTGCTGAAATATGGCCTCAGGAGAACCCTTGACCACATTCGGATGACAGGAAACTTTCCTGTCTGAGATGATGATTGAATAGTTACAGCATTAATGGGTGTTTTCTCGCACAAATACCTCCCCCTGCCATATAAATTTATACTATCAAAAGTCATAGACCACCATAGATAAGTAAAACACCAGGAGACTTTACAAGCAATAAAAATGAAATTACCTCTGTGCAATTATTGTAAAACTCTTTAAAGTTGGCACCCCATATAGCATTTTATGACGAGCTCTTGAACCTCTTCAGAAGATTGAACATATAATAATTGTGTATACGTTCCTTCTTGTTTTCTCTGCAACATTTCCCTGCTTTCCATTGATCACTTTGAAGCATCGTTTTTTACATTACCTGCATATAGTTGTAGTTGTGGATCTTACATTATACATTTGTTTCTTGACATGGGATTTCTTCTCCTTTTTTGCCATCCTTACCAAGGTTGTCAATTCTGTTTTAGTTGGTGTTTTGTTTTTTTAATTGAAACAAAATGTTTCGGGTTTGGAGCATTTCGTTGTGCCATTTTGAAGTTGTACTATTTATATATATAAAAATTAAGTATATTAATTAAGAAAAAAAGTTCAAATCCAAAAATAAAATTATTTAGAATTGTGAAATTTAATCTAAAAAAAGACAATAAAATGATGTTTCTAAACAAATTTATGAACATGTATAATATTATAAGAATATCATCATCAATCTTGCAAGTTCATATTCTCTGATTACTCTGAAATTTTAACATAATATATATAAATATGTCAAGAGACTTCTCGTACAATTTCATCTCAATCTAACAGTCGGATTAAGAGATATGATTGATATTGTAAAATTATTCATTATTTTAAAAAAAAATACTATTTGGCGAAACAAAACAGACGAAATGAAATCGGAATGTTTCGGCTGAAATTTGGGCGGAATTTTCGGAATGGAATGAAATTTAAAACGAGGTGAAAACTACACCATTTTATTTTATTTTTTAATTGATACAAAATATTTTGACCGAAACAAAACAGGATTAATAAGACTGATACTTACTAGTACTACTCTACTTCCTATTACACGAGCAGACTCATGTTTTGCACCTCTGGTAATGTAGGCTCCAACATGCTTCTTAAACGAGACAACCTAACAATTTGATTTGGGATTTGTACCTGGAAAATTTTTAAGTAAAAAGGTTACTTCTTACTATACAATACAACGGCCCATGAGCGCTCCTAACTATTACCAATTATCAACACGACAGCCATATTTGATAATACTTTTGAGAAGCTATTTATGGTGTCATTTAATGCTAATTAAATCTAATTAAGTGGTATACTAGATAATAAAGATTTTTATAACAGGATTATTAAATCTAATTAAACAGTTTGATTTTAAAATCTATTAATTTGATTTTATGTTTAGCTTAAGTTTTTAATTAAATTAATTGAGAGTTGACTCAATTTGAATCAATTAATTTAATGAATTCAAAGACAGCTTGGATGAACAATAAAAACATAATACAATTTTGTTTTAGGCAAAATACATATAAGGTTTGATGATTAAAATTGTCAAATCCATGATTCAAGTGTCCTGGATAAAAAGAATAATCAAACCTACAAATTAGATAATTGACTTCAGATAGATTAATAATTTATTATTTTTCTAAACTATTGTTTATTTAATCATACAATAACAAAAATAGATTATCAACTATATAAAAAATCATATAAAAAACAACCATATTTGATAATGCCTTTGAGAAGCCTATTGATGGTGTCATATGCTAACTTTTCTAATTAAATCTAATTAAGTGGTATCATTAAATATTAAATATTAAGAGAATAAAGATTTTTCTATCCGTATAGTAAATATAATTAATTGGTTCAATCTTAAAACTTATTAATCCAATTTTATGTCTAGCTCAAGTTTTTTATTAAATTATGTAAGAGTTAATCCAAAGTAAATCATTTAATTTAATAGGTCCAAAGACAACTTGGATAACCGATAAAAACATAGTATAATTTTTTAAATATATATAAAAGATTTAATGAGTAAACTCGTCAAACCCGTGAATCAAGTAACTAAGTTAAAAATTAGAGCCTATAAATTAGATAACAAACTCCAATTCGATTAATAACTTTTTTTTTCCAAAACTATTATTTATCTAACCATACAATAAGTAAGTAAATATGTTAAGAGAGGTCATTAATTCCTGGGGTTCACCATGTGGTGACCATCTGTTTGCATTAAATCATAAATTATGTAAAGATGGTTTTCTGCTAAAAGAACAAAAATGACCCTAAGAGGTCATGAATCTTGGAGATGATTACCCCCCCTATCAAGGATAGAATGTGAAAGAGATATTTGATCCTTTAATGTGGTCGCAAATCATTAAACTGGGAAATCCTTTCATTTGTCTTTTATATGCTGTCTGTTCTGATTTTCTTGCAACATATGTTAACCATCTTGATTGGATACAAAGAATATTTTTATCAGATTCTGATGCTGCAGCAGATAAAAAATCCTGGAGAAGCCATCAAATTCGTTGCTCACTAAAGCATTGGCCCACTGGCTTTATAGAATTAATAATAAATGCAACTCATTGCCGTCCCTGATGAGGGCTCTGTATTAAACTAGTAGAGTGACTCGCAAGGATTCTGATTTCTAAGCAGAAAAAGGAATTATACTGATGATAGGATTGGTTCTTTCAGATGTATGAACATGTCAGCCCATCATATAATATGTACTTCAGGGCACAGTTTTTATATGATGTCGGAATCAAGGAGAAGCTAACCAAGAGAATCTTTCCGATCAAAGCCAAAGATTCATTGAAATAAAATCTAACTTGCAGAATCTAATCATTCAAGCTTATGGCCATGGCAATTTCTTTGCTCTCTTTCTTTCTCACTCAAGCTCTATTTCTCTTGGTTCTTGTATGTTTCTCCACCTATGTCACCGCACAAGCACCACCTGGCCCAGATTTTTCATGCCCTATTGATTCACCTACCACATGTTCTACTTATATCAGTTATCTTGCCCGGCCACCAAATTTTATGGACCTAGGAAAGATTTCTAATCTATTTGGAATCAGTGGTATGATAATAGCAAGGGCCAGTAACCTGGAATCTGAGGACACCCCATTATTTCCAAATCAACTCTTGCTTGTACCTGTAAGTTGTGGTTGCACTGGCAACCAATCTTTTGCCAATATCACTTACCAAATCCAGAAAGGTGATAGCTACTACTCGGTTTCAACCTCTTCATTCGAGAACCTCACCCGTTGGCAAGAGGTGGAAGCTTTGAACAGTTTTCTGAAACCAACCCTCCTGGAAGCTGGTGACAGGGTTATGTTTCCTTTGTTGTGTAAGTGCCCATCAAGGACTCATTTAGAGAATGGGATTGGCTATCTCATTACCTATGTGTGGCAACCTGGTGATGATCTCGAAAACGTTGCTGCTAAATTTAATGCATCTGAACGTAATATTGTGAAAGAAAACAACTATGATAGCTTTACTGCTGCAGTCTATCACCCGATATTGATCCCTGTGTCCAATTTTCCAGTTCTCAAGAAAGAAAGAAGAGGATCTAAGAATCTTTGGATTATCATTGTTCCTGCAGGCATAGCAAGCACTTTTTTTACCTGTCTTTTGGTTGCTTTTCTGATCCATAAGCAGAGTTCATATAAGGCAATCAAGGGTTTAGATCGTACTGGTTCTAGTTTGGAGACCAGCTATCCCATTCAAACGAAGGAAATTATGAAATTGGAGAGTATCGAGGCAAAGATCAAGCCGGATAAGCTGCTTCCAGGGGTTTCAGGTTATCTGGACAAGCCAATCATGTACGAGGTTAAGGAAATTATGGAGGGAACCATGGATCTACATGAGCACTACAAGATAGGAGGATCAGTATACAGGGCCAACATCAACGGCTGTGTCTTAGCAGTGAAGAAAACCAAGGATGATGTCACGGAAGAACTAAAGATTTTGCAGAAAGTCAGTCATGCAAATCTGGTGAAACTAATGGGGATGTCATCTGAATCTGACAGAGAAGGCAATCGCTTCTTGGTCTATGAATATGCAGAAAACGGGTCACTGGACAAGTGGTTGCATCCCAAGTCTGAATCATCCTCAAGCTCTGTGGGTTTCCTCACATGGAAGCAAAGGATGCGTGTAGCCCTAGATGTGGCCAACGGCCTGCAATACATGCATGAACATACTCAGCCAAGAACCGTCCACAAGGATATTCGAACGAGTAATATTCTTCTCGACTCCACATTCCGGGCGAAGATAGCAAATTTCTCAATGGCTAGAACTGCCACAGACTCGATGATGCCTAAAGAGGATCTGTTTGATTTTGGAGTTGTTTTGCTAGAGTTGCTTTCTGGAAAGAAGGCCATGGTAACCAAAGAAAATGGCGAGATTGTTCTGCTGTGCAGGGAAATAAAAGATGTCTTGGAAATGGAAGAGAAAAGAGAGGAGAGGTTGAGAAAGTGGATGGATCCCTCCTTGGAGAGGTTTTATCCCATTGATAGTGCTATGAGCTTGGCAACCTTGGCTAGGTTGTGCACACTGGAAAATTCTTCAGAAAGGCCAAGCATGGCAGAGATTGTCTTTAACCTCACGATTCTCACCCAGCCATGTCCAGAGACATTAGAAAGATGGACTTCTGTGGTGGAAACAGAAGATTTCACTCGGGTCATCGGCCCTGTCACAGCTCGTTGATTTCTCATAATAAGTTTGTATTGTAGCTTATTTTCAATATGTAACATAATAGATCAGCAAAATACATCTTTTTTAAAACATATATATGCCAAGGCAAAGCCAAACTCATTGAAGAACTCGTGTAAGTTAAAGTTCTAATGAGATTAGCTTTTGTTTTAGCTGTAATGTTTCAGTTTAGCTCAAATTACTATTCATAACAGGATTTATCATCAATCCTACGCTTATCCAATAATCTCTCAAAGTTTGTGAGAGTTTTATGGCCTTAGTTCGTTATCATTGTAAGCCTATATATAGGCAATTTGAATTCAATAAAAGTGTGTGGTTTGAGTCCAGTTTTTCAGTTTGGTGTTCTTCAAAATTTCTGCAAATTTATTCTTCAATCTAAACAGTAAACAGTAACTGTTTATAACAGTTACTATTAAATCCAACAGTGTATTCTTCTCCCTTTAATGAACAAGGCTGAAGCTGCCAATTTTAGCCCTTAAATGTCTGTTGAGCAGAACACTACTGCTACAGATGCGTAGGATCAGTGAAGTTGTGATGATAGGGAAGCCCATTAGCAACATCCAAGGCAAATCTGAATCCTAAACCTCCATCTCTGAATGCAGCATAGGACCTAATCAAATTTGAAGATTTTCCATGTCCAAGACCACCCTTACTTCCTCGAATTTGAAGATTTCAATTCCTAATGTACCTCGCAACGTCATGTCGGAATTCTTCAGGCAAAGTGAATTTGTTTTCTCCTTTCTAGCTCCAAAAATTTACTTCTTGTAAAGCAACAATACCATAGGGAAAACAGAGGAGAGGACTAGCGCCAACTATTAATCGCTCTTTGAAATCCTTTTCTCGAGTCCTATGAAATGGAGTTATAGGAGAAGAATTGGGTGGTAGTGGATAGTGAATGTTAATCTGAAAATGGAAAAACAATTGTGGTACAAGGAAAAACAGTTGGATCATCTTCAGTGATCCTCTTTTGCATACATTACACTCTCTGTGCTCGCATTGAATCTCTCACTGACATTATGAACTTGATCAACCCAACTGATCAATTAACTTAATAGATGGTGCTATTTTTGGGTAGACCCTCACAAGTGAAGCTTGCAATTGCAAAATATGTATTATGAATACTTGGAATTATGTAAGAGGTGTTGGCCTGATAGTATTGCCCTGAGCTGGAACTGATGGGAAAACACCAGGACTTGAGAAATTGTTGATGCAAACAAGCTCAGGCGGGTCTGAAGATAGAAGGTTTGAAATGCTATGAGATGAGATTTGTAGATGGGAAGGCTTGGCAGGATTGATTCTTACCATTTCAGGTGTAAAGGAAAGCTGAAGATGCGCAAGTTGCATTGCAGTTATCGCAATCCATGACTGTTTCCTGAATAACTTTGTGTTGGGAATCAAAATTTGGAGGTATAATGTCAAGACTCTTCGAATTCATGACCGGCACATAGACAAGATATTTCTTTAAAGTTTCATACTTGTGCAAACTCAAACTTACATGCAAACTTATTCTTTAAATAACTTAATCAGAATTCAAAACAAATTTAACTTCTTAAAATAATTTGATTGTCTTAATATAAGAGCCAAACACAAACTTCTAAAATTATGAAGCATTAACTAGATATAAGAAAAAGGTATCAATTACAATCGAGAGAGCAAGTTTTAAAGATACTACAAAAGTGACCTTCTTATAACTACAAGCTTGAAAAAGATAGATAATGAGAGGGTAGTTCAATAACTCAGTGAATAGATAACATTCAATATAGGTATACGAGATAATACAACAATGAGAAATATATTTACGAAGATAACTTTAAGATCTTACAAAAAAGTTTCTCAAATAGACCATAACAAGAATATTATAAGATAAGGCTCGTCCAAAAATCAAAATGCAATAAACATGAGACTTCAGACTATGGGATGATTAGTCTACACAGGTTAGTGACTCCACCGACCAACTAGGGCTTTATATACAATATGCGCAAAGACATACATTACCCTGTTAGGATGAGAATTTTGACTGACATACCATAGGTTTATATCATAATCAAACAAATATATTTATATCTCAATGCTCAACTCATAACATCAATCAAATAAGGAGCTATTAATTCATAAAAAAAAATCAAGATTTTATATTAGCTCATATCAAGAATTTAGATTCAACAATTGATTATGTTTTATTGTAACAAAAAATAGTAATCAGCATATATATCATCAAGAATCTAATTCGTGTTAAAAAAAATGCAAATATTTATATTTTTTTTCATACATATGGAAAATTATTCACTCACCTTACTCAAAAGCGAATAAACTCAAAAGCATATACTGAAGGAAATCCTATTGATGTCTCGTTGGCAAAATATCAGGATTATTTGAATAGAAAATGAGACATACACAAAACAAAACTCAAAAAGGAAGTAGAATCCATTTAATAAACTTAACTAAAGGTGTAGATCATAATCATTTATCTTTATTAACCAAACTATTTATTTTTCTTAAAACCTAAAACTATCACGGTTTTCCTAAAATCTAATTCAAAAGAAATAATTAGTAAAATTGATTATAGTTCACCAAAATAAACCTCCATTATTTGTCAAAAACATCTGGAAAACTAATATTTCAACTAGTGACCATTCTGAATTTTTTTTAGATTATTGGAGTCAAGTTATGATTTTGTTAAATTGAAGAACTAAATTGAAAACATCATAAAATCATAAATATATTGAAATTTTGCCCATACTTCATCCTCAATTCTATCCAGAATCTTGAACTTCACTCTAGATATTAAACTGTAATTTTTCTAAAGTTTAAGGACTAAACTGTAATTCCATCATATTCAATCTCAAGACCACTGTCCAAATTTCTATAAAGGGTTTTTCATAACTTCTCAATATTCTTACACCCAACATCAATTACCCTTAAAATCATTATTTCTCATCAAATCATTTACAATTCAACCGATTAAATCATTACCCATAACATTTAATCAAAAATAACTCAATCAATTCATCAATCAAACCCAAAAAAAATCTTTTAAACCCTAATCTTTAACAAAATGAAAAGCAAAGCTAATTAACATAATTATACATAACCAAAGTATAAATTTTACCTTTTAAACATATTTCTCTAACTCTTTTCTCTTTCCTTTTATCTCTCCCTCTTTTCTTTTCTTATTTCTCTCCTCTTGATTCTCTCTTTCAGATTTAGATATTTCTTCTTCTTCTTCCTTTGTTCTATTTATATTTATCTATATTCAATTACCATAATACCCCTTAATCATTTATACTTACTTTTAAGCCTCCAAGGGCATTATTGCTTTATTCTATTTTGTTTTTAAAACATCATGTATACAAAAGAAAAATAGGAGACTATAAACAAGGCGATCCATTTGTTTTATGGAAATCTTTTCTAAAGACTTTCTTGAAAATTGAAGTAAGAAAGTGTGAGAACTAGGAATTAGGGAATGTTTTGTTATTCTAGCATAGTAAGAAATAATTTGATTAAATAAGAACGTGCAAAACATATTTAGAAAAGTAAGATAGATTGGAGAGTTGTAATGACATCTATAATTCGCAAGTGGCAAGTGATTTTTTCAAATTGCAAAATTGTTAGACATAAGATTTAATAGAGAGAGAAAGAAGGAAAGAAGAAGAAAAAAGACTTTAAAGACACACTAAAACACGGTTGACAACACCATCAATAACATTTGAGATCTTTTTTATGTTATTTAATTTGTTTTGTTGAAATCTTTCTAATGATATAATGGTGTCTTCATTAGAGCTTTGATGTGTCTCTAGGATAAAAAAAAAATTATTTGTTTGTTTCTCCTCTCTCATCCTGAAATTTGTGAAGAGAAAGGAGAGGGAAACAAAAGGTAAAAAAAGATGATCTTAGAGGCACATCAAAGTTGTGATGATGATATCACCAGTCGACAAGAGAAATTCAATAACACTAAAAAATATAACAAATAGCTAAAGAAATGAGTCATATAATTCATCAAAAGGTAATAGAGCTACATTTCTTTTGGACCGCTTATATGATCCACTTCAATCATCGTTACTAATCTTCTTTAATATCTTTGAATTCATCTTTTCAAAATCTTTTTAACATTAATAATAACATCATCATTAAAGTTTGGTGCTACTTTATGATCTTTTATTTCTTTTTCTCTCCCTCCTCTCTCTCTTTTTAATGAATATTACTTTCATCACTTTTATAATATGAAAAGGTTCAGATAAAATTGGTTACTTGCAAATCACAGATATTATATATAATTTTTTTTTGAATAGTTTTAGTTTTATAAATATTTTTTATAGTGTATCAAAAAAATTTAATATGTTAAAATCCCAAAAAGCTTAGGAAATTGGATTCACCGGATTCATTATAGTAATATTAAATAATTTTGTTGTCTATATCATGAGCTTGCCTGATGGAACTTCTAAGCATATCAACCTTGGTTGGTCCAGATTCAAACATGAGGTGTAATCTACTAAAAAAGTTACTAAGATTTGAGCTTGTTTCAACTATGATCTTAGAAGTTCTACATTAATTATTTCAAGTGTCGCTATACAAGAAAATAAATATTTTCTACTACATTCGATAACCATTTGATGGAAAACCAGAGAAGAAGAAGAATGACAGAGTTTTCGGAAGGTATATAATTGGTGAAAGAATTCACTTCAGGTACCTTGCTCTCGAGGGATCTCATCAGAACTAGGGTAGCACTATGTGTTGCTTGACAATTCCCAGGCCAGAGAAGCAGTCAGAATTACTGTGAGAGACTGCACGATTTCATCCATGGCTGGGCGATCTGATGGATTTTTATTCAAGCAACTAACAATCAATCTGAGAATCAAAACGGCGAGTCCTGAAGGATAATTCCCCTGCATTGAAGGGTCAATGAGCTGACTCAGACTCTCCTCCAGCCTACCTTCCTCAGAAAGAACACCATTTAAAACATCAGATAAGTTCCTGTTTTCCTCGCTGTATAAAGCAGCAACTTCTTTCCCAGTCATTATCTCCAGTGTGAGAATCCCAAATGCATAGACATCAAGTTTTGTAGAGATAAAACCATTTTCCAAGTACTCAGGAGCCATGTAACCCTTAGTCCCAACGATGTGCCTTGTCAACGCAAATTCACCTTCCGGCCCATCTGTTGACCTAGCCAGGGAAAAGTTTGCAATCTTAGCCCTTAAATCACTATCAAGAAGTATGTTGCTGCTCTTTATATCCTTGTGGACATGTGGATAGTTAGTGAAACTATGTAGATAGCTAAGCCCTGTGGCCACATCCGTGGCAATCTGTATCCTTTCTGTCAATTTCAGAGACTTTCCTTCGTTGCTGCTAACATAAATCCAATCACTCAATGGTCCATTGACAGCATACTCGTAAACCAGGTACCACTGCCCATCATTGAAACAAACACCGGAGAGGCGAATTAGATTAGAGTGGTTGATCTTATTCAATAAATCTACCTCCTTGGACACGTCTCCATCCATCTTCTTAATGGCAGCCAAATCACCATTGATTCGGCCACGAAAAACAGACCCTTTGATCCAACAACTGGGACTGAAGTTGTCTGTTGCAGCTATCAGATCTTCGTAGTTGTAGACTTTGAGAGATTGAGCGATAGTATAAGCACTCTCAAGCAAATCCTGAGGTTCTTCATCCAAATTCTTGTTGTGTGGTTTCTCATGTGCCTCAAAGCTTTGTGACACGATAATTGGACCGGGTTGCTTCTTACTTTTACAGAAGAACATGAAGAAAATAATGGTTCCAATGAGTAGTGTAAGAACAATTCCTCCAGCAACCCCGACGACAACATAAACCCATGTTTTGTTTGAGCTTTGGTCGGAGTTTGGAGACGGTGGTGAAGGTGAAGGTGAAGCTGGAGGTGAGGGTGGGGGTGGAGGTGGCACTACAGTTTGAGAGCTTGTTGGTGGGTTTTGTAAGGGAATTAGGAGTGTTGTGAAAGGGTAAATGGTGGCTTGCTCACTGATTTCATTAGCTTCAAGAGCTCTCCCGACATCTGCACCAAATCGTACACTAACAGTTGAAACTTCATCGCCCCATGTGATTAAGTAACTTAACAGATACCTGATACCTAAATCACTCTGGTTCTTTGTAGGACAGGCACATCTAAGAGGAACAGTGAGAGTTTCACCAGAAAAAATATCGACAGTTCGTGTACGTTTTTGACTCTGGATAGCTTGACAGGTCGAGAGGCCTTGATAAGTGTTATTAGCAATCACGAAAGGAGTGTTACCTGATTGAACAACATAAGATGCGTTTGCCTGAAAATAATCACCCGAACACGAGCAGTTGACAGGAACCAGCACCAACTGGTTTGTTGGAAACGATGTGGTCTCAGAAACTGAATTTATCTGAGAGAGCTGAGATGGGTCAGAACCCAGAAGAGTAGATATGGAGGCAACAGTGGTGTAAGGAGGTTGAGATCTGAAGATCAGATAAGCTTGGCAACTCCTGTTTAGGCCATTGCAAGAATACCCCAGAGTGGAATTTTTTGTGTTTGAACATTTTGTTGTACCTCTCCCCACGTAAGGTTGCTGAGCTTGAATCAAAGAACAGCAGCAAAGAATGAAGAGAACAAGAGGAGAAACAACAGAGCGGAAGCTCATTTTGACCTGGGAAAGAACTAATATCTATGGCGGAATTTGATGTGAATGGCAAAATTCAGGTCAAGCGGGACGGATATCTACTCAGGCGAAGCAGAGCCGTTGCATGAGCTACTTTTTTCTTTGAAAAGAAGAAAGATTCTTTATATAATTCCATATATTGAAATTCATGATTGAGAAATTTCCTGCACATAGGAAGGAAGATGGGCTTGAAAATATATTAAAATAATTATTTTTATATTAGTTTATTAAAATTATTAAGAATATTAAAAATTATTTTTTAAAATCAAATATATCTTTAAAATACATTTATCAAATAAAGTATATTGATTTTTGTCACTGTCACCTGGTTTAGAATTAATCCGGCAAAGTAGCTACATCCGGGTCAATGAGGTTGACCAAGTCAACCAAAAAAAGAAAAACGAGAGAGAGTTCAGCTACAAATCATCACTGATTACTGACCGAAAAAGAATCGATAATTTTACAAGAAAAAAAATTGAAAAACAATTATATAATATTTAATTCTTAAACAATCTAATATTAAAGAATAAAATTAAATAAAAAATTAAAGAGTAAAATTAAAAAAAAAAAAAAAAACATATTTATGATATGGAATCATGGAATAAACTATGTAAAATATTTAGAATGAAAATATATTTAGAATGGTTTCCAGGCAAATGTGATCTACCTTCTGCCCATCTTTTGCTGCAAACCAACAAAACGATCTACAAGATCAGCCGCAGTATTTGACTTTGGTCTGCTATAACTTCTCCTATTTGTGCACGTTGAAGCCGCGGCCTCCTGGAAGTAGCGTCGTCGGTGGAAAAATAAGCACATAATTCCAACAAATAACACTGTTCACGCTCTTAATGAAAACTGTACTCGCTGATTAAATTTCTTTTTTTTTTTTTTTTTACTATTTTGGTTTTTTTTTTTTTGCGTGACTATATTTATTTAGAGATAAATTAATTTAAATTTATCAACTAAAAACAAAAATGAAAAAAGAAATTGATACCAAAAAAAGCTCTCAAAATAGATTGTGGATTCAAAGGTTTTGCAAAATAAATAATTAGCTTTCAAACTTTTCCAAATTGTACATATATTCGATGAATTATTCTATTTTCCTAAATTAATTTTGATAAAAAAAAATTATTTTATTTTTATGTTTATTTTTTGGTTTGAGAGAGGAGATAGAGATTGTTGAATTTCAATGATAACAAGAGGAAATTAATATATCATTATTTTTTTTGCAATTTAATTTTGATATAAAAAAAAGGTTTTCTTGGTTTGAGAGAGGAGATAGAGATTGCTGAGTATCAATGATGAAGAGAGAAAATCAGTATATCATTATTTTCTTACATTTTAATTTTGATATATATTAAAAAGAACCTAAAGGGCGTCGCCCTATTGAACAGTAGTTCACTGTTCACTGTGACTCAGAGTCACTGTGTATGTGCAATTTCACCCGGTGCTTCGCGGGTGTATGTCTTTTTTTTTTTTTTTTATTCGGCTTTTGAACAGTGTAATCACCGAATGAGCCCCCGAAAACGACAAAAACCGCCGCCGTTTTCAGGGGCTCCGTTGTCTTTGCCCAAAGTGGACCGGACCGGTCCGGTCCGCCCCGCCGGACTTTCTCTTTGTTTATTATTTTTCAAAATTGGCTAAATACGGTTTTAGCCCCTAATAAGACAAAAAACGTTACTTTGTGCTGAGGGTCAAGACAGTAATTTACCTCATTTTTTAATTTTTCCCCTGTGACTGTCAGAGCGCCTTCGGCACGCGCCACACGGTTCTCCAACCCACGCCTTATTCAGGTGGCGCGTGCGGCGTCAAATGGTGGCCGGAAACTGGATTCCGGTGTCCCTCTCGATGCGCCTCTTCGTATTCTTCCTCCCGCGGCGGCGCGTTTCACCTGAAAAAGTCCGTATACGCCGTGACGGCCGCTGAAATCCGGCGGACAGGTTTCTCTCTCTCTCCTGCACCGCAAAGTGCAAGAGAGTCCCCCATGTTTCGTTATTTTGCAGTTCGGTCCCTGGACTTTCAATTTTGTTTTTGATGCTGATTTCTGTTATATAAGTTTTGATTTAATGCAATTGGGTCCTCCAATTGGAATTAATTGAATGTCAATTTTTCACTTCAGTCCTCTATCTTTGTATTTTCTGATTGGGCTTAAATAACTCAAAAAATCAGGTACAAAAGTTTCAATTTCTGCAATTTTACCCTTTTATTCAAATTGATAATATATTTAATTTTTATTTCGGCCCTTATACTTTTAATTTCAGATTTTAATCCTTTTATATTTGATTTTCATTTCAACCCTTATACTTTTAATTTTTCATTTTAATCCTTTTATTGCTTTTTATTTCTAGAATAATTTAAACTTTTGTCTATGTATATATAAGGGTGCTCTTAGTTTTGTGTGTGTTTTTGTTTTTTATTTTCTTATTTGTTGATGTGATATTTTTCCCAAAAAATTAGCTCTAAAATTTTATTTTTTATCTATAATCATTTGAAAATTGATATTTGTGGTTTTTTTTTTCTCCATTTGTTCTTTCTTTTAGTTTTTTATTCATTTCTTAATTTTTATTTTTATATCAGATGACTTTTTTTTTGTTGATATTTTTTCCCTTTTGTTAAAGTTTTTAATATATTTTTAACCTTTCATTGATTTTATTTCTTCCATTATTAACATAATAATAATTTAATTTTTTTTCTTGCTAACTCTTTTGTTAATTTGATAATTTTTATTGTTTTGACAGTAATAACAATGATAATTTTTATTTTTTCATTTTTTTCTTTCATTATTAACACAAAAAAAAATATAATAATAATAATAATAATAATAATAATAATAATAATAATAATAATAATAATATTTTATTTTTTCTTGCTTACTCTTTTGTTGATGTTTTTTAGGTGTTTTTTCTCTCAAGATAATTTGATAATTTTTATTGTTTTGACAGTAATAACAATGATTATTTTTTTTTTCTTTCTTATCTTTTGTTGAAGTTTTTACAATTTCTTTAGTATTTCATTTATTTATTTATTCTTTCATAATAATAATGATAATGATAATAATAACAATAAAATTAATTTAATTATTTACACAATACTGATTTCAGTAATAATTTTTTTCTCTGGTCAAAATATCTTGCTCTTTTTTCTAATGTTAGTTCGCGTTCTTTTGTAATCGTTTATGACGCAATACCTATATTCTAAAAAATGTTATCTATGCTTGCGTAACAAGCTCAACTCAAAATTTCATACATTTTATCTCCTGATCTATAACTTTTATTTACTTATATCATATAAATTTATCGTTATAGATTTAATTATGTTAAATTATATACACAAAAATACCCGCGGCAGCGCGCGGGGCAATTAGCTAGTATTTTTTATTTCTGGACTTGAGAGAAAAGAGAGAGAATCAACATTGACATTCATTTCACTTACAAAGTGAAATTTAACACAAAGTGAGAGGGGAGATAGAGGGATCCCTTAGAATGATTTCAACATTGGATATTGGTGTTTGGTTAGATTTTTGGATGTGTTTAATTTAAATATATAAAATTAATTTTACTAAAAAAAGTCATTTAACACAACCATCTTCTATAGTTATTGTTAATCATTTTATTATTGATATCGATTATTCTTGATTTTCTTAATTAGATATATACATAAACCTTTCAATTTTCTCTTGATTGTTTTTTTTTTTTTTTTTTAAATCTAACCAAACTCCAATGTTGCAAATCATTCTAAGGGATCCCTCCTGCCCTCAACTTGACAAGGCATAACAAAAGGCAAAATCTGAATAAATCTAAAAAGCTTAGATTTCCAGTAGGGTTTTTTCTTCTTTTTTTTAATGGAAGTAACTTGATAGAGTGAACCAACCGCTTTCTTCTCATTGTAAGATCTTCTATTCTCCAAATATAGAAAACACATACAGCTCTTATACAGAATAATCTGAGGCATGGGATTTAAGCTTTTTCAAGTCAGCAAAGGCACTGATCAAGAAAATAATTCCCAGGGAGCATAATTTGAGATGAAGAGGGGTGTCCTTTCTGGTGAAGGTCATTTCTACCAAGTTCCTAAGCATAGATAGGTGATTGTAAAGAAGAACAAGAAGGGTATAGCAAGACAATAACCAAAGCAGAGTAAACTACATTCACGAATCCTGGGTCCTTCAATTTCTCGAATCTCCATTATGACAATTAAAATTCCAATCAGTAGACAAAAGATAACACCAGCAATGCTATCGCGCAATCCATCTACCAACCAGTCAGGCGAGATGACGAACAGGATGAATCGAGAAACTGCAGTTCATAAGCAAAAAGTGTAATTGTTGATGCAAATAGCTCAATTGTCAATGCTAAGGATAAAATAATTTTTATATTCTCGAATGATGCAAACCTGGAATGATTTCAGGAAAGAATAGGTTTGCCGCAACAGCAAGAAAAGCAATCCAGTAACCAAATTGTCCTCTGAATAAAAGTATTGGTACTTTTAGTGAATCAATGGCAGAAAAAGATGCGAATCAACCAAAGCTGTGATTATGAAAATATGCAAGCACCTCAAAATTTTGAACAGCACCGACGGGAAACTTGTGAGCAAATAGAATACAAGAAGTGTAGTCTGCACAGAAGATTTCCGTCCTTTTCGGTTCAGGATCAGCAAGAGTCTGTTGGCAGTGACAAAAAAAAGAGTCCAATTGCTTGAATAAATAAAACAAGGAATGGACTAATATTCAGACTTCAACACTAAAAAGCAGGTAGACCATCTGAGAAATTGTATGTTTCAGTTCAGTGCGAGTGAAAATGACAAGAATGTAATGTTGTTATGCCTCATGGTCGAAGCATTTGCAAGTTATGAACAAGCTGTTTGAACTTTGATAGCCTTTTGAACAATAAAATTCCACAAGGTTTCTTATAATTCGCCACAAAAAAGTACAAATACTACTACTACAAATTTTATCAGCACAAGCAATCCAGCTTTGTAGTAAGGCAAAAGCAATGAATTCTCCAAAATACTCGATGTTCTCACTTATCCAAATAGGAAGAGCAACCAAGAAAGGGTTAGCATGTTATCATCAAAGCTACTACACTAGAAAGTGGTATACAAACAGCACAAATCCAACTTGTGGTTGCATGTTATCATCAAAACTACAAAACTAGAAAGTAGTGTAAAAACAGCTTTAATCCAACTTGCGGTAGTTAACTACACAAAATGAATCACCATTTAATATGAAGCATTTACTCCCAAACCATAGTATTCACAACTACTATAGGTCATAAAAAATATGACTTCTCATAAACTCCTACACAACCACACCAATATGACACAGGGAAAGTGCGGCATGATAATTCGATGAAGTAAAGTAATTATCTAAGAAATTAACCTTGAACACTACTTCAAGAACCAATAACACAATATATATATATATATATATATAACAAGAAATGATTTTTCTTCTTTTGAGCAATCAATTAGCATTGATAGTGGAAATTAAAGATGAAAACGGACTTTAAAGTATAAAAGGCTATAAAAGTTGAGAAGAAACTCACATAGCAAAGATGGTTCCACCCCATTGAAAACTAACTCGAGCCCTGCTAGATCTTGATTCTACAGCTTCTGCTAATGATGTTGAGTTATATACATTAAAACTTGAAACCGCCTCTGTTAATCCCATTTCAGTCAAATTCCTCAGATTTTCTTTCCTTTTTGACAAGAAATCAACTTTCAAGGATCATCTGGCCTTCCTTCTTTCTTGACAAATCCCTCTCTCTCTATATATATATATATATATATATATTTGTGTGTGTGTGTGTGTGTATTGGACGGAATCAGAGATGAATGGGAAAGACTGCTTGACTGTACCATGTAGACTGAGGTAATGGTAAACCATGTGGCAGTCCATGTGGCCTTATGGCTCCCCTATGAGCAGAAAACGTTTATTTTGGGCTTTGTTGCTTAGTGGTTGATTTATAGGCTTGGGCTTTCTTACACCTGAACCTGAATAGCAGCAAAGCGTTTTGACTCAATTTCAATTGATTTTTTCTTTTCATAAACGGAAATGTTATCACTGCAGTGAAATTTTTAAGTAAAAGATAAAAATAATTTATGTATTTTATATAATAAATTATAAAATATATTAATACATAAATTACATATAATTTTTATTTTTACAAATACATAATACAAATACAAATTAAAGATACATTAAACTAATCTCGTGAAGTTATTATGAGATTATAGAAATAATTTAAAATATTTATTACCATTTAAAAATAATTAAATTAAAAAAACTAAAAAGGAAAGAGGATTTTAATTAAAAATCCAATTAAAAAACAATAAATAAATAAAGGCTAGGTGCTTCTATACCTAGAAATCTAGGCTCGTACGTCTAGCGCTCTCTCTCTTTTTATTTTTATATTAATGGATGAACAACAAATCATATGCACAATTGTGTTTTATTTTTCTAATTAAGTGGATAACAAATAATCTATTTAGATAAAATACATGCTGTGTACTATTATATTTTTTCAATCACCATTAATGATTAAGAACTCAAGATTCGAGTTTTGAGATCTTAAAAATCTAGTTTTTAATTAGTTTTCACTTGAAAAACAACTCAAAAGTATTAATTTGAACTTCAACCAACTCATTTATAACCCCAAAACATATTTTAATTTTGATTTGTGTTGTTTTAATTTTTTTTCTAACAATAACCTAAAAATATATTTTATAAAATTGATCATTCATTTAACATCATGATATTTTATGACACTTCACTTAGAAGAGCATGTAATTAGAAACAAATTTCAAAAATAATAAATTATGATAACATAACTTATAAGGACCAAATGAAAAAGAAAAAAAAATTAATGACTAAAGCAAAAGGAGCTACAAATTAAAGGAGCTTAAGAGGAAAATATACATAATGACCGAAGCAGATGCATGGTTTTACACTTTACTTAATAGTAAAGAAAAAGAAAGGAGAATAAAAGGTTTGGGTACTTGTGAAGGAATTTGATGCTGACATGTAACAAGGCCTACCTTAGTTTGGTCCAGCGACTCCAAAACAAGGGATTGATTGTGAAACATCTCTTGTCGTGAAGCAAATATTTTTCTGTTTTACTTTTTTTTTTATTATTAAAATAGATGGCATGATGTCTCTATTTTGAAGATAATTTAAATATAATTCAATAAACACCCTCTATTTTCACCTAACTAATTAACATTTAATTTTTTATTTTATTTATACAACAGGTCTTAAATTCGAGTTAGAACATGCACCCCTTATAAGAACATGAAACATTCAGGATTTTATTTATTTACTCAAACTCACAAAATACACTTTACAAAAAGTAAGATTTCTCACATAAAAAAACAAAATTAGCATAACCTTTCATAAGATAAATAATAATAATATATAAAACAAATAATAATAATAATAATAATATATAAAACAGTTAAAAGGAACTCAAAGCTCAACTTGTCAAGTTGATCCATCTTGTCTTTATATATATATTATAGTCGATGAACTCTACTTTGCTAACGGTTTCTCATTTATATTCCTTTAAAAAAAAATATAATATTATATACAAGTGTGTTGAATAAAATAGTGAATTAAATTATTTATATATTATAGAGCTATAAAACGAGATTCTAAAAAAAGTTTTATATTAATATTTACCCTATTATTTCAAATAAAAATTATTTTCATTCGAAACTTGCATATAATCACCTTGCGCTTAACTATTAAGTTTTTTTTAACTAAAGGAAATAAGTGTGATAAGATTCTCACTCATAATCTTTTTTTAATAAGGTTCTTGTGTTTATTGAAATTGAAATTAAGAGTCAAACAGCTTTAGGTTAACATGCGAAACATGTAAACCAAATAATGAGAATGTGATTATCCGATACAGAATAAATTAAGAAAAATCACGAGGCTAATTATTTATTTACTGATTAATATTTTATATTATGGAAACATATAAATGCTCCTATCCCCGTTTGGAATAATAAAAAGCCTAGGTACAAAAAACGTAAATACCCCTCAAAGAAAGTTTTAAAGTAATTTGATCATGAGAGTATTGAAGTATTTCTACTATTTATTTTAAAAATGATGAGGAAGCCCCTAATCAAAATTGTTTTTTTTTTTAAACGTTATTTTAGTAAGAAAAAAAAAAGGGAAAAAGAAAAGTATCCTCATTGTGTTTTTTTATAATATATTTTTTTCCAATAAAAAGATAAAATACCCTCTATTTTATGACTTAGTCTTTTTTGTTGTTGTTGTTGACGAAGACAAAATAAGAAGAAGAAAAACTGTGGATTCATTGTGGACATCCACAGTATTTTTCCTCCAAGTATCTTATAATTTAAAAAACTATAAAATAAAACAAAGTGTTTTTTGTTTAATTTATACCATCTAGACTCTAATTTTAGCACTCCAATAGTGAATTTCAACTATTTGGATTATTCTGGATACATTCATAATGTTATAACTTGTAAATATTATTTTAATATCAAAATATAAATCAGTAGTTAACAAAAACAATTTCTTTCTGGCCTAGTTTTCAAAAATCTCCTATAAAAATAAAGTATTCAAATGCTAGCCCTACTAGCCTTATAGGATTTGTGATATTCTTTGGAGTATAATTGTAATTGTTTTTTAAATTATTTTTTGTTCAGAAATATATCAAAATGATATTTTTTTTATTTTTTAAAAAATATTTTTGACATCAGCACATGAAAATAATTTAAAAACATAAAAAATATTTAATTAAAAAAAAACAAATTTTTTCAAAAATATTTTTGAAACTCAATGTCAATCACTTTTTTCAATACAAAATCTGATCTGTATAGATCTGGAAGACATCAAGTTTTGGAGCAACTAATGCCTTTTCTTTTCCTTTTGTTTTTTTAGATTTATATTCTCTGGAACTTTTTCTTTTATATTTGTTTAATGACAAGGGAACTTTAATAATAGATTGATTTTTATATATATAAAAATATCGTCTAGCTATAAATAACTTGGTTACGTGTCAAGTGATAACTGTGTGGGAAGTGATAAGAAGAATAAGAGAGTGTAGAAAGTTTCCTCCTCTCCTTGCTTATTTTCTAAATTATAAATCCTCCCTTTGTGTTTGTTGTAAGTCACCATAAATGGTTTCCTTCCCCCCTCTCACCATAATGAAGACCACTTCAAGAACACATACGAAGCTGTGAACTCATTTTCAAACTCCAATTTGATTCTTTTTCTAACGTGAGGAAACTCTACCTCTAAAAAGAGATTTTTATGGGTCTAATGAGTAAAACTCTGACTATTCAGATTCTTACAAGGGATTGATGTCATGACTCGAACTCGAGACCTGTTATGTAGTGAAAAAACTCTACCTCTAAAAAGAGAATTTCATAGGTCTAGATGAATGAATAAAATCCTAATTGTTCAGATTATTACAAAAGATACATGTTTTTACTCGAATTTGAGAAATATTATATAGATTGCAAATTCTTTATCGTCACGCGCCTTACGGACCAATTTGCTTCCTCGATGATCGAGGATAATACTACTCATTATAATTTGATAGTCCAAGACATAAAAGATCTGTCGACGAGATTATGAAAAACAAAATGGTAAAGGAACAAAATAAATCAGTATTAATCAAAAGTATGTTATGCTTTATTTCCAAATTTGATTCCACTTTACACGACAGGCATGGCTACTAGATTGTATGGTCGCTTATTCGTTTGACTCACGCCAACATGGGATTCTCAAACACAAGGACAAGAGGAAACGATTCTCCCTGGGTTTTCTTCCTCCTTCAATCATCAGACGTGCAGATATATATATATCACGATCGAGAATCAAGCTAGCAAACCCTCACTCTTTCTTTTTGTTGGATATTATTTACAAATTCGAAGCTCCAGATCAGGCCATCATTTGATTAAACTCGTAAAAATCAAGAACTCCATTACCATCAATATCAAAAGCCTGAATCATGGCCACGCACTCATCGTACGACTTTGCATCTCCTAGACGACGCAGCATCCTTTGCAAGCCCTTGGGAGTTATGCAACCCGATCCCTTCTCCATCTCGAACATTCCAAAAGCCATTTTGATATCTTCATCGTTATCACTAGCCTCCCTCTTCATGAACCTCGAAAAATCTTGGAAGTCCAGCAAGTTGTCCTGGTCTGCATCGAGATCATGGATCGCTATACTTGCCTCTTCATGGGACATGTACTCCCCTATGGATCCAAAATATGCCCTAAGTTCTAGGGCTGAGATCCTTCCATCGCCATCACTATCGAAACAGCGAAAAACTTGTCTGAGCTCATCTTCTTTGGTGCTGTCTTTTTTTGGTGTACGTGGGGAGGAGTTAGGAGAGCTTGGTGTTGAGCTCGACTTCGATCGACGACGATGGAGGCTCAACTTAAGACTCTTGTTGGAGAACCACTTGGAAGATTTCGAAACTCTTTCAGTTTCCATAGAGGAAGTAAAAAATGAAATATATTTATTAAGAGGTTATAAAGCAACAACTGGGCATGCAAGGGTTTAAATAGATGAGGGTACTAAAGAGAGCATCGCATTTATTTCGAAATAAAAGTAATCAATAGTGGAAGTTGCAACGAAACTGCATCCAGAAAAGATGAATCGCAACGTATGCCAAGGAAATTTCATGGCAACTTCCTGCACGGGTCCAAGAATTGATTGATCACTGCCCTTTAATATATTTTTGTAACCTGCACGCTCCGTATTATTGAATACTTGCATATTATCTTTTGCTTTTCCTTGTTCAAAGTAAAAGGAAAAAAGAAAACACAATCTTCCTTGAGGATGAGCAAGCTTGATCTCCTCAGATCCTCAAATATTTTCGGATCAGATATCACAATTAGGTGTGGTGGAAAACACAATATTATTTGGCGTTATCTTTTATTTTCTCACTGATTCTTCCGATTTTAGCTCGATTTTCGTAATGATGGTGTCTACCAAATGCTATAGTGAGTGTAAACATGATTTTACTTGCACTCGAGTTTGAGTGTTTAAAGAGCTAGCTAGCTGCACAATTCGTTTTGACTGTAATTATAGCCATATATATATATAGCTATCTTTGAATTACTTAAATTGACACGAGTTTCTTGTTTTCTCTATCACCAAGAAATAAGATGAAATTCCGAGAGCTAGAGAGGAGTCACAGATTGCACTCACTCGTGAGTCTTTTTTAGAAGACTAAACATATTTGATATTATTATGCTCTCTCTCGCATTATTATAAAGCCAAATTAAGTTAATTATTACAAATTATTAATATTGCCTGAAAATGTAGAGGAGAAATTATATATATATATATATTTGCCTAAAAAATGTAGTCAGAAGCACGTTTAGGTAGCCCATAAAACACGTTCAGGTCTGTTTTTGAGTTCAACAGTGGAGGAAAGGAAAACCTGAGACAGCCTAACACGTTCGAGTGAATTATATGGTGCAAGTGAAGTTGTTCAGTGGCAGTGCGACTTGGCCAAATTATTATTTAAAAAAAAATGTATGTTCTTTTTATTTTTGAATTATTTTAATATATTGATATTAAAGATATTTTTTAAATAAAAAATTAATATAATTTTAAAAGAAAAAACATTTTACGTCTCTTTCACGCTCATCATAAAGATATTTTTTAAATAAAAAATTAATATAATTTTAAAAGAAAAAGCATTTTACATCTCTTTGACGCTCATCATAGTGGCTTAAAAAACCTTTTTGTAATTAAAGATGAAGTTGTTTTTAAAAATATTATTTTTAAAAATATTTTTTGTTCAGTAATACATCAAAATGATATTTTTATTTTTTAAAATTATTTTTAATATAATATCATGAAAATAATTTAAAAACATTAAAAAAAGTAATTTAAAATTTAAAATAAAAATAATTTTTTATATATTTTTCAAAAATATTTTTGAAATATACTTTCCAAATAGGATGTTAGACTTAATGCTAACTATTGAAAACCATAACTTCTGCCTTAAAATTAGCTGAAATTCGGTGACGATTCCTTCACTTTTCCTCCACTCTTTTTATCTTTCGTCATTTAATTTTCCAAATAAATGGATTCGAGCTGTAACCTAATTAACCTAACTATGGGCCTCTTTAGTATTGTATTTGAATTTCTGTTTGAATGTGTTTTATTAGTGTGTTTGACTTTAAAAGAAATTAAATTAAATTAAATTAATATCTATTTATTGTTTTTTTATGATTTAATTGTACTAATATAAAAAATATTGTGCACTACAATACCAAACACACACTACCAGCACCCATTAATATTTGTATCTTTTCATCTTTCAAAATATTTTAAATTCAAACCTCTTTTTTATATAAAAAATTATTTTTTGTAATTTCATTCTTTGTTCGGTATACTTCTACATGTTGAGACATGTTTCAATTTGCATGCTCTAATTATTCAATATATCATAGAATATTATAACATTGAATTAAAGATAAATTTTAAGAAATATAATTTTAGATTATTGTTCAAAATGAAAATGAAAGATAAAGGATCAAAATTTCATGTAAAAAACAGTAATTGTTCTTTAAGAAGCTTCAATTTGATCCCTCAAGTTTTGATTTTTTTTCATATTTAATCCATGTTCTTTTAGCTTTTATATTTTTATCTTAATTTTTTTTTTCATTTTAGTCCCTGATGTTTGAGAGATTGAGATAGAGAAAATGTATGATCAGCCAAAATTTTATCATGAAAATACTTATCTTAGTGTCAATGATTTTATTTTTAAGAAGAAAGATTAATGGGGATAATTTTATTTAATTTAACCATGCAATAAAATGTAGCACAGACCCTTAAATTATTTTTTATTCAATTTAATTTGTTACTTTTTAGAGTAATTATAGAATCTTTTAAGTAAATCTAGTCCGACATGAATGGGTAGGAGTTTTTTAAACCCGATAGATAATAGGTAGAGTATAAATAATGTCAAACCCAATTCTAAACCCGCTAGCACCTAATCCAAAGTATGTATTTATATTATATAAAAATATTTATATAATATTTTGATTTTTTTAATACTACACACACCTTAATGTAGATATAAAACACACATAATGGCAAGCCTGTCGTACTGTTCGGCCCATGAGCATCTCTAATGGCAAGCCTGTCGTACTGTTCGGCCCATGAGCATCTCTAAAGGCTTGTTGAAACCATCCGAAGCTCGAGGAGACGGAGATGCTGCAAAGGAAGAGCAAACAATCCTAATGGGAATCGGGATACTTAAATTGGTGAGATAATGTTAATGTAAATTGGATAGAAGGAATAGATGGTAGCCTGATAATGACAGTTGCTCTTCCTTAGACGTTGTTGATTAATTATATAAAAAACTTATGGCCAAGTACATGTTATTTGGCTGTATTATTCTTCATAAAGTTGTTGCTAATATTTCTATTTTATTGATATCTGCAGAAATTGATTTTTTTTTTCTTTTCATTCGTCCTCTTTTTTTATTGTTTTTAGCTTAGACAGTCGGATTTACCTTCTAATTTCTTATCGATTTCATTATAAAAAATCCTAAGTTACAAAATTAAATTCAATGTTATCAACCGACAAACATATATAATTTTGTAAAATATCAAACAAACTCTATCATGTACTGTTAGAGAATAATATAAATCATATTATGGAGCCTCACTTACAAGCTTAAGCTTTTAGGTGAGATGATTTCTTAACATGGTATCAGAGTCTTGTTGACCCAGCGGTCACGAGTTCGAATCTCACCACCTCTATTCTATTTGATAAAAACCAAGCACAAGGTGATTTGAGTCTGTGCAAGTTTCAAGTCCAAAGAACTTTCACTTGAGAGGGTGTGTTAGATAATAATATAAATCATATTATGGGGTCTCACTTACAAGTTTAAGTTTTTAGGTGAGATAATTCCTTAACATGTACAAATCATACATTTATACAACAAATTTATAAGAATAAAAGCTATAAAACAAGTAAACACACAAACAAACTACATGTACTACATCAAAATACCAAAAACAAAATATTTAAAAATAAGTAATAACAAATAAAGGGTAGTTTTGCTAACTTAATCTGGTGAACCCAAAACAAAAAATTAAAGTAGAATAGTAATACTAATAAATTAAGTGTTTGATTAAAGTAGAACAGTGATGCTTATAGATTCAGTGTTTGGGTGACTGGATTTATGATGATAAGAGCTTGGTTTGTGACAAAATAAAGTGATTATGCGTGTTGCTTTCTACAAAATAAAAAGGGAAAGGAAGAAGAAATGAAGGAGGGGGGTCATCTATCATGTTATAATTTAAATATTATCAACCAACGAGTTCATCGATGAACAGCAGCCATGAGTATATTTTTTGTTTGTAACAATGACACCTTATTATTTATTTTTTATTATTCTCAATTGTAATTCAGACGTTATTTACAAACAATTGTTTTCTGCAAGTGTATATCGAGGAAAGTAGTGAGGATAGACTTCGCCCGTAAATATCATCGTAATGTGTGTGAATGATTTCATTTTGTCAAGTATTTGACAATTTCATGGCAGTGAATTCTTCAAAATTAATGAAAACAGTATCAAGATTGGTGAATGAAACTTAAAGTCTCTCGTAACTATCATTAACTTTTTTCATCGCATGATCATCGCTCTGTTAACCTATCCCCAGTCCTAGCAAGTCATGATTTGAGTTCCACGAATGAGAAAACACAGGCACGTCTAACAAGGAATACTGGTGACTCAGTAATGGATATGCGCGCCAACTCACTTAACTGAAGGGCGCCATCACAGAAACGGATATTGCAGTTCAAGTCGGCAGATCGACAACGAGGGGAAGAATGATGATAGCTTCGATCAGGAGCGTGGATAGACGTGAAACGATAAGCCCAAGAGATTGATACACACGTGTACAGGGTTTGGATTCACCAGCTAGCATGCAGCGCACCGTCGCTGCTTTTGACTCTCTGTCCTTTTGTCTGAGGATCAGATCATCCATCCTTGTCCACTTTCTTGCCTTTGGTCTCAAAACATTTCATGTCCAGATATCACCTATACTAATCTTTGAGCAGAGGGGCCTTCACTTTTGCGTATTTAAAGCAACGCCCTCCACAGATTTGGAATTCGATTTCCACCCACTATTAGGCCTTCGATCAAAACTTGAACCATCGAACTGATTTGATTGATCCAACGAAATGAATTGGGTATGGATTGAATGATGATAGGAGCACATGAACCTGGATGTGTTCTGGGGCATGTTCAAGTTGAGGGCGAATAAATGGTGATTTCATATCGTAGTTTTGTCATTTATCTTGGTTGAACTTGGTCTGTATCATGAGTGTAATTCACAGTGCGGGCCTGCTCTGTGTGTGTATGTCTTATAAAAACAGTAGATCCATTTGATGTTTGATAAAAAAAAACAAAGGGAATTGCTTCGATTATGTTAAAACGTAGCCAGTCCGATCTTTCGAGTAAGAAAATCATCCAAAAGCAGTGTTGTTTTTTTCTTTTTCTGATTTGATAATTCAACCGCTTGTCATAGCTGGTTGTGAGTGTATGGCATAAATCATACATGCTTTGAATGTTTTAGTTATTAAACTAGTTTGTCATGATTAGATATATTGAAGTTAGTCCAATGAATAATCATCTACATCATAATATTATGAATTTATAAATAATATAAATATAAAAATACTATAAATCTAGAGTAAATATTCATGAGAAGTCTAATATTAATTAAGTACTTTGAAAATAATAAAAGATTAGATATTATTGTATGGATTTAATAATAAAAGATGCTAGAGTACCTTTATTGAGTGAATTATATTTCACCAAAAACAATTGGGTGTAGTCACCCTCCTCTTTTCTAGTATTGTTAATTTTTCCGACAGAATGTTCTATGTAATATGCGCTTGAATGATTGTGTAGCTACTGCCTCGTACAGTGGACTGCGAGCTGTAAGAAGTGAAGCCCCAAGTGAGCGGCTATCTGATCCCAACTATCGAAATGGTGTGATGCATCAGATATACCCAAGCAAAGAATTGATAAAATAATCCAAATGTTTAGCCTTTGGCTGATGAAACAGACAACAAAATGGAATCCATACATAACCCAGTAGCTGAATTTAGAGTAGATTAATAAAATGGAGGAAGAGTTAGTCCAATCAGAATCTTGAACTATGCAAGTGGGTGTTTAAAATTTACATGGAAGCACAAAAGAAACAAAAGTTTTCTCTTCTTGCATCAAACAATGGATACAGGGCAAGTGGCGTCTTCGCCTAGTGGAAGAAGGGAATTTCTCTTCTTGTATCAGGTTCAAGTCCCACCATGCAAATGTATGTTACCTTGCAATATCTTATTTATTTATTTATTAGATTTGCAAGATAATCAATAAATCACCATGCAAATGTATATCACCTTGCAATATCTTATTTATTTATTAGATTTGCAAGATAATCAATAAATTTAAAAATTAATTACGGTGTTTGTAAACTGATCTAGACCGACTGTAAAAAAAAATCCAATGTACACAGGATGTAATGAAAGGAACGGTACTAGTCATACATTAACTATGTCAGAAGATGTCATCATGTTCCTGTCATTTTGCGATTATTTTCATTTTGTTATTTTCAAAAAGTTTCTGAAGCATCCTCACCCTCGATTTAGCCTTGGCTATGCCAATCCAAGGCATCAAAAAAGAAACTAAAAGAATATGCGTTCAACCAATCAGTACAAAAAATAAATTACGGCCCCTCGTTTTTTCTTACAAATATATATATATTTAAGTCTCAAAATTAGATAAATCCATCCAAACTTTCAGCATAGCATCTCACAAAGTAGAATATGCGGAGAAGGCGAGGCGTCCCACATGCAACATAATATATCTATGTCTCCGAGTTTCTTTTTCACAAATCTACCCTCGGAAAAGAAAAACAGAAGACGTTTCCGTTTGAATTAAATACTAACAAGGGTAGCTACACCCCTCAAGTTGGTCTTTGTAATACTTTTTTTTTTATTAATATAGGTTATTCAAATCAGCTTCTATATATTTTAACTAATTTTATGAGTTTTGAAATTAACAGTTATATAAATTTTTAATAATTATCATATAATAACAACCACATAACTTGGATATAAAATCATAAAAAAACACTATTTAATCCTAAACTCGTAAAATTTTAACGCATAATATATTTATGTCTTAGAGTTTTTTTTCACAAATCGACCCGTGAAAAAAGAAAAACATAAGATGTTTTAACTTGTATTAATTACAAACAAGGGTAGCTACACCCCTTAAGTTTGTCTTGTAATATTTTTTTATTAATATGGATATTTAAAGTAGCTTACATGTACCCCAATTAATTATAAAAATTCTAAAATTAATGATAGTATAAATTTTCAACAATTATCATATTAACAATTAAATTATACAAAAAACAAATCTTTTACTAACAAGCTAAATGGGTAGAATTGTAATATACTGATAAAACTAGCGCTTGCAGTGATATTTATAAGTTCTGCTCGCTTCCTTTATAGCCAGCCGTCTTGTTTCACCACCTAAAACACTCAAACATTCCGGCGAGAGAGGGAGGAGCGGTGGCCATGTCTCTAGCTTATTGTGTCAAGGAACAGAAACCTTGTGTTCGTTGGGTTGAGAAATACTTCAAGGACTGTCTCTGCAATCTAAGAGACGAGTTCTCCTTCTCATTTGGGCTTGTTAGTCTAGTGTGCTGGGGAGTTGCAGAAATCCCTCAAATCATCACCAATTTCCGTACAAAATCCAGCCATGGAGTTTCTCTTGCTTTTCTCCTCACCTGGGTTGCCGGGTCAGTCATCTTCTTCCTCTAATTCTCTTCTAGTCAAGTTAAAAACACAGAATCTTATGCTTCATGCACGAAGAAAAAAAGGTAAAACACGAGCCATGAACAAAACTGAATTCTGATGATACTGCACATATCAGCATGCTATGCTAAACAAGACTTCGAATTTCTTATTCTTTTTTGCTTATTTATATATCAATATTTTTTCCTGGTGCAGAGACATCTTTAATCTGGTGGGCTGCTTACTGGAGCCAGCAACGGTGAGTGGTTAGGCTGCGTAAATTAAATAGAGCCATAGAACTAGAATGGGTGGTGGTCCTCCATAGAAATGGCCTCGTTGAGCTCGCTGCCTGCGGCTGTAGATTGTTTGTCTTTCCGTTTCAAAAGTTATTTTGATTTTTTTTTAATTATTTTTTTTAATATATTTAGATAATTTGAAAAAAATAAAAATAAAATTTTTAATTTTTAATTTTTAAACGTGTTTTTTTTTCGTGTTGGGTGCCTGTGGCTATGTCCACTCTCTCCTGAGATGACTGCATGTCAATTTATTCTTTCACTTCTGTCTCTGCATTATATAATAAATAATGCTTTTTTTTTTCTCTCTTTTTTTTTCTGGATGCAGTTGCCAACCCAATATTACACTGCTCTGGTAAGTGATGTATCAATTCAAGGGTCCATAATTTTCACTTGAACATTGCTAAATGGACCTCTGTAATTCTGATTTTATTTGGCTTTAGTTGCATATAAAACCTTGTACTGATAAGAACTAGTGGGGCTAGTGGCATGAATTGACAGGCTGGTCCCATCAAAAGCTACAGTGATTATTACAAGCCAAAATCTTTTTACCAAGACACCTTCCATCCCCCACCAATCTATTCTTCTTCTTCTTCTATTTATATTTATTATTAATTTGTTCATAGTACACCAACTTTTTGGCATGTTTTTATCGTCTTGGCACTGTTTTCAATGATTTTCAAAAATACTTGTGAAAAAACATATTTTTTAATTTAAATTAAATATTTTTAATAATTTTAGATATTTTTATACGTTGATATTAAAAATATTTTTTTATAAATAAAAAAAATTATTTTGATATATTTCCGAACAAAAATCATCCGCTCTCAAACAGTTACTTAGTGTGTCTTAGTATTTTTTATTTAAAAATACATTAAAATATTTATTATACCATCAAATCAAATAAAAAAAATACTAAATGATATTAATTTTATATTATTTTTTAAGCTAGATCTATTTTTAAAATATATCCAAACAACATGTCAAATACAGAAACAAACATAAGTCTTGTTTGTCATCCACCAGTGTTTTTAAAATATATTTTATTTGTTAAGTTTTAAATTAATTTCTCTTTAATATTTCTAGATTGTTTAATATATTGATATAAATAATAATAATTAAAAAAAAATATTTTAATATACTTACAATCACAAATCACTTATGAGTTCCAGCCCATGCTTATCATAATTCCTACCTGAGGTTGCACATTGGTGAAGAAGTAGAATATTTATCTTGAAGCTTAATTGCCAAGAAATACAGGTTCCTGCTCAAGATCAAATAGTCAGCTAGAAATGTATCTCTATCCTAATCCCTACCTTAGCTTGCACATTGATGAGGAAGATTATATACTTGTGGTGCCTGTGTTTTAAAAGATATATTTATCTTCTTCCTTTATGAGAAAACTTAAGCTTTTTAACTGAGTGATTCTCATCAGATACCTAATTACCTGGTGTTTCTCAACCAAAAAAACACTAAATAGTTTGCTTTGTTGATCTCATTTGTGATCTTTTCATGTGAAATTTACAGCTCTACACGATAAGTACTGTAGTACTAGTGTTGCAGGGTCTATACTACGATCATGTCTACAGGTGGTGTAAATGCAAGAAAACCAAAGTTAACCAGAAAGTACTGCTTCCTTTCCATTTCCCACCTCTTTCGTTCAGCCTTCTTTGAATCTCATGTTTATAAACCAAATTAACGATGGCATTTTTATTGTTTTGTCTCAGGTTGATGATGACCAAACACCACTGAAGCCCGAGTCAGCTGATCGCTCAGGCATTTCCATACCCAATGCCACTCCAAAAGCTACCCCTCGTAGAGATTTTTATTATATGTATGCACATTTTATAATGCTGAGCATTTAAAATTTGTTATAGGAAAATATCATTAACAAAATGAGTCAAATTCCTTTTTAATTTCTTCTGTTTCTTTTGGTTTCAGGTCAGCTAGATCCATGGCTGGCAGTGACACTCCACCAATTAGAAGTTACCTCAGGGCAGCCAAAAGTGGCCCATCAGCTGTGGGACTTGACAATGAATCATCCTCAGATGATGAGGCTGCAGCACCAGTTTCGGTTACCAAAACTGGTAGTCAGCCGAGATCAATTCCACGATCGGTGAGCATTCAATCCAATATATATCTGTGTGTGTTGCTCCAGGAAATGGAAAATATACAAATGGTTCTGATCAGCTTTCTTATATTTGAGATGGCATGACAATTTTTCCAGGGTGCCTATGGAACATTTCTTGCTACATCCCTCAACTTGCCACTGCAAAGCAAGGCTTTGGGACAAGCCTACATTGGATATACTGGACGAAGACTTTTACATGTATGATCAGTGATGATTATTGCAAATACTTAACCAAATTTCTTATGCCACTGAATTTCTATTGTCCCAGCTGATCTCTTACATGCTGTGGTCTATATATCTTCAGGAAGGTGGCGGCATGGATCATAGTGCGTTTGGACAATGGCTGGGATGGCTGATGGCAGCTATTTACATGGGTGGTCGGATCCCCCAGATATGGTTAAATGTGAGTCTGATTAACTTCTGATCAACTTTTGAGCTAAAAAACTATAATTAGCTCTGCTTCTAATCCAAGTTGTTGTTTTTTCTCTGATCAGATTAAAAGAGGGAGTGTTGAGGTGATGCTCTTATATTCATTAACCCTTATATTTATAATCCAACTTGTGCTCTTATATTTCTCTGCTGTAATTGAATCATATCCATTCTAATCGCAACCCCTTTTTCTCAAAATCAAACTTACGCAGGGCCTGAATCCTCTCATGTTCATCTTTGCATTGGTGGCCAATCTTACTTATGTGCTAAGGTCTCCTTCTAATATCTCTTTCCATCGCACACAATGAGTCGTTTAGTGTCCTGACAAAGCCTTTCTCCTCGTGAATACAGCATTGTTGTGAGAACCACAGAGTGGGATAGCATCAAACCGAACATGCCATGGTTGCTGGATGCTGCAGTCTGCGTGCTGCTCGACCTTTTTGTATCCTTCTTCGGTTCGGTGTTTGATAATGCGTTTGGAAAGCGTTTCTGAAAAAAAATGAAAATGTTTTGTTTTATTTTGTACTTTAAATTATTTTTGGAGTTTTTAGACATTTTGATGTGTTAATATCAAAAACGAAAAACACTTTCAAAATCAGTCTCAACCACACTACCAAACATGCACCAGCTAGTTAATCATACATTGCAGAGTACCAAAAAAGCCTAATGTCTGGCTTAAATTATCGATCATTCTATTGATACCTTAACAAACATTGTGATAGATCATTATGCAGTACATTTATTACCGGTACTTCCTCGAGAAAAGGGTGGACCATGAAGAAAGCTGCTACGGAGACTATGTGGATGCTAGTAAATCTGCTATTTCTTGAGTTTGCAATCTTGAGATTTAATCTTTCGGGTAGAACATCAGCCATCACGAATCCGGTATGTGAGCTTGCATTTTTGCTCTTAAGGTATTGTTTCTGTCGACAATCACAAACAATTATGATGTGTTTTGTACTTTATTGACGGATTTGTATAAATAGTTTGTAATTTTGTATCAATAATGTGAGTTGAGCTCTAGCTCATTCTACAATAATAAATTAATAATAAGAAATAAAAAATCTATTTATATTTTATATGTAAGTGGGCTTTTTGGTATGGGCCTAAAATACTTGAGCCATTGAGGAGATGTCAAGATTACAAGCCACACCGACAGCCCGTTCCTTCTTTCTTTTTTTCTGCTGGATTTATTCTTCTATTATACATATAAAAAAACGTTTACAAACGACTAAATAATAATAACAAAGTAATCATCATATAAATTAAAATTATTTTGTTAGTTTATTGATGCAAGATAGCATTTATAACTCCCTCGTTTCTTGAATAATCATTAATATTAATATTGTTTCTAAGATTTTTCTCCTGTGTTGTAGAATACTTTTTAAAATTATTTTTCACTTGAAAATACAATAAAATATTTATTTTTCTTCTTCTCTTTCTTACCAGCACCACGTAAAAACCTTTATAAAGCACTAAAAAAAACTATCTATACAATGATTCTTGGAACTAAAAACATTTTTGAAAAACATCTAAAAACAGAAACAAAATTATGGAAAATGCCCACATTAAATCAAGAAGCACCCGCATAAAATATACAGAAAGCTGAATCAAGTGACGATGCATTTAATGCAACAAATCCCACCTTAATAATTTGAGGTAATCGTGTGTACGACAGCCCACATGGAAGTGCACGTGTCATGTGTGTGAGGGAGACAGGATTGCAAACTTGAGGCGTTTGGTGTGTTAGCCATTTATTAGTGATTTATAGTTGAAACTCAACGTTTCACCAACGACCTCTTGTCAATGCTTCTATTTTACTCGACGCTTCTCTTGAATTAATAATTTTTCTTTTTCGAAACAAACATCGAATTAATTACGTTGGAGAAAAGACAATAAGCTAAGTCCTTGTTTGGATGTGGTAATTTTCATGTGATGTACTTTAATGTGAAAAATATTCTAAGAAAATAGATTTTAAAAAAAAAAGAATATGTTTGGTTATAACTTGAATGGAAAAAAAAGATATCGTGAATGAAAAAAACTATTTAGCTTCTACAAAATTATAGCTTGAAACTTAATTATGCGTGGAACTAGTCTAAAAAATATAAGTTATTTAGTTAAGATATCTTTTGGAATTGCGGTTGAACCATGATTTTTTAGCTTTTTTTAATTTTTTTAAAAGAAAAGAAGTATTTTTAAAAGTAGCTTCTACAAAATTATAGCTTGAAACTTAATTATGGGTGGAACTAGTCTAAATAATATAATTTACTTAGTTAAGATATTGTGTGGAATTGCAGTTGAACCCTATTTTTTTAACTTATTTTTTACGTGTTTTTAAGAGAAAAAAATATTTTAAAAAGTAGTTAGGCAATCTTTTTGTTACATAGTTAGGCAAAAACAAAAGCTACAAAAATATTTAAAAATAGCTTCGAGATGTTCAATTGTCAACATAAATACAGAATGGTACCACAATTTTCTCCCTTATTTCTCCAAAGAAACTATATAGTATATGATTTAAGGTAGGCGGGATAAATGCGTTGACCCCTAGAAATATGATTTAAGTAGCAGCTCCTGCCTTGCCTAATAATTTGTCTACTACTCCAAATTCTATAGGATATTCAATTTGGAGCCATCAATTATTGACTCATTGAAGCTAAGTTAGTGAGTTACTCACCATAGTTTCAGCCCATTACACGTTTCAAAATATTCTTATTATTCCCCATTTAAGATCTATTGAATTAATTGCATGATTAATTAAGCTTAGATAAATAAGTTGACTCGCATTGATAAATTAGTCTATGTCTAGCAATTAAAAAAGAGAGATCTAGGCAGGCTAAATAAATAATTAATTACAAGTCCTTAATCCCTATGAGTTGACTCGAAGCCACTCTAATGGCAGCAAGAAGTTGAGCCAAAGATCTCGCAGGCACCTGGAAAGGGCAGAAAATATAAAAGAAGCTTCCATTCGCATTAATCATTGTTGGTTTCAGGAAATTGAGATTCAATTGGGTGGCTGTGATTTAAAATTAATAACCCTACTTGGTTTCTTCGTCACATGATGTGTTCTTGAATCTGTGTGATTCAATTACTAATCTTTCTCCCG
This sequence comes from Salix purpurea, assembly GCA_027405865.1. NCBI lineage: Eukaryota > Viridiplantae > Streptophyta > Magnoliopsida > Malpighiales > Salicaceae > Salix > Salix purpurea. The sequence goes on along the minus strand of JAOWLH010000013.1, from coordinate 4,415,410 downwards.
GTCGAGCTGGTCCGTTGATCATTTGACCTTGAAACCTGACGTGGTTTTGCCACGTTCATATCTAGCTGCTTGGATTGGATCTCCCCTGAGGGTTTTCGCAAACTACGTGTATGTTTGGTAGTATTGTAGAAAATAAATAGAAACTCATTTTTCAATGTTTGACTATATTAAGGAAGATGAACTGAAGAATAATTATTAACGTTTTATTTTTTTTATTAATTTTATTAAAAGAATCAGAGACAAATCTAACAACTAAGGTGACGGAGAAGGAAAGTAAACAAAAATATATATCATGAATTATTTTAAATAAAATAAATAACACTTAGAATAATGAAGACAAAATCCGACAAATAAAAACTGAATAATGATAAAAAAAAAAAATTATTTCAAATAAAATAAATAAAAAATCAATTAAGAGAGTGGTAAAAGAAAAGCAAATAACAATAAAAAAAAAATTAAGGATAAAAGTTGATACAAAAATCAAATTATAAAGAATAAAATTCAAAAAATAATTCAAAAAACAAAGTATATAGCAATCAAAAAATTAAGGATAGTGGTTTTTTGAGGTGATGATGCTGACATTGGCTGAGTTCATTGATGAATGGGATTGTATGGTAGTGTTTTATTATTGTTCTCTAATAGAAAAAATAGAGATAAAAATGTGTTCGGTTAAAAGAAATATGAATATGAGGTGCAAAAATGTTATATCACTAGAGAAACTTTCAATTCTATTTTTTTTATTAAGAAAAATAAAAAATAAAATAATTATTATCATAATTTTAAATCCAGCTCGAGAGTCAATTTGGAGAAGAAAAAACCGGGTCATTGGTTGATGCTCTAGTCATGAGTAGGCTTGACCTAATTCAATATAAAAATAAAAATAATTAGTATTATAATTTTAAAAATTGAGGATTGATCCAAGGATAGCCCAGGCTATAAGTGGTGTTGATCGTTGACTCAGGTTAACAAAAAAATAAACCTAGTTATTATTATACTGTTAAAATTTGAATCAGGATAAAGATTGAGTTATGTGTCTAGAGGGTCAATAAAAATAAAAATAGTTATTATCATAGTTTAAAATCTTAATTCAGCGGTCAACCCAAGACAAGGCTTTGGGCACAAATCAAGAGTTTCAACTCGGTTTGACCTGGGTCACGGGTTGGGATATCATATGGGTTGACAAAAGTAAATGTATATATAAAAATAATAATTATTATAATTTCAAGAATCAATTTGAGATTTAACCTGAGATAAGGTTGTCAAAAAGGCCCATCCAATTGACCCAAATACTTAAAAATAATAAAATAAAGCAACTTTGTTTCGACCAAGTATTCTTTTTCAAAAAAAATTAATAGATTTTTTACTCGTGTTTTTATCTCGGGTTAACCTAGATTTTTTACTGGATCAAGTCGAGTCAATTCATCTATTGTTTCTTATACTTAAACTAGCCCATGCCCCAACTCAACCTATCAAGTCGGTCATGATTTTATAATTAATGTTATTATAATATTATTAATTTTAACACTCAATATAAATTAAAATACAAAAAAATATCTAATTACTCTTAAAATACATAAGTTTGACAATAATACATATAAAAAATAAAATATTTAATTATTGATGTGGATGTATGTCGAAAAATTGTTTGATCTCCTTTAATCTGGATCGTTAGGAGATAATGAAACTTAATCTAATACTTAAGTATTCGATAATTTTCTTCACTAAAACAAGATTTAAACATAATTTATTATATTTCTTTCTCTCTTTGTAATAATGTAATCGAAGAAGGCCTCTCATTTTTGAAGTTAAACGTCCATTTTATCAGTCAACAAACCAAAGAAAAAACCTATTTGACTGGTGGGTAGAAATCATATTAATAGCCTACTAAGGTGGTGTTTGGTATTGTCTCTGTGCCGAAGATTTGAGAAAAGCAGATAAATATAGTGTTTGGTTAATTGCCAACCAGAGCTTTTTGACATGAGTCCCACATCACATTTTGCTCAAATCTTCGGTGTAAGAAAAACAACAACTTGCTGTTTTTCTTGTTTTTTGATATTGGGAGGGGCAGAGATTGATAAGAAGGTTTGATTTATTGTTAATTTTTTTAGTTTGTACCATGGAATTATTACTCAAGGAAATTATTTTTAAATTTATTAGAACAATTTAAGGTTTGTCTTTTTAAAAAACAAGGTTTAACTTCATGAATCTATTCAAATATCTTTCTAAAAAATATATATATAATGACCATTGAATTTTCAAAATATATATATATATATATATTTTAAGAGAAAGTTCTTATAAAAAACACGTTAATTTAAAAATAAATTCTAAATTGTATTTAAATATGTTTGATTTAAAAAATATTAAATTATTATTTTTAATGTTTTTGTACTGTTAAAAAGTCCACGAAAAGGCCATGTGGTAGCTTGTGGGTGACATATGATTTGTTTTTTAAAATATTATATTTAAAAGTTATCACAATAATATTTTTTTTGTTAATCTCTTAATATTTATTTTATATATATAAATATATTCAATTTTTTATTTTAAATCAAACATATTTAAATTTTTTATTGCGTTTTAAATTGTAGTTTTGTAGAAACTAAAATAAGGTGTTTTTTTATTTATTCAGAAATGCATTAAAATAATAATTTTTTATTTTTTAAAAATCACTTCATTAATCTCAAACTCAAAAGCAGTTTTAATCAAACATTTCAAAATTTATTTTGAACTGCAACTAAAATATTTTTTATGAAACTGTTTTTTTTAAACCTCAATCACAAAAACAAAAGTAATACCAAACACATCTGAAATCATTGCATTTTGCTAATATTTCAGGTATAAAAAACAGGTTCCACTAAAATAGGTACTTCAATTGGATGGAAATATCCAATGGGCTAAGCTGAATGTAAACGGGTGTAGAGCAAAGGTAATCCAGGCTTTGCTGAAGCAGGAGGCTTAATTCGGGAGAGTTACTGAACAGGAATTGAAGGGTTGCTATCAACAATGGCTATTGCTCGTCGGTGGAAGCTGAATTATGGACAATCATCTCCGGTCTAGAACTTGGCTTGGTTCTCTCGGGTTTTAATGGGATGTCCGGATCAGTTTGTGCGTAACTTAAATATATATATGTGTTTGATAGAAATAACTTAATTTTTAATAATCCTCATATGGGATTGTATTTAATATTGTATTACGACTCGACTCTTCCTTAGGGTCTTTGACCGCGAGTTCTTACCAAAAAAAAAGAGTAGGTGTTGGAAATCTAGGGCATTAATTAGAAAAATGTGCATGTCTAGAAGTTGCCAAATTTTGCAAGCCAACAAAGTATTTAAAGCCAGACCTAGAGATCGAGGGAATGAAGACCGAACAGTTTGGCCACTGGCACTACACAATGACCAAGTGATACGATTTCTTGATTTTTGTCCTACAGATTGTTTGGCAGTCTCCATTTATCATGATAAATTAACAGTCATATATTATTGTAAGTTTATATACTATGATTTGATGATCTTACCAGGCATTTTCCTTATTTCAAGCAACCCTTTGAAAAAATAATCTATACAACTCTAATAGCTAGTGCGTAGTAGCCAGTAATTGAACTTCTATATATATATATATATATATATATATATATATATATATAAACCTAGTCTAACCCTTTGTTTTTTATATGCTTTTTAAATGTGTTTTTGTTTGAAAAAAAATATGAATTAAATATAATTTGTTAGTACTCTCAATGATTTTGATGTGGTGTCAAAACAATTCTGGAAAAAACCCATTAAGATTTCAAGCAAAAAACAATCTACGCAGTAATATCAGACACGGTAACTATTATAATCTGCCCCCACAACCATTAATCAAATATGAACGGTGGCTTTGCCATTATTGTAGAGCTTGCAGTTTAAAGAGAAACGAAGCTCAATTATGGGGTCAAACAATCAGTGTTCGGCTTTGGCCAGACAAGAGATCCCAAAAGGAGAGGAAAAATAGAAGAAGCATATCAAGTAAAGCAGCGATTAAAATAATTACGCTGCATCAATTGTAGGAGTATCCAATCACGAAAGGTAGAAAATATTACTGTAGAACCGAATTATTTAATCGATCCATATATTTTCTTTTTCTTCTTCTGGTTTTTGTTTTTGTTTTTTTTTTCGAGGAGGAAAATTCTTCTCAAGAAATAATAAGAAAAATGGAACTTTCTATTTGGATGGTGTTTTATTCCCGCTCCTTCAATTTTTTATCCATGATTTTATGGGTTACCAAAATCAGCGCTACTCTTATACAGTGATGCCTTTTTCCTCGTATTATTTTATATTTTTTCAAATATCAAAATCAAGTGGAAAGTAAATATATTAAATTTTAAATGTTACGTGTAACAAAAGAAATTTTTTTTTTATTATAAGTTATTCCTAAAATTATTTTATTATTCTATAACTGGATTGTACATCCTTAAAACAAGCTGCAATTTAACACGTTATTGTTTATTTATTATTATTATTACTATCCATGTCTTACAATAGACATCGAATTATATAATACTCATTTTTTGAAAGCGACAAATTAAACTAAACATTTGCTTCGAGTCTCATACCTTAGAAATGTAATGACAAAAAAAAATGAAAAAGAAAGATTATAGTCAAATGAGAAATCATATACGCAATTTCAATTTACAAGTTCGAATTTAAGATTTTCTTTATATTAATAAAAACTAAAAAGAGAGATTAATATTAATTGAATTAAGACTCATAAGTCAAATTGAACGTGTGTTACGGCTTGAAAGTTGCTCTGAGTTTAAATAATCAATAAAATTCCCATTCCCTGAGACGAATTTTGTGAGAGGGTCCTTCGTCCCTCAAAGTCTTAACAATTCTCAAAATACCCCCTAATTCTGTGTTTAATTTCAGATAACTTGTACAAAATAACCCTCTAAATTAAAAATTACACAATCTTTCTTGGATCCGTCCTTTCCTCTCTAACCACTAGCTAGTTAGAATACTTGTATTATTTTGGGATAGCTATGTCTGAGCTCATGCTAATTTTTTAGTTCACACTTTCCTAATTGCTCGACTACCTGACGCTTAATTTTAAGCATTCATCAAACACTTTGACAATTCATACTGTTAATGAAACAAACTGGAAATTAGCGACTAATCAATTTGAAAAAACAAGTAAGAAATCGATCTGGGCGGTGCTGCTGTACATGACAAATTGTAAGCTCGGAAACACAAATCGCAGCGATGAACAGTACAAAAGTATATAAAAAGAAAATTTGATCTATCTTTTTCTGTAATTCCTCATCACTGTACTGCTTACGAGCTCCTACTATGTACTTCGGTACAAAGCAAAACCCAAAAATTGAAAGAAAAAAAAGAAAAAAATGAAAAGATGAAATTACTGTAAGGTCTGTTGATGGGCGTATAACCTATGAACACCTTCCCACTTTCCCCATCGATCTTTATTATTGGAAAATTTACAATAATTTCTGAGATCTAAGACTCAAGAGCAAATTGTGTCTGCAAAAGATCGTACGGAGCCCATAATGCATCTAAAGGGCATGGCCTGTTAGCATCTAAGCGAACCCAGGGCTTCCCCTTGCCACTCCAATGCAAAAGACTCACCGGACCAGGATGCAAATTCCGGCAAAGACCTCTGAAATTATCCCCACCAAGACCATGTTGATTCCATTTATGATCCACAGACGCAATATTCCCGGCAAAAACTAACAAGAACGGGGGCAATGAACCCAGCTCGTAAATCCTCATCCTCTTTTGAAGCTCCATCCATTCAACCAGTTTTGTTGTGTAATCTCCTTCTCTCCATCTCTCTAAATCAATGACCATCACTCCTGTGTTAAAATAGCAGGCATTGCGCTCGGAAAATGTTAAGGAAAGCAAAGGGTTTGCCCAAAATGTGGGAGTAAAGTATATGGTAAAGTTAGCATTACAATATTCTGGTGCTGCTAACACAGTTCCGGCACCAAGTGGTGTGGCTGCTAGCAATGCAATGTCGTCTACTAGGACTAAATCGGAGTCTAAGTAGACGACTTTTTGGACGCAAGGAGGGAGGATGTTGGCTAGATAATTTCGAGCGTAGTTAAGAGGAGAGTCAAGGGCTGAGCGGATGGAGGAGGAGATGAGGCCGGAGACAGGGTAGGTATCGAAAGAGTAGATTTGGGAACGGAGGTAAGGGAAGGAGGACGAAATGGCCTCATGGAGGTGGGTGGAGGAGGGGGTGGAAATGAAGTGGAAACGAATATTTTCCGGGCAGGAAGAGTGCTGGAGGATGGAAAATATAGCAGCCATGGTGCCGCGGAGATAAGGGTAGTCAAGAGTCATGGCCACATGCACTGCCTGTTGTGAGCACATGTCTTGTGTGGAGATTGAAGGACATGCTGGTGAGTTGTCGTATTGTGGGGCTTCTTTGAATCTCCTACCACTGGCGGTGGTGGCTGTGGCGGTGGCATTGATTATGATTATAGGCAGGAGGAGGAGAAGGCAGAGGAGGTGATGCGGCGACGGTGATGGCGGAGTTGATTTTAGCCCTCCTAGTTTGAACATGGTTCTGACAAAGGAAGAGAGATTTAGAAACATGAAAGAGAGATGGAGTGATTTGGTTTCTAAGCTTTTAGAAAGAGAGGAGACATGCCCACATCTCGGATTTGAATCCAACTTCGAGATGTGTTATAAACATGTAACGAAAGGGAAAATGCAAGGAAGCATAGCTAGAAGAGTCAGGGATTTTGAAACCGAGTCAAGGTTTTTGGACCGAGTCAAGTGTAGCCACACGTTTGTTAAATACTTAAATGTGCTTCAAAACTCAAGCCCGAGTATAAATGGTGAGAAATTTTCAAGCAAAACTTTAACCTCTGACTATATTCAACGAATGATTAAAAAAAAGAAAGTATTTATGAATATTGTATTATCTGCTATTATTACAAATAAATTAGTAACGGTAGTAGGATCTTTGACCTGCAACTGTAGTAAAGTTTATGTTTTTGTTTAGAATGCATTCAAATAATATTTTTCACTTTTTTTTACATCAAGCATATCAAAACTTAAAAAAAATAATTTTTTTTACCACAATGTAAAACAATACAGAAAAAAGAGAGGAGAAAAGGCAAACTTGGTCTAGTAAAGTGGTCAGGCCACAGACTTTGCTTGCCTCGACAGTCCAGCTTTCGAAAGTAACATTGATATGCGGATCTTTAATTTTGTGGGACAAGAATGATGAACTGATGAGGATTTAAGACAATTCGTAATGCCTACAGAGTGTTTTGTGCTGCCTGAATTTTAGCCATCTAATCTTATTAATATTAAAAGAATATGTTTCTGTTATATTTAGAGATTTTTCAACTTTCTGGGCCATGTCTTTTAGTTGATCCATCCACGTCGAAGAAAAGCTCCGTCCTATCTTCTCACCTTCCATGTTAACCATCGATGAAGGTCATGTTTATCATTGTTCACAAAAAATATTAAAAAATATATTTTTAATTTTTATCTTACATTTAATATTCTGATATTTTATATCATTTTTATTTTTATGTGTTGATATCAATAATAATTTTTAAAAAATATATTATTTTAATACATTTCTAAATGAAAAATATTTTCAAAAACAACTTCAACCATATTCTCAAATATTGTCAATTATTTTCCTATTTTACCGATCATTAATTTACTCCATATATATTAATGAAACCAGCAGTGAGAGTGTAATTTGTTCAAACTCACACACGCAATAACCAGCTTTAATTAGAAAAAGATAGAAATTTAAAAATAATGATGCTAAATATTAATAAAAAAACATTTAAAACTACAACAAAGTCATTAAATTAATAAAACATATCATTGAATCTCACGTTAAAATCATGATCTAATTATATATTTACAATCTTCTTTGAAGCTTATTACTTTCTCTTGTTGTCTTAAATTACCTGCTATGGCCAAAATTATATATTTACAATCTTCTTTGAAGTTTTTTTTTTTAATATTTAGCATCAATGTATTTTAAATAAGCCTGGTATCATTGTATTGAAAAGGCAAATGCAAATGATAAATCTGCAGGTTAAAGGAATATATATATATATACAGACACACACACAGAGACCCGTCGTTCTCTATTGATGATCAATTCATTACAAGCCCGAAATTTATGTCCAAAAACCCGACCACCTCACCTGATTGTACGGCTCCCATCTGCCAAACACTCAATTAGCGGCACGAACGTAGTAAAAACAAAAATTGCAACGTTGCGATTTTTGTGGGACAAATATAGTTACACGTAGCTTAGTTAGCATGGTCATGATGAGAGAAAAGTTGGCATCGATTCTGGCGCTGTTTGGCATGGATTCAAAAAATTATTTTTGAAAATATTTTTATTTTTTAGTATTTTTAGATTATTTTATATATTGATGTTAAAAATATTTAAAAAAAACAGATATTATTTTAATATATTTTTAAACAAAATATACTTTAAAAAACAACTTCAAATATTCTTTAAACTTAAAGCTTAGAAGTAGATAGAACTGTGCTTGTTTTGGGGACCTGTCTATGTGATATGTAAGTTACATTTGATTGATGTAATAACAATTGTGATTACGATTTCTTTTTAAGAAAGAAAATCTGTGTATCACACCATAAACTGAAGAAGAAAATAGCTTTGTTTCATCGTCACCACGTTTTTAATTTAATGTTTAGCATTTTAATCACACAACACCTTATTGGAGGAGTATGTTTGGATTGATTCCTTCGATTGTTACTTTCTTGTCAACATTAATGAACTTGATATCGGTTTTCTTTACAAAATTAATTAAAATTTATATTACGGAATATAAGTTGATTAAAGAGATATACTCTTTTTATAACCGGAATTTTACTCACTTATCTGGATCCACAAAATATATTTTTTAAGAATGAAGTTTCCTGATATAAAAAGAGAGATCTCCTGGGCTTTTTATCGTTGTAGCTATTTTTCTTTTCATTTTAGATTGCGCCCCCCCCCCCAATTTTTACATGATGCTAATCGTATATAACCGATGAATTTATAAAATAAAATGATCTGGCCTGATTTTTCAAGATCTATTCTTGTTGGAATTAACTTCAGGTTCAATCCATCCTACCTTGATTGCGCCATGGTTGCTGTCATCGAAAGCTATTATCGTTGCCTTTTATGGATATTATTTTTTTCAGAGAAGAAGTGATTTTATGATTTGGAATCTGTATTCTTTATCATCTCAAGGTTTCTTGGTTACGAATCATGTATCTTTGTTCACTATTATTTCTAAATATTCTACATATCAGTACGTTAATTTTCGTTTTTCTCATACTCCTCTTTCTGGCCCTATCTTGTAATTTTTTGCTTTAATAATAATAATAAAAATCAATCTGTGATCGTTAACTGAAAACAATACGTGGGTTGGGGACAACAATTAGACAACACCTGCAAAAAAAAAAGAAGGAAACAAACAAATAGAGTGACCTAAAACTTGAATCTTGGAAGATTGGAGTAAAGTAATAGTTCTGTCTTGATAGAACTATCTACATAACGAAAAAGGTGCCAACACTTCATTATTAAGGATTCATTGAGGCAACATTTCCATGTGCAACACGTGACGAACTCACAAACAATTCCAATTATTTAGGTGCATGGTAGCTTCAGATGTCCTTCATGAAAGCATGCATGTTCATATATTCAAAGCAGTGGGCTATCCTGCGCTGTCAGCTTCAAATCATACATTATTGATGTGGAGAAAGAACTTGTTAACTCCTGCTAGTTCTGCCCTTAAATTCTTCTCACGTTCATGGCTTTAGTTTTAATCAGGTTTCCGTTTCGTTCTATTTTGGTAGAAATAACTGAAATGTTTCGTACTAGTTTAAAAAAAGATAAAACAACATCGTTTTTATCTTGGTTTAAATTCCGGTTTATTCTAAATTTTTTAGTCAAATATTGGCTGAAACGTTCCGGTATCTTTCCGCTTCGGCCAAGTATTGTTGTGTTTTAAATAATGAATAATTTTTCAATATCAATCATATCTCTTAATCCGACCGTTAAATTGATATGAAATTTTACGAGGAGTCTCTAACTATATTTATATATATTATGTTAAAATTACAGAGCTATCAGAGAATGTAATGACCTTGCGAGATTAATAATAACATTCTCATAATATTATACATATTCATAATTTTGTTCATAAAAATCATTTTATTGTCTATTTTTATATTAAATCACATAATTCTAAATATTTTTGAATTTGAACTATTTTTTTAAAATATATATATATATATATATATAATACAACCCGGAAACATACAAAACATTCCAAAACAAAAATATTCCGTATAATTGAAAAAAAAAAAGAATTAACCGGAACAGATTGTTTTAACCGAAGATTCTACTGAGCACCCAGGTTTTGTTACCGACAGCAAGTGGGTCAAGGGGAGGCCACAAGGTCAGCAGAGAAGGCCAGAGCTCGTTGTCTGAAAGACGGATCGAGTGTTTTCAAGAGATCGAGTTTAATAGGGATATGTAGGAGTAGTTGTGCCGGTGGCCAAGCGCGTATAATATTTTTGGATGCATGCGGAGGCCATACGGGAAAAAAACAAGAGGATTTTTATAATCCAGCTCACTTTTCTAGACCAACGTATTCGCGGTCATAGATTTGGGTTTTTCAATTTATTTTCTACGAAAATATTTGGCATTTTTGGAAATGCATGCGTCAACTTCACTGTATTTTATAAGCAAAGAAGAAAAATCTAGAGTCAAAGCTTTTACAATTGACTCCACAGATGACAATTACCCGAATCTGCCTAACCATTCCATCATGGGTTTTCTCTCCTCTTGACTTTGGTGGAAGGTTTACATTACAAAGCTGCTAGCAGAGAAATCGTCAAGTAAAGTGAAACCAGGCTGGGTTAGAGGAAGTTGACGGAAATGGATCACACAGTACATGCTGAAAGCAACGAGATGATTTTTATCATTTAAGAGCACCGGATTTCGCATTAAAGGGTTCCATCGGCATGAGGTTATTGTTTGGTAGTGCGATTGAGATTATTTTTAAAAAATTATTTTTAATATCATCACATAAAAATGATTTAAAAATATCAACAAGATTTAATTTTTAAAAAAATAAAGATATACTAACTTTTTCTTAAAATATTTTTGAAATACAGTGTAAACCGTCAGAGACTTTGAGGCCTTGATCTTGACACGGTTTTGTTTTTGTACGGGCATGGAATTCAGCCAGCCATGATCAAATGGTCACAGAAAAATTCATAAAAATAAAAATACAGCTAATTATATTATATACTTATATCTTATCGCGTCAAGGACAGAACATAGTACGTGTAGTTGGACACGGTTAGCTGAGAGTTACCTTTTCTACCCTCTGTCGACATTTTTTTTTAAGAAGCGTGGAAGCAGTAAGTTATAAGTCGTATCTCGTATGTCCGAATTCTTCTGCCGATGAGATTTATTTTTTTCAATGTAAGAAAACACTGCAGGTACTGTCAACGCTTCCAATATTAAAAATTATTTTAATCATAAACTAAAAAGTTTTTGTTTTTGTTTCATAAAATAAAAGGTACATAAATCACTAACTGAAGATTAAGTCCATAAGATAAAGACAAATGCATATTAACATTTATGATTGTGTCACATGAGGAGCTAGTTAATTTTTTCTTATTTAATTATGCGCTAAAAAAATAATTTTATAAAAAAATAATTTTTATTATTAAACTCAGATAAACTTTTTGGATCAATCTGAGTATCTACCAAACTGATATAATGAGGCACAACTGACTTGGTGGGTGTACTTGATATCAAGGTTGACAATACCGTTTCAGTCGTTGTTCCGGTTTTTTTATTGATACAGAACATTTCAATTTTGGAGTGTTTCGGCATGCCGTTTCGGAATTGTACTGTTCATATATAGTTAATTATATATATATATATATGTATGAAAAAAAATAAAATATTAATTTAACAAGCATAATTAAAATTTAAGATAAATTAACTTTAAATTATATAATATAAACACAAAGTCAAACAAACATAATCTCAAAATTAGAAACACAATCACAAGTTAATCAAAATAAAAAGAATTTTAAGGCTAGAACGGCACACCTGGAACGGTACCGAGACGTTCCAGCTGGAATTTGGCCGGTATTTTCTGGAACGGACCAAAATTAAAAACGAGACAAAAACAACATCGTTTTGTCTCTGTTTTTTAATAGCACGGAGTGTTACAGCCATTCCGAACAGAACAGACAGTATTGATAACCTACCTGATACTCAATGGATCTAATCAAAACTCAGTTTATGTTTATTAAATATTCATGAGCATTTGCTTTTTTATTATTACACATTAGGTACATAATAATTGAAAAATAAATTGTTAACATTCTCATAATTGGCATCCCATTATGTTCATAAAATAATGTTTAGTTAAAATTAGAAAAAGACACTGATCAATATATAAAAAATATAAATATATTTAATTGAAAAATCATAAATAGTAACAAAAACATCAAATAAATTTATATATTTTCAAAATATAAAGTATTAAGGAAATGTTTTTTTTTTTGTTTTTATTATTATTTCAATAAAGTAGCTACACATACCTTTAAACTAGAATAATAAAAGGATATAATAGCAGTTATAGCTTATTTTCGAAATGATTTTAAGATAAAATACCTCCTGTTCCATGAACTTATTCTCTCTTTGTTGAAAGAGAAGGGTGGCCATTAAACTATACTCAATGCTTAAACCATGTCTAAGTCGTGCTAATAATTATTAATAATAAAAAGGGTAAAGATACAGAAATGGAAAGTACAATTTCTTGTAATTAATAATTGTTCTTAGGCTCAACCATTTTTTGTTCCTTTCCTGGGATTGCTTGCATCTCGAGATGGCTCTGAATTGGATAAGGATGAGATTGTTTGTCCATCGTCTCATCAAGGATAACAATTTGCCACTTTATGAGAAGATCAGATCAAAAACAATTTATTTCTTCATTTATAAAACATAAAATTAACCATAAGTATTGTAAAAAATATATATTAATACATAAATTATAAGATAAAAACTTATCAATTACATTGAAAAATATAATCACAATATTATAAAATAAAAACCCGTTTATTTTTTTGTTTTTAAATAATATTTTTTATTTACTTTAATTTATTTTCAATATATTCTCAAATTATTATAATATGTTTATATAAAAAATATTCTTAAAAATAAAGCTTTTAAACAGGTGAAGTGACATTGTGAAAGAAAATTTAAGATCAAGGACACTGGATATACGGCGATACAAGTGAAATTCAACGACAGCCCGATTTTTAGCTTGGCCCAACATCGTGTCGTTTGCCAATCTATATCTTAAATGTCAACTCGATTTTTGACCCATAAAAATCAAGAAAACGATTTCAGCAAGCAACATCTTATGGGTTTACTTAGTAAGATATTAAACATTGAAGTTGACCTTGTTTTCATTAAAAAAAATAAAAAAATAAATTATTTTTTAGTGTTTTTGAATTTTTTTTAATGTGATGATAGTAAAATTAAATTTTAAAAAATAAAAAATATATTATTTCCATTTATTTTCAAAAATATATTTTAAAAAATAATCATTATCATAATTGTAATCGCTTAATTGCAATAACTTAAACAATTATATGCCTCCTTACATTGCCAAGCTCCCTTATCTTATCTTTATTTATTTATTTTTATTATTTTTATTATTATTATTATTATTATTATTATTATTATTATTATTATTATTATTATTATTATGATTATGATTATTATTTTCTCATTTCTTTATTTATTATTTTACTAGAATTATATCAAATTCAAAAAAAAAAACTCCTTCTCTCAATACAAGTCATGTTTATTTTAATTTTAATGTTTTCACATTTTTATTTTCTTAAAATACAAATTTTTGATTATATTAAAAATTATTTTCAAAATCAAACAGTAAATACTAAATAAGATAAACTAAGGAAATGATCCCATTAAGATTTTCTTGTTTATTGACACTTTTTAGTGATTATGCTATTTTTATTTTTTTCATAAACAACTATATTTTGAAGAACTGAATTAAAAAAAAAAAAAAAGCAATGTTATCTTTTCTTCAGCATGTGTTTCCAGTGAAAAAAAGGATTTGATTTTTCTCTATTTATCATTAATGTGAACAAAAATAAAAAGATGAGCAGAACCTATTACAGATTTATGATTGTATAATTTCTCCAACTCGAGAAGCACGCACGAAAAATTCAGGACGAAGGATGAAATTTCAAAGGAACAGAGCATAATTTCTCAAAAAACTCAAATGGAACTCTAAATTTTGGCATCTTTTCTATTTCAAAATTTGATAGGGATGAAAATTAAACTCAAATGGGACTCTAAAATATATTCTTTTTTAAAAAATATTTTTTAAATTCTCTATTTTTCAGCAGAGGAGGGAAGATCTGATTGAAAATAAATATAGTAGCTCTTTTGAGATTAGATAACAAGTTATAAAATATTTGGAAAGCCTACATCCATATATAATTAGATAGTGATTGAGATTGCATCTCAAAAGACTTTTTTAAAAACATTTAATTTTTTTAAAAGTTTAAATTAAAAAAATTTAGTGTTTTTAGATCTGCACTTAATCATGCTCCATGACTGCAGGTCCTTGTGGAAACGGAAGAATCTTTCAAAAAAAACTTTAAGCATTATAGAATTATACAATTACCAGGCCAGATTAAGTATATACTATATACAGATACAAAAGAAATAATTCGAAATGACAATATCAGTTAAAGTTCAAAAGCAAACCGTTGATTTACCCCAAAAGCAGGGCGAGTACCACCAAAAAACCAATCAGAAAGAAGAGATTTTTCAAAACATTATCGGCCAGCTGCCCTCGAGCAGTAGCTGAAGGGAACCAGCGAGCATGGTTGCCGTGAAAACCATGAAATCCATACGGAAATCCAGATGTTGTTCCATAGACAGTAGCATCTGGGAACCCTTGAAGCTGAACATTAAAAAAAGATGGGAAAAGTGACAGACCACCAAGAGCATTCAAAGAAGTGAAGCCACCACTCCTTGCAGCGGCCGTCGGCATAAAACCTCCCGCCATCCCGAACCCAAAATTGGGTGAATTATACGCATCCGGCGGAGGGGCAGTTTCAGGCCTCCGTCCAGATGGGCGGCTAGGAATATCAATATCCGGATACGATTTAGATCGAGGGTCAGTCTGTGTTTTCCCTCTTCCATAAAGAGGAACCAGCCTCTCCTCCTCTATCATGGCCTTACACACTGGGCATCCATGGGACTGCGAGTGCTGGTGTAGCCACCGGTATAGACAAGGCCAGCAATAGAGATGGCCGCAAAGAGTTACAATCGGGTCTTGAGCTAATTCGAAGCAAATATTGCATTCGAAATCACCAACATCATTGCCATTGTTGTTCGAGGAAGATGAGCATTCTGGCGGCACATTTGTCGATTCTGCAAATCCAGTTTCCATCTCTTTATCTAAATACTCACAAAATCAACACCCTGTAATCACATAACGTCCTCAATTACCATCAAGATAACAATTTCCATGCTTCAAATCTAAAACCCAAAGCACAAATAACCTCCAAAAACACAACTTCTCACCTTCATTTAGGATTAATAACCAGAAATTAAATTGACCTTATTCCAAAAATCTAGCATAAGACAACGTAAATTGAACCAGTACAATGATTCACAAGATAACCAAAAAATCACCATCTCATAACCCTAATACAATAAAAAAAGTAAGAAATCACCCGTTAGAGTCGGTCACAAGAACATCATAATTCACCATGTCAAAGCCTTGAAAACCATAAAAAGTTTACAGCTTTATAAATCCCAGCATAGAACAGAACATGGTAAACAAGAAAAAACAATCAACTAGAGACAAAAAAAAAACATGGAAATCCACTAAAAACAACCCTAATCATACATAAACCACAAACAATAAAAAAGTCAAGGCAAAGCTTCACTCACCCTGATAAAGAGAGAAGAAAAAACAGAGATTTTATAGTTCCCTTTTCTTCTCTGGAGTCTTTGATAGTTTAATACAATTGCTATATGTTTACATAAAAATAAAATATTATAACTATTATGAAAAAGGAAGGAAAAAGAAGTTTGCCTGGAAGATTCTGGATGGGGTTTTACCTAACCTTCCTCGGATTTTCCTGGTAAACGAAGTAAGGGATTTGTCTTGGGTGTGGCGTAACTGCATTTGCCTGATTCTATTCTAAAGGATCTGTCGGTTCCGAATCGTTATAAGATGTGATCAAAACATTGAACCGTTGATGTTTATTTCTATAAGTTTTGGATTGTGCTTTATAATGGGCTGGACCTTGAGGAGGGACGGTTTGGATTGGTGAGACTGTTAGCCGACATCCTGTGAGAAAAAACGTGTAATGTTCTAGGTAAGGCCCAGGAAAGCAGATTCCAATGGAGCAGAATTCAGGAGATTGGGCCTGCTGTCATATATAAAAAAGGTTCGATAACGCCGGTAAAAGAAATTATTATTATAATTTTAAATTTTAACTTGAAAGTCAACCATGTATAAAAATCCTGTATGTATTGTGGGTTCATCCAAGTTAATTTAAAAATAAAATTATTTATTATTATTATAATTTTAATCCTGTATGTAAAATTGTGATTGGTACGTATTAATTTCTCCAAAATGATATACCGAAGAGATTTTGCTTTTGAAAACTATTTATTTCAAAAATGACTTGCAAAAACCCTCTAATTTCAAACAAAAACTAGTCTGAGAAAGGGTAAATATTTTATGGGCAATTTTTTATATTTCCAGTCTACTTTGCCCGGTCGGTCATCACAACTAAAGGGTTTTCTGTCTTTTGATGACAAGCATCCATTAATGTACTCGTAAAAAAAATAGTAAAAAAGCAAGGAAAACACTATAACAATTCATAATAAAAAAAATTAAGAAAAAAAAAGAATAATCAGAAAAGAAAAGAAAAACACTGAAGAGGTTAATTACTATAGCAATCCAGGTAAAGTACTATAACAATTCACAGTGAAATGTATTAGGAATGTATGAGGAGCTACAATGCTTTTCCCACATGGTTTATATTTATAATTAATTTTTTTTTAATTTTTTTATATGAGTATAGTGTATTTAAAAATATTATTTTTTTTTTAATTTAAAAAAAAAATTAAATTAAACTTAAAAAAAAAATTAAAACATTTTTAAAATATAGTGCCATCAATCCTCATTCTACGACTACGAACAAGAATATCGTGATTCATGAGGCCATCGGTTCTATCGAATAGTATTTGATTCTTTAATTCTCACGGGGACATGGCGATGCCTCGTAACTTGCAGGGCAACACTTTACACAGCAGTTATCGAATCTGGCCATACTCTGATGAGTTCATCTGCTGAGTCGTTGAACTATTACTTGATTTGGATTGTGTTAAGAGCTAATCCTATCATAACCTCGTAAATTAATTTATTGTTCACTTAACTTTATTAAACTCATATAAATCAATTTTACAAGTTTTTTAAGAAAAAACTTTTCATTCAAATAATGTTAACCAGGTAAATCCACTACGGGTCATAAACTGGTCTGATAACTCTGCTCTACGAAGCTGCTCTGTCGTGATAGTTCTGCTCTACACAGCGGCTCTGCCGTGGCGGTGCTATCCTACCACCCCCCTGCCCTTCCGTCAGGCTTCACCACTCTTCTATGATTGTTTTGCCGCATCCTTCTTTCAATTCCAAACAATAGCATAGCTACATCAGGATGTTCTGTGGCACAGATCGATTGCAGCATTTCAGTATCAGAATCACACATAGTTGTTAATTCCGTTCCATTCCAATAGAAAAATTGGAACGGCGACCGGAACTGTATTGACAACTATGAATCACATGTTCATCGAATCAAATATTTAAATGCTAATATCCTTGTTGCCGAGCTTGAACTGATAGAGAAGAAAAATAATTTAAGATCTCAAATCTACCAAGTACGTGTAGTAGCTCCAGCCTGAGGGCTATTGGCCAAACGATCAAAACCTTGCAGTAGTTACAGCTGCACGAAATTGATTTAATTAGCACTCCTATATTTGACTTCTCCACGGCTCCATTTCTGTGACGAGATCGTGTAAGAAGAAGACAGTGTTTTAGGAATACAAGGCTTAACCTTTTTCTACAATTTGTTAGACACTCGTAGGAAATAGGAATATTGAGTTTCCTGAAAATTATGACTCTAGTCGCTCATCAAACTATTGAGTTTCCTGAAAATTAGGGCCAGAAATTGTGTTTTTGGTAATTTTATTATTTCTCCTAAATATTATAAAACTTATGTCCTGAGTCATTTAATTGCAGACATCAAATATAGAAAAAAAAAACATAGATTAATTCTCAATAAATTAAGTATTGAAAGATTAAATTAAGAAAACGTAAAGAGCATAAAAGGGTTCAAAATTGATAAAAAAAAAATTCTTAAAGGAAAAAAAAAGAGATGTGAATCATTTATTTTAACTTGTCAAACTCATTAGTGAGGTCATGCAATCACAATTCACGATAACCTTATAAAAATAAAAAAATATCATGAAACCTATTTTTTTAAGAGAAAAAAAATACTAACATCAAGCAATGAGGTCAAGAAAAAAATGGGTATAAACTAAGGATGGGAGCTCATGCTTGCTTATAAAACTCGAATATGAATCCTATTTTAAAAAAAAAATAAAATCAAGTGTTAAAGGATAAAATTAAAAGAAAAAAATTCAATCACAAAAATTAACTCAATTGAAAAAATAGCAACTAAGAAAATACGGATATTTTTTTTTAAAAAGGATAATTTTGGATAAAAGAGCTAAATTAAACAGAAAAACAATTTCAGTAAAAATCACCAAGAGAAACATTTAACTCAAAAATATGATTGACAAAATATAAAATAGACTTGTTAAATAAACTATTATTCATTTCATCACAAAATACCTAAGTCACAAATTCAAAATAAATTTAATCAATTTACAAACAAATATAATTTAATAAAATCTCAAACAAACCCTAACATGCACAAATAATACATCCATACAACATTTTGTCTATGAAAAAAATCTATAGAACAAGTAAACACCCAAAACAAAATACATATACTACAAAAATACAAAATAAAAAAAATAACATTTTTAAAATTAAGTTAAAATAAAAAAATGGGAAGTTTTGATTACTTCAATTAAAATAAAATTGAATCAGAATTGACAAACTCACAAACTAAGTGTTGGAGTGGTTGATTTTGTAGTGGGAGATTGATTTGTGATAAACTTAAAAGGGCATTATTTGTCGCAGATGAGAGGGGGGAGGTTATAAATTAAATATTATAGATGAATACGAGTTGGGTAGCCCGCGCGTTGCGCCGGGCTTTTTATATGTAACAAACTGATTATTTATGTGGTAAGCAGAGAATTTTTTAGTTGATAGATAGAGAATTGTAAATTTTAAATAATGCTATAATATTTTTTTATGTATTGAATTAGTTGATTATTGTTATAAGCTTAAATACTCAGATAATAATTCAATTGCGAAATTTAAAAATTATTAGCGATAAATTTTTTGAAAGATCAACTAATTGTAATTTGAGTATTGCAAGACCATAATTGATTAATTATTTAGTATGTATTAATTGTTTTGATGGTTATTTAATTGGTTGATGTAAATCTGTAATCAATAAAATGAATGAAAGATGATTTTTTATTGTCTTGAACTGAATGCGTTGATGGTTAAATATTTTTTAACAGTTACTAAGCATTTAACTGGTTGATAGCAATATTGGAATCGCTGAAATCTATTAAAGATAGATTATTTTTTGTTTGCATTGATCTGGTTGGTTGTTAACATTATTTTACTGGCTTGGAGAATAATTTAGTTACAGTTTGGATCTGAATTGTGTCTTGATTTAATTAACTCATAGATTGCAAAATTGCAATGTTTTGATTATTTGAACAAAATCGCGATGCGGCGGGTTTTTTTTTTTTTTATGTTAAAAATTGATTGCTTTTATATGTATTGTATTTTATTATTTTGATATTTAGTTAGTATAATTATATTTAAGAATGCTGATATGAATTTTTTTCCTTCAAAAAATCCAAACTCATTTTTCCTCTCTCTCAATATATTTTTAGGCGATAATATTCAATAAATTTCAGACATATTAGAAATAAAAATATTGTGATTTGTTTTTAAAACATAAACTTAATTTTTTTGTATGCTATAATTATTTATTTGCCGTCTAAAAAGAACAGTCTAATGGAAACGGGAAGTGACTTGTATATTTTTTAATTTGACTTGTAGATATTGCAGGTAAATTTGCCACAAAAAAATTTTTAGATGTTTTGTTTTCCCAGTAATATTAGATCTAAAATATTAAAAATGAAAACATTGGAAATTCTTGTAAAGAAATCAACTTAAATAAAAGAGCACAAAATTAAATTTTGAAGTCAATATTTTTTTTATATAAGATTTATTAATCATATTATTATATTAAATATATTTAAGAAAACATGATATGAATTTCTGTCCTTAAAAAAATTCTAAGTCATTTTTCCTCTCCCTCAATATATTTTTAGGCGATAATATTGAATAAATATTCAAACATATAATTAGTTTTACATATTTTCATTTGACATAAATACACAAATATATAATTAATTTGACATAATTTCCATAATATATTTTATTTAAAGGATAATTTTAGGCTATTTTGTTCTCTCTCTATATATTCTTAGGCGATAATATTCAATAAATATTAGAACATATAATTGGTTTAATATATTTTAATTTGATATAAATACACAAATATATAATTAAAAAGTCAAAATACTGTAAATTTAAGTCATTTTTAAGAAAACATGATATGAATTTCTGTTCTTAAAAAAATCCTAAGTCATTTTCCCTCTCTCTCAATATATTTTTAGGCGATAATATTGAATAAATATTCAAACATAAAATTAGTTTTACATATTTTCATTTGACATAAATACACAAATATATAATTAATTTAACATAATTTCCATAATATATTTAATTTGAAGGATAATCTTAGGCTATTTTGTTCTCTCTCTCTATATATTCTTAGGCGATAATATTCAATAAATATTAGAACATATAATTGGTTCAACATATTTTAATTTGATATAAATACATAAATATATAATTAAAAAGTCAAAACACTGAAAATTTATTTCAAGAAATAAACTTAAACAAAAGAGCACAAAACTGAATTTTGAAGCCAATATTTTATTTTATTTTATAAGATTTATTCATCTTATTATTATATTAAATGTATTTAAGAATACTGATATGTATTGTATTTTATTATTTTGATATCTAGTTAGTATAATTAAATTTAAGAATACTGATATGAATTTTTTTCCTTCAAAAAATCCAAAGTCATTTTTCCTCTCTCTCAATATATTTTTAGGCGATAAGACAAAACAAAAAAATAAAATAAAAATAAAAGTTAGCATTGCTATTATGATTATTATTATTATTATTATTATTATTATTATTATTATTATTATTATTATTATTATTATTATTATTATTGTTAGCATTTAAAAAATATTTGTGATCCAAAAAAAAGATTATTATTATTATTATTATTATTAATTATATTATTATATTATAATTAATTTAAAATGAAGGATTAATTTGACAACAATTAATAATTTTGTACCAAAAATATTCAAAGATTTAAAAGGAAAAAAATTTAAAAGAAGAGGACAAAAGATAAAACAAAAAAATAAAATAAAAATAAAAATTAGCATTATTATTATTATTATTATTATTATTATTATTATTATTATTGTTAGCATTTAAAAAATATTTGTGAAAAAAAAAGATTATTATTATTATTATTATTATTATTATTATTATTATTATTATTATTATTATTATTATTATCAATTATATTATTATATTATAATTAATTTAAAATGAAGGATTAATTTGACAATAATTAATAATTTTGTACCAAAAATATTCAAAGATTTAAAAGGAAAAAAATTTAAAAGAAGAGGGACTGAAATTAAAGTGCAATATATAATGAATTTGAAATGAGGGACACAATTGGAAACAATATAACCTGCTGCACTAAAAAAAATTAAGGGATCTAATAGAAAACCGAAAAATTCAAAGAAGAAGGACTGACATGAAAATTGCATATATATCAATTTGAATTAAAGGACGAAATTGACAGAAATCGAAACTTCTATTACAGAAATCAAACAAAAGCCAAGGGACTGAAATGCATCAGCAATAAATCGGGGGACTGAAGTGGAATCCGGCGCTGAGGAGAGAGAAAAGTGCACATAAAGGTTCAACCGACTATATGAGCCTCTACGTCGATCATAACACCACACGCGCCGCTCCATGAGATTCAGGGAAGGGTTGCGAAACGTTCTAGCCGGCGGACGTAAATTTTTGACCGCCGTATGACACCGCACGCGCCGCCTGAATCGATGGCGGCTCCGACGCGCCTGTACGGACGCCTGGCGTTGCTGACCTAAGCGCACAGTGATGTGTGTGTCAATTACTAAACCACCCCTGAGTCTAATTAATGAATTTTGTCTTATCGAGGGCTACACACGTAATAACACATTTTAAAAAATATTAAAAAAAAAAAGGTTCCGGCGGACCGGACCGGTCCGTACGTGTGCAATTACAACCGTAGCCCTCAGCCGAAAACGTGTTTTTGTCTTATTATCGGGGGTTGTTTCGCCATTACACTGTTCACATAAGGAAAAGACAAAAAAAAATAGGGTGGACGAACTCGCGCGACACACGGACGAAAAAGCTCGCGTCCACAGTGTTTTCAGAGACAATGAACAGTGCATGAATAGTGATTTTCGTATTCTTTTAGTTATTTGTTAATACCAATAACTTTCACTGATGGGTTAATTCCACTAATAATCTTGTCTATAAAAATAACACATCATTGTATATTTTATTAATTTTAATTATTTCTTTTCGTATTGTAGTTCGCTCAATAAATATTGGTGAAATGTTTTGTCAATCTTTATTAAGTGTTACAACAAGGCACTATTTTAATAGTAAAGCTCACCTTAATCTATAGATTTAATTCTCTCTAATAATGTATGAATAACAATATATGAAATGATGAAAAGGTTGTCAAAATCATTTTTTTGACACGAAATATAATATAAAATTAGATCATAAAATCATAAGTATAATATTTTGATAAAAAAATTGTAAAATATTATAAAAAATCAACCACCTAAATAAGGCTAATGGAATTATTATTTATCAGGATAAGGGGAACAAAATGATTAAAAATGAAGATAGTTTTTGTTTGGATCTCATGTCCCACCAGTTTTGCCTTTCCTATTTATTAAGTTGGGGAAACTAATAATATTTTCTTGTCTTCTAGTAAAATTAAGACTACCAACTCATCAACTACTGAGGAACTCTCTATGGGACGGAATGAGTAAAACATAACCACTTGCAAGTAAAAAGTGTTCTGGAATATTGTTTGATGTTTTTTTTTTTGAAAATTATTTTTAATATTAATATATCAAAATATTAAAAAAATTAATTTAAAATAAAAATTAAATTATTTTTTTTATCTTTTTGAAAAAAAAATTAAAATATAATACTAAACAGTAACTTAATATTTTTTATTAGCCTCGGTAATTGTGAAAATCAATCCCAGGATTTATGATGGTAGGTCCACCGGCAAACTCGGTGCTCGTCTCCTTGATTATTTTAAGAACTGTTTTTTAAAATATTTTTTATTTAAAAATATATTATTATATATTTTTAAAAAAAAATTATAATAATATATCAAAATAATCTAAGAATATTATTTTTTTCAATAAAATAAGAAAAATAAACTTTTTTTAAGAAAACATTATTTTAGTGCTTCCCAAACACCAAATATAATACAAATTAGAAACCTACTTCAATTTAAGAATCTCCGTCAAGATCAACAGCCTTAGAAAATAAGTGGATTGACTAATAAATCTCATAAATTAAATAATGAATGTTTGTAAAAGTAAATTAAAAATATTAATGTAAAAATCAATTGATAGTAAGATTAATAAATTACTAGTAAGGGATAAAGCATAAGTCTCTCATAAATGTTCATCCGAATTAATGATCGTATACTTGTATGGGTGTCAGGCATTACAAATCAGCTGTATTTTTAAGATTTTTTTTAAATAGTTTTAAATTATTTTAATTCATGAATTAATGTTTAAAATAAATATAAAAAATAGTTTTTTCTCATGTGCACCATAGTATACAATAGAAATTCATGACAACCGAAACATCTGATTTTTTCTCTCCATCTCTTCCTGTCCACCAGTCATTCTAACCAACAACTCCTCCTTTTTTAACCCTCCTCTATCTTCCGTCCTCCCATCAAAAAATGTTTCCTCTCTAAAGAAAAACCCCCAGAATATCTCAGAGCTGTATGACCGAACCACCGCAACGGTGGTGCTCTTCCTCTTCAAACCCTCTACTCCACCACCAATAATCTCCATGATCACTGAAACACTAATCTACTACCTCTCCCAACACCCCGCCATAGTCACTTTCCGATGGAGCCACATCCAATCATGGGGCTCCACCTGGTCTTTTGTCTTGACCTCCATAGCCTTTTACCTCACGTTTTGCGCACTGGTCCATCTTTTCTTACAAATCTTCATTAAACGTGGCCGAACTGTACCTCTCGGCCCAATCCCAGCCGTGTACAGCCTCTTTATGGCCTTAATCTCCGCCGTCATTTTCTCCGGAATCCTCCTCTCCACTGCCTCCGAGATCCAAGAAACGCGGTGGTTTTGGCGGAGATCAAAAACCCCGTTTCAATGGCTTCTTTGTTTCCCTCTGGGAACTCGTCCCTCCGGTCGTGTCTTTTTCTGGTCTTACATGTACTACCTGTCACGGTATCTCCATATGTTTCGGACCTTTTTCACAATTTTGAGGTTTCGCAAGCTGGTTTCTTTCCAGCTCGTCAACAATTCTATACTGACCTTCATGTCCTTTCTATGGCTCGAATTCTCCCAATCCTTTCAAGTCCTGGCGATTCTATTAGCAACCTTGGTGTACTCCATTGTTTACGGCTACAGATTCTGGACTGCGGTTGGTTTGCCCTGCGCGTGTTTTCCTTTTGTGGTGAATTGCCAGATTGTGCTGCTGGGATGCAATGTTGCCTGCCATGTGGGGGTGCTTTTGCTGCATTTTATGAAAGGTGGGTGTAATGGGATCGGAGCATGGTGGTTCAATTCCGTGCTGAACGGGGCTATCTTGTTCCTGTTCTTGAACTTCCATGTCAAGATGTATCTGGGGAAGAGGAAGGAGGTGATAAGCGAGGCCATGGTGGAGGCAGAGATGATGAAAGTTAAATGACGGAATTGGATGGTATAGTCGTTTTGGTCACTGTAATTTTAGCCCTCTTCAGAGGGGAAAATAAGACAATTGTATAGCGTATATGCTAGGTAAAGTAGGGTTTTTTTTCCTTGGTTCTTATAAAAATCAAAGTATACTAGTAGTAGTTTCTGGGCTAATTTAGATCAGTGGATGAAACTCAATATGTTAGTAAGAATCATTATTAGTTAAAATCACAATGTGAAAAGATAATTTCCTTGTCTTGTTAGTTTTTCTTTGATAGTTTATGTTTTTGTTTGTATGCAGGAAAGATAGAAGGTCCAATATATATATATATATATATATAAAACTATTCCGTCATCTCTGTTTCTAGAAAATGATTTTTTGCTAGTTCACAAATTGATTTCTTACACCATAAGAAAAGAGGCTTGAATCTTATTCAGTGGATGGAGTTGCTTACTTTTTTCTTGAAAAAGATACATCAGCTTTTTTCTTGAAAAAGATATCTCAGCTTTGCATTTGAAGGTAACAACCATGCAAGAACCCCCACACAAACCGGTTTAATATTTTTTGTATTCTGTATGTTGATTATTAATTAAAAATATTGTCGGAATTGCTCCATGAAGCGAGAATTAATATATATACTGTGTTACTTCACCAAAAAAATAAATTAAAAACGAGATTGCTGCCAAATCAATGCATGGTAATTACTAGAACCTTTAATCTGTGACATAACTATTAATTCATCAACACTAATGAGCTGGGGCGTCATTATCAATGGGGGAACGTTTAAAAAAGAGTAAATTTGATCATGATTGATGATGAATGGATGACTTTTTATCTGCAAGGAATTATTTGTTAGTCGAAAAGGTGAATCCCGACGTGCCCAATAAACCAGGTGACCACTGTTGATTTTGTCATCTACCGAGGGAATATCTCTCTTCTTTTTGCCTTTTGGAGACTTCAACCATGGAAGTCCACGTCGATCCCACTTGTTTTTGATTAAAATTTAATTTTTTTTATTTAAATAAATATGTTTTTGTGTGTTTTAGATCATTTTGATGTACTAATTTTAAAAATAATTTTTAAAAAATAAAAAAAATATTATTTTAATATATTTCAGCACGATAAATACTTTGAAAAACTATCGCAATCACAATCCCAAACAGGCCTTCTGTGCAGTCAAAAAAGATGAGCGACGGGTGCCAGAGATATTTTCGAGCTTCAATGCCCCCACACTCGTATTTTCTACCCCTGCTGACCCATATATTGGTTACACCAACTCTTCCCATTTCAAGTTCCAATTTTGCAAACTTCTCAATTTTAGCTTATCGAGAAACTCGTTAGACAACAACTCTTTTGTAATTTTTGAATGTCCAGTTAATACACCTTAATTAATATTATAAATTTTAAAGTTAATTATAATTTAAGATTTCAATAAACCATCATATAAACAATAAAAAAATTTAAACCTGAGATCATAAGAAAATAAACTTTTTTAATTTTAAATTTTTATCATTATATTATCTACTGGATGATTATTATTATTATTATATAGTATCATGGATGGTGCAATCTTATGT
This sequence comes from Salix purpurea, assembly GCA_027405865.1. Taxonomy (NCBI): domain Eukaryota; kingdom Viridiplantae; phylum Streptophyta; class Magnoliopsida; order Malpighiales; family Salicaceae; genus Salix; species Salix purpurea. The sequence goes on along the minus strand of JAOWLH010000013.1, from coordinate 4,388,419 downwards.
GTTTTGAAGTTGTTATCATAGATTTGTCATGGTGTCAATTAGCCTTTTTCTTAATATATAATTTTGGCTTGGAAACATAACTCGAAATAAGAATTTCTCCAATTTTGCACAATTCAACCCGCATGCTAAGAGCATCTCCAGCAGTAGAGGCAAATTGGAGAGCCAAATATTTAAAATGGATGTTTGAATAGTGTAAAAATGGCTTTGGCTTTGGTGTGCACTTTAGCAGTAAAAGGCATTTTGGAGAGCCATTTCTTTTATATTATTATTTTAATGTAATGCAATTATTTTGTAAATTTCGTAAATTTCCAATTTCGCATAATTATTTTTTAACTAAATATTATTATTAATTACTCTTTTTTTTCTCCTAAATATTATTATTAATCGCCTCCACAACAGTTCAAAAAACTACATTTACACAGTTCTTAAATCTAACTGCAAATTTAAACATGTAATTAAGCTAATTAATCAACAAAACCATAAATTTTCAATTTCTCATAATTATTTTTTTTACTAAATATTATTATTAATTACACTTTTTTTTCCTCCTAAATATTATTATTATATATTCCTAAATACTACCCCCAAACCCTATCTCTTTCACTTCTCACTTCTCGGATGAAAATTATGAAATCGCCGCCCCCAGATCACCTTCTCATTTTCGCCGCCCCCACCACGCCTCTCTCAAACCTTATCTCTTTCACTTCTCACTTCTCACTTCTCACTTCTCACTTCTCGGCAGCTCACCTTCTCATTTGAGCCGCCCCCCACAAAATGCAGCAGGGGATAGCAGCGAACCCTACTGACATCACAGCACCGTTTCAAGAGGCTCAAATTTCAATTCAAGGTAAAGATTTTTTCTAAGATTTAACTCCAGACATGGGCTCCGATTGCATGCTTTGAGTAATCTTTAATTTTTTCGGGGTTACATTTCGTTTTAGCCACTGCTGGAAATGAGGGATGGCCTCTTGTTTCTCAAGCATTTCTCGTTTTTGGTAGGTTGTAAACTTGTAATTTCTCTGTTATTTTAGCCATGTTTTTTCCCACTTCAATGTTGTTTCGATTTCTTTATTTCTGGGTGTTTGCTGGGTGTTTGCTGTGTTTGCTGGGTGTTTTATTTGTAGCATTGGCCAACGGTAACATTAACGGTCATATTTCCAATTTGCCTCTTCAGAAACAATCTGTAGGAATGGCTCCTGGATTGCTCCCGAAGATGAAGAAGCCATTTTGGCTCCTCATTTTGCTCCTCTGCTGGAGACGAAAATTAACACAAAAAAGCCAAAAATTTCAAATTATGCCTTTGGCTCCCGGGATGGCTCCTCTGCTGGAGATGCCCTAAGAAAGGGAAAACGACATCATCGTTCTTAATCGTAAATAAAAACGTTTAATTAATTATTTGTAAAACCTTTGACGGTAATCATAATTATGGATGATAAGTTTCTCTTCACAGAAAAATAACATTCCAAAGAAGATGTGATTTGACAGCCACAAAGTAAAAGCACCATTAGAGTCAGTGTGGAAAGCAAGTTAAGCTCTTAGTCCTATCTCCTTACTTGTTTTCACTGATTATGGGACCCCGGGATTGCCTTTTTTCTTATTAGAATAATGCTCTAGCATTAGTGAGGAAGTGAGAGAGACGGTTTTGTAGCGATGTTTTAAAAAGTATTTTTATTTATTTATTTATAATATATTATTTTTTAAAAATATTTTTTTAGTAATATATAAAAGTAATTTTAAAAAAATAATTTAAAATAAAAAATAAAAAAATACTTTTAAAACACAGGAACTAATTAAGAAAAGGTAATTGAACTGCCACCACGAAGAGGTCCTTTTCTGCCTATCGAATGAAGAAGACCCTTTCAATTTTGAAAATATTTACTGTTTCTTTCAGCTTATAAAATAAAATTTCATTGGAAAGGGATTCATATATGGAAAATAAATAAATAAAGATAAACTCAATTTACTCTCCTTGGATTTTTGTAGGATGTTGAACTTATCTTACACTCGAACTATCATTTTAATTTAATTTCTAATCATATAATATTTCAATTACTTTTTCAGAGTTACTGTTCAAAATCTAATCATATAATATTTCAATCAATTCTGAACTATCAGTAATCATCCATTCTCCTTTTCTAATTCTCATCCCACAAAAAAAAATTAAATTAAATACAGACAAAATAATTTTTTTGTGGTAATTTTGTATGGACAAAAGGACGAAAAATATTTGCCCACAAGCCTATTTGCGTTTTACTCTTTTAATCCAGAGATTCTATGTTTTTGCATTCACAGCCCATTGGTTTATTTTCAGGTATGGTTGATCCTGCAAACAAGATGGCAGCAAAGGTGCAGGACACTTTGTTTATACGAGCCGAATTGCATTGAAAGTGAAAGAAAGGTGAAAATTGAAAACTCATTGTTTGTCTCTAGTTTTTTTAAACCCTTGCACATTAAAATTATTTAAAAATACAAAAAAAAAATCAATTTTAAAATAAATATAATTTTAAAGCAGATTCAAAATACAATTGGAAATACAGTATCAAATAATCACTAAACTCATTTGGTAATGTATTTGAAGAGTAGTTAAGAGATAATTTTTATAATATATTTGAATTAAAAAATATTAATCTTGTTTTTTAGTATTTTTAAGTACTTTTAACATATTAATATCAAAAATTTAAAATATACGCTTGACCTCTAGCGTAGTGGAGAGGGTGTAGTGTTTTTTTTTTTTTGGGTCGAATCAACGGGTGTTTCTCATTTCCTAAATAGCAAAATTAGCCCTCTTCAGAGGGGAAAAAAAGACAATTGTATAGCATATACTAGCGATATGCCCGCGCATTGCGCCGGAGTTTTTTTATCTATGTAGAAAATTGATTGTTTTTATATGTATTGTATTTTGCTATTTTAATATTTAATGAGTAAAATTATATTCGATAACATCTGTATAATCAAAATGCAAAGTGGGTCGTATATTTTTTAATCGTAGATAATGTAGATAATTTTTTTTTAATTAGTTGCATTTTTTCCCCAGTAATATTAGATTTGACACATTATAACTAAAAATATTGTAATTTTTTTTTTCCAAAAATGAACTTATATTTTTTGCGTGCTATAATTAGTTATTTCAATGTTTAATTACTAAAATTGGTACAGATAAAAATATGTTAGAAATGAGTTTTTTGCATGGTATAATTAGTATGCTTGCTCGCGCATTGCGCTAGGGTTTTTTTCATGTAGAAAACTAATTGATTTTTTACATGTTGTAATTAGTTGTTTAAATATTTAATTAATAACATTATAATAGATAAAATATGTAACAAATAAATTTTTCCCCAGTGTAGAAGGAATAGTGTAATCGAAATGGGAAGTGGTCGTGTATTTTTTAATTGGAGATAAACTAGGTAAATTTAAAAAAAATATTTTAGTTGTCTTTTTTTCCTAGTAATATTAGATTTGACGCATTATAAATAAAACGGACAATGACTCGCATATTTTTTAATTGTAGATAATTGAGGTAATTTTGTCAAAAGAAAAAAAATTGAGTTGATAATGTACGTCAATCTGTGTACCTTTTGTTTTTTTGAGTTGTATTTTTTCTCTAGTAATATCAGATTTGAAATATTAAAAATGGGAAAATTGGAAAAAAAAATCAAAAATAAACCTAAAGAAAAAAGTATATAATTAAAATTCAAAGCAAATTGTTTTTTGTAAGATTTATTAATTATATTATTATATTAAATGTATTTAAGCATATTGATATAAAATTTTTTGTTTTAAAATCCAAGGTCAAATTTTCTCTCTCTCTATATATATATTTTTAGACGATAATATTCAATAAATATTAAAACATATAATTAGTCTCACATACTTTATAGAGTAATAAAAATGGAAAGCGGTTCGTATATGTTTAAATTCTAGATAACGTAGGTAAATTTGTAATTTTATTCTTTGTTTGAGTTCAATTTTATTCCCAGTAATATTAGATCTCACACATTACAAATCAAAAAAAATTCATTTATTTTTCAAAATAAACTGATTTTTTTTCATGTTATAATTACTTAATTGCCGTCTTAAAAGAACAGTGTAATCGAGACGGGAAGTGGTTCTTATATTTTTGAATTGCAGATAATGGAGGTAAATTTGTCTGCCTTTTGTTTTCTTGAGTTGTATATTTTTCTCAATAATATGAGATCTGCAATATTCGAAATCTAAATATTGTAATTTTTTTTCAAAAAATAAAATTGAACAAAAGAGCAAAAAATTAAAATTTGGAGCCAATTTATTTTAATTTTATAAGATTTATTCATCATATTATTATACTAAATATATTTAAGAATATTGATATAATTTTTTTGCCTTGAAAAAAGCCGTGGTATTTTTTTTTCCTCTCTGTATATATTTTTAGATGATAATATTAAATAAAAAATCAAACATATAAGCAGTTTAATATACTTTAATTTGACATAAATATACAAATATATAATTAATTTAACACACTTTCAGGAAAAAAAATTTGATTATTATTAGACGATAATATTCAATACATATTCTAACAATTCAATTATTATTATTATTAAATTTTTGTTAATTATTATTATTATTCTCATTATTATTATTATTATTATTATTATTATTATCATCATCATTGTTAGCATTTAAAAAATATTTGTGATTTTAAAAAAAATAAATGAATGTTCACATGATTACTACCAGGAATAAAATTTGAAGACTAAATAAAAAGAAACCCCAACAAAAGAAAAGATAAAAGAAATATTAAAAACCGACTTAAAGAAAAATATATACATAAACTTGTACAATAATAGGGAATAATGCATAAATATACACATAATAATAAAGGAAATCAATTTCAATAGAACAATTAAAAACATAAGGCCCTAAATAAAACTAAAATATATGATTGATTTAAAGTGAAGGATTAATTTGACAACTATTTATACTTTTGCACCAAAAATATTAAAAGATTTAAGAGAAAAAAAAATTAAAAGAAGAGGGACTGAAATTAGAGTGTAATATATAATGTATTTGACATGAAGGACAAAATTGAAAACAATATAACCTGCTGCACTAAATCAATTAAAGGATCTAATAGAAAAACAAAAAATTCAAAGAAGAAGGACTGACATGCAAACTACATATAAATCAATTTGAATTAAAGGACGAAATTGATAGAAATCGAAACTTCTATAACAGAAATCAAACAAAAGCCAAAGGACTGAAATGCATCAACAATAAATCGGGGGACTAAAGTTGAATTCGGCGCTGAGGAGAGAGAAAAGAGCACATAAACGTTCAACCGACTATATGAGCCTCTACGTCGATCATATCACCACACGCGCCACTCCATGAGATTCAGGGAAGGGTTGCGAATCGTTCTAGCCGGCAGAGGAAAAATTTTACCCGCCGTTTGACGCCACACGCGCCGCCTGAATCGATGGAGGCGAGAAAAAGCTCCGACGCGCCTGCACGGACACCTGACATTGCTGACGCCAGCGCACAGTGATGTATGCGTCAATTACGAAACCACCCCTGAGGCTAATTCATGGATTTTGTCTTATCGGGGGCTACAGACATAATAACACATTTTCAAAAATATTAAAAAAAAAGGTTCCGGCGGACCGGACCGGTCCGTACGCGTGCAATTACAACCGTAGCCCTCAGCCGAAAACGTGTTTTTGTCTTATTATCGGGGGTTGTTTCGCCATTAAACTGTTCACATCAGGAAAAAAACAAAAAAAAATAGGGTGAACCAACTCGCGCGACGCACGCCGGATAAAAGACCACTCCACAGTGCCACTGAGTCTGAAGGAACAGTACCAACCCCGAGCTCTTTTAGCTCTTTTGTTAATGGTAGGTAAAGTAGTTTTTTTTTTCCTTGGTTCTTATAAAAATCAAAGTATATTCGTCATTAGAGATTTTATTATTTTTATTTTTTATATTATATTTTTAATTTTTTATATAAAGGGAATTATTTTTTATTTTTATTCTCTTATTCTATATTAAATTTCAAATTTAACCACAGTTTTAACCAAATATTACAATTTTAGTTATAAACCACAACTAAAAATTCTCTTCACAAAATTATTTTTTAAATTTCAGCCACAACACAACAATAACCATGATAACAAAAAATAACAAACAACACACTTAATTTTTCTTGTTCTGGATACAAAAAAATATCTCAGCTTTGCATTTGAAGGTATCGGCTTAAAGCGTTGTCGTTAACAACCAAGCAAGAAACCCCACACAAACCGGTTTAATATTTTTTTATTCCTTATGTTGATTATTAAATTAAAAATATTGTCGGAATAGCTCAATGAAGCAATTAAGAATATATATACTGGCTTAATATTTTTCTATTTCTTATGATTTTTTTTTTAAAAATAGCACAGTTAATTAAAAATAATGACGGAATTGCACATTTGATTTTATTTTTTTTAGTAAAATAGCATAATTTATACATGATGCTAAAAAGAAAAAAGAAATAAATGGGCAAAGAAAGAAAGCCTTAGAGATACATTTATAACATAACAAATATTATCAAAAAGTATATCAAAAAAATGAAAGGTGATTGCTGGAGCTTCATTATCATTGGTTGGAACGTTGTCAAAAAAAGTAAATTTGATCATGATTGTGATGAATCGATGACTTTCTATCTGAAAAGAATTATTTATTAGTCGAAAGGTGAATCCTGACGTGCCCAATAAACCAGGTGACTACTGTTGATTTTGTCATCTACCGAGGGGATATCTCTCTTCTTTTTTCCTTCTGGAGACTGCAACGATGGAATACAATACTTCAGACAGTCCACATCGATTTTATGCAGTCAAAAAAGATGAGCGACGGATGTCAGAGATATTTTTGAACCATCTACTAGATAATTATTATGATGTAGTTATCATAGACTTGTCAAGGTGGTGTTCATAATGAGAAGTAATTGTATGTTGATTAATAATAATTTCATTGATCTTCTTATTGCATTGAATGTCTATTTATGGCTTGTTTGGGAGTGCGGTTGCGGTAGCTTTTCAAAAAGTTTTTCGTGCCGAAATATATCAAAATGATGTTTTTTCATTTTTTAAAAATTATTTTTGATATCAGCACATCAAAATGATATAAACGCACCTAACCGCCGTTATTTAAAATGAAAAAAAAAATTGTCAACCGCAGCTAACCTGCGGTTTGGCCGCAATCCCAAACAGGGGCTTATACATGTATTGGGATTCTGATTATGCAAGGAAAACTAAGACTAGGAGTATACATAAGATTTTTCCTAATTTATAATGTTGCTAATTTGAATCTTGTTAACACTCCCCCTCAAGTTGGTGCAAAGATATCTCGTATGCCCAACTTGTTAAGAGTCTAGTGAAACATGTTACGCGGTACTACTTTAGTAAGTATATCTGCTAGTTGATCCTAAGATTTGACAAAAGGAAAGATTACAGTCTGCTCGTTAAGTTTCTATTTAATGAAACGTCTATCTACTTCCACGTGTTTAGTTCCATCATGTTCAACTGGAATGTTGGCTATAGCAAGTGCAACTTTGTTGTCGCAGTATATTTTGATCTCAATCTCCATAGGATATCTCAATTATTTAAGTATCCCTTTTATCCATAGTACCTCACACAATCCTTTGGCCATCCCCCTAAATTCTACTTCAACATTAGATAGAGCAACTACCTTTTGCTTTTTACTTTTTCAGGTTACCAAGTTTTATATTTTATAGTAAACATCCATTTACATCCAACTATCATTTCCCCATATGGTAGTGTAGTTAGCTCTCAAATATGATTATATTGGAGGGTCGTCATTTCATCATAATCAACCAACTTCCACCGTTCATCTAGCTACCAAGTATGATTATCTTGGAGGGCCTTCATTTCATCATAAACAACTAACTTCCACGGTTCATCTAGCGTAGCCTCTTTGATGATGCGTGGATACTTTTTCCATAAAGACTTTTGCTTCATCTAACATGTTATGAGTTAAGGTAAAATTTGCAATGAAATATTTAGACTTTTACCTTTTTTCCAGAGAGTACCAGTTTGGAGGTATCCCTCGATTATGTCTGTGAGGTAAACTGCATTGTATAACATCAAATAATATAGAAGAGTCAGGAGACCTTACCTCAGTTGTAGTGTTAGGTTTGTTTTTACAATTCTGAATTTTGTCGTGGTGCATGTTAGAGGGAGGGTAATATATTTTGGCTTTAGTATGTATGTCGGTGTTGCTAGTCTACTCAGTATTTTCTAGATTTGTTTGAGTATTTCCTTTGGCAAAAAACAAAAACCAAATATGTTGTTCAGTTTCAGTCTCCCCCAGAAGAGTAGAAATGGATGAGTCATTAAAGAAGTATTCGTTCTCAAGAAAGGTCAAATCTATAGTAACATAGAGTTTGTGTGAAAGGGGATCATAACACCGATATCCTTTCATGTGAGAACCATAACCAAGAAAGACACAACATAGCATATGGATCTAACTTAGATTGTTAGTGCTTTGGAATATGTACAAAGACAACACAACCAAATTTTTTTGGAGGTAGGTAGAATGTTGAAGGTAGTGTAACTTACCGTTCCAAAGTCTGTAGTGGTGTGCGGAAAATAAAGTACTCGAGATGACATGTAGTTGAAAAGGTAAATCGATGTCCCTACGGCATTAGACTAGAATCGTTGGGGGCATATGAGCAACTTCCATAATTGTTTGTACGTCTATTTTTTCGTTCAACAATTTCATTTTGCTGAGGAGTATGAGGACAAGTAGTCTCATGGATGATGCCTTCGTCATCACAAAATTGTTTTAACTCTTGACCAATATATTCATCTCCATTATATGTTCGAAGCGTTTCAATGCTCATGGAGAATTGAGTTTCTACAAAGGTGACAATTTTTTGAATAAATTGAAAAGGATCTTATATTTTAACATATAAACCCAAGAGGTTCTTGTACATTCATCAATAAAAGTAACAAACCATCTAAAACTAGTAGTAGTCATACTATGTACAAGCAAGGTTGTTACACGCTTTTTTTGACACGACACAGAAATGTAATATGAACTCAGATCATAAAATCGTAAGTAAAATATTTCTGTACAAAAATCATAAAATTATAAGTAAAATATTTCTCAATACAATACAATACAATACAATACAATTATGGCTATAAAACTTCATTAGTTAGGATTCATACATGATTTAAAACAACTTAAAAATACAATACAAGATTATTATGTCTATAGAATTTAATTGGGTAAAAACTAACAAATTTAAAACAAACACTTTGCTAGCGTGCTATATAAACTAAAATCAACATCATTACCTTCATCTTCCTCATTATTTCTAAGACATTCATAAAAAAACATTACTATCAAAAAGATTACTACTATTACTACTACTACTGGTAGTATGATTCATAATGTTTCGTATTTAGCCTTAATTCCAAATTTCTCAATATCATCCGTGTAATTATGTAAGTGTTTCTAGACATGGTGGAAGAGTCCATATAATACTCAACCCGACTTGAACTGATATAATTTTTTTAGACTCAATGGATAATATATAAAGTATAAATATGGTCAGACTTAACCCAAAAAACAGCCTAAACCTAACCTAATATATATATGGTCAGTACTAATTTTCATTGATCTTCTTATTAGGCCTATTTATACATATATAAGAATCCTATTTATGCAAGAAATCCTGTTTATGAAAGATAAACTAAGATTAGGAGTATAAATAAGATTTTTCCTAATTTATAATGTTGTTGATTTGATTCTTATTAATAGGTGGTAATTAACCTTTTGGCTTAAATTTGTTGGGAAACATAACTCAAAATAAGAATTTGTTCAATTTTATGAAAACGGAGAGGTTTGGGTGTGATATATGCTCACAAAACAAGTCCCTGTGATATCACCAGACACCAGGCGTCAGCTAACAGAGGAAAAAGACATCATCGTTCTTAATCGTAAATAATAACGTTTAATTAATTAATTAATTGTAAAACCTTTGACGGTAATCATAATTATGGATGATAAGTTTTTCTTTACAGGAAAATAACATTCCAAAGAAGATGTGATTTGACAACCAAAAAGTAAAAGACCACCATTAGAGTCAGTGTGGAAAGCAAGTTAAGTGGGTGTCTGAAATAACGTTTTGAAAAAAGAAAAAAAAATATTTTAAATTAAAAAAATTAATATTTTTAGATCATTCAGATATGCTGATGTAAAAAATATTTAAAAAAATAAATAAAAAATATTATTTTAATGTATTTCTAAACAAAAAGTACTTTTAAAAACAACATCAACAACTACCAAACAAGCATTTAGTCCCATCTACATCCTTGTTTGTCTTGACATAAAAACTTCTTATTTTCACTGATTATGCGACCCCGGGATTGCCTTTTTTTTTTATTATTAGACTAATGCTCTAGCATTAGTGAGGGAGGGAGAGAGAGACAGTTTACCAGCAATTACTGTTCTAGAAGTGCAGTTTTTATTATTTTAAAAATATTTTTTATTTAGAAATGCATTATAAATAATATTTTTTATTTTCTTAAAAATTATTTCTGATATGAGCACATTAAAATAATATATAATATTATTATTTTTAATTTAAAAATATTTTTAATTTTTTTTTTTGAAAATCTGTAACAAACAGTATCTAATTAAGAAAAGGTAATTGGACTGCTACCACGAAGAAGTCCTTTTCTGCTTATCGAATGAAGAAGACCCTTTCAATTTTGAAAATATTTACTGTTTCTTTCAGCCTATAAAATAAAATTGCCATGAAAAGGGATTCATAAATGGAAAAAAACTAAATAAAGATAAAGTCAATTTACTCTCCTTGGATTTTTGTAGGATGTTGAACTTATCTTACACACTCAAACTATCATTTTAATTTCTAATCATATAATATTTCAATTACTTTTTCAGAGTTACTGTTCAAAATGTTCAAAATCTGTTCTCAGATATTAATGAAGATTTGGAGGTTTAATTATTAAGAAACTATCTCACCTAAAAACTTAAGTTTATAAGTGAGGTCACATAATATAATTTATATTATTCTCTAACACTAATCAACTCTAAACTATCAGTAATCATCCATTCTCCTCTTCTAATTCTCATCCCACAAAAAAAAAACACAGACAAAATATTTTTTGGTGGTAATTTTGTATGGAAAAAAAAGACGAAAAATATTTGCCCAAATGCCTATTTGCGTTTTACTCTTGTAATCCAGAGATTCTATGTTTTTGCATTCACAGCCCATTGGTTTTATTTTCAGGTATGCTTGATCCTGCAAACAAGATAGCAGCAAAGTTGCAGGACACTTTGTTTATACGAGCCGAATTGCATGGAAAGTGAAAGAAAGGTGAAAATTGAAAACTCATTTATTAGATAATAATATAAATTATATTTTGTAATTTTATCTAATAGTTTAAGTTTTTAGGTGAAATAATTTTTTAATATGAAATCAGAATTTTCTTGACTAAGCAGTCACGAGTTCGAATCTCATTATTCTTATTCTAATTGATAAAAATCAAACACATGAACTTTTACTTGAGAGAGGTGTTAGAAAATTATATTAATCATATCATGGAACCTCACCTGACAACTTAAACTTCTAGATAAAATAATTTCTTTACATGGTATCAAAAAAATAAATAATTGAAAATGGAAAACTATGATAAAATCATCAACAAAAATTCTATCGGTATTGCTGATAAAAATCCCATCAATAGTTTGTAATATGTCAAATTAACAGTAAAATGACCGACAGGATAAAAACTCCAATGAACAACTTTTCAACGATGTATTCTATTAGCTATTGATAATAAGGTTGTGAATTATGTTTTGGTTTTTTCTTTAGAATATAATGTTTTGGTTTCGAAGCGTTTCAATGTATTATTTCGGGGTTCTACTCTACTATATATATATATATATATAAAATTAAATATATTAATTAAAAAAATAGTTCAAATCCAAAAAGATAATTATTTAGAATTGTGCAATTTAATCTAAAACAGACATAATAGAATGATTTTTCTGGACAAAATTATGAACATGTATAATATTACGAGAATATCATCATTAATCTCACAAGATCATTATATTCTTTGATTGCTTTGAAATTTTAACATAATATATATACAAATGTCACGAGACCACTCATAAAATTTCATCTCAATCTAATGATTGGATTAAGAGATATGATTGATATTGTAAAATCTATTATTAAAAAAAAACATTATAGACCGAAACAGAACGGACAAAACAAAAACGGAACATTCCGAACAAAATTCAGGCGGAATTTCCGGAACGAACTAAAATTTTAAAAGAGATAAAAACTATATCGTTTTATCTTTATTCTTTTTTTATGGAGATCAAAACAAAACAAAATTAATAACACTGTTGATAATACCGGCATAATATTTTGCTGGGATTATTTAATGGATGCCCCGTCGGAGAAATTAAAAACAAACAATTGAAAATATAATTTTTAACTATTAAACTAATGTAATACTTGCACCTCCTATATAAGCTTTTTATTTCATATTTATGGTGCAATATTTAACGGAGCACCCTAACCTTCTGTATTTGTTAATTGAAAAAATTATTAATCTTGGTTTTTAGTATTTATAATTAATTTTAATATATTAATATAAAAAATTAAAATACACGCTTGACCTCTAGCGTACTGGAGAGGGTGTCATGTTGGATTTAAGAATGTGCGGGTGTGTATTCCCCCGCGCTGTATGTTTTTTTTTTTTTTTTTTTTCATTTCCTAAATAGCAAAATTTTGTTGTATTATTATCTACTGTCGGTGGAACATTTTTATACAAAATATATTTTAATTTGAAAGTCGGTCGTGGTCTAGCAATTAGCTCTCGTTTGTGGTTGCAACTACTGACGTTTGCGAGCTATAAATACTTTTTTTCTCTCATTAATATTTGACTGAGTAATGTAATGTCTTAGTCCATCCTTTTTATTGAAAGATTTATGACATATAAATAAACTTGAATTCTTCAAATAAAATATTTGAAACTATATTATATATTTATTTTCAGAATATTTGTCAAAAAAATCGCCGATTTAACTATTAAAACTATTAAAGAGTTTAAATTTATTAAAGATGATATTTTTAATCTAAGCTACTCGTAATTTTTGGTATTTCATTATAAAAACAAAATATATTTTCTGGTCATCTAAACTCATTGAAATAAATAAATAAATCCTCGTGCAGGCTTCCTGCATGCTTTTCACTAACCTAAAATACTTTAATAAAAGCTAGGTCATAAATGAAACCCAGCCGTGGGAGTGGATTTGTGCTGGAGATAGCGATACGCAGGCAAAAGGTATAGCTGTAAAGAAATAGTTGGGCACCAAACTTTGTTGCATTATCTCGATCGTCGGTGGAATTTTTTTATACGAAATATCTTTTAAGTCGGTTGTCGTCAAACAATTAGCTCGTTTGTGGTTTCCAAAAGTAAAAACGTGGACATTGTTTGTGTTGCTAATCTATAGTTTTTATTGTTGTTAAAATCATGAGTTGACTCGTAAAATCATACTTGTTGTTAATATATAGCTCCTATTGTTTTTAAAATCACGAGTTGACTCGCAAAATCGTACGATTTTACGAGTCAACTCATCAAATCGTGTCAACTCAAGTTGAAAAATTGATTTTGGTCAAACTCGGTCAAAATTGTAAAATCAAACCGGATCGGTCTGATTTTACGATTTTGCGGATCAAATTCGCGCGCCCCTCTGCTCTATGCACTTTTATATATATATATATATATATATATTATGGAATTACTATTGAAAATTAGTAATATTTACTTTAAAATTTATACTTAAATTTTTTGAATTTTTTTTACTTTAAATTAAATTTTTTAATGTTTTTAAATCATTTTCATATCCTCATGTCGAAATAATTTATTGGAGTTAGAGCTAGTACTGACAATATCGGTGTTGATACCAGTATTAATACTGATAATCCCTTCAAGTTTCAATAATAATCATTTTGATAAATGTATTAAAAATAACGAGGAAAATGGCAGTCATGAGACTGATTTTAATCTATATAGCACATCAACAAAAAATTATTTTAAATTTGTTAGTTTTTACCTAATGAAATTCTATGGACATAATTGTTTTGTAATATTTTTTTAAGTTATTTTGAATCATGTATGAACCTTAACTAATGAAGTTTTATGGCCATAATTATATTGTATTGTATTCGAAAATATTTCACTTACGATTTTACGACTTTTCTACCTACACGATTTTAGCTATGATTTTACGATTTTTGTACGGAAAAATTTAGGTACGATTTTACGATCTGATTTTTCAAAGCCCCTTCCGTGTCGTGTCAAATCGCAATTTTGACAACCACGATAACTCCTCTAGTTCTTTTTACTTTAAATATGAGTGGTAGTGGAATATTGGTGTTCATCATCGTGTTTTTTTTTTTTCAAATAATAACATATTAAAATAATATTGTTTTTAAAATATATTTGTTTGATTGAAAAATATATAAAATACCTATTTGCCATTTTTATATGAAAAACAATTAAAAATCATATTCTTATCCTCTTTTTAAAAAAATATATCATTACCAACTCCACACATGTAATTTTAGCTAGGCATGGATCGCATTTAGTATGACATATCTTCTTAATAGGAAAAATAAAACATGACATAGCACTAATTATTTGCTAAAATATGAAAATTGTCCATGTTTCCCGCATGCTTTTCACAAACCTAAAATATTGTAAGAAAAACTAGGTAATAAATGAAAGTCAGTTGTGGTAGTGGATTTGCGCCGAGTTAGTGATCTGCAAGCAAAAGGCATGCAATAGTTAGAAAAACAATATGAATCGCATGCCATAGTTTGTAGATAATTTCAAATTGAGCTTCTTTTTAAAATTGAACGCATAGAATGCATGTCATAGTTATCTCTTACTATCATGTTCTTGGCATGACACTAAGAGAAGGCATGACACTAAGAAATTGAAATCTTGGGACAATATTTGATCATCATTTTTATTTTTGTTTTTCAAATCCGTCATTTTCTAACAACTTGGATATGGGGTTGGTGGTACGCACCCTTTTGAGGGGCTTCGGAAATTCTAGGAGGATCATGTTATATGAAAAAAGAACAAGTTTTAACTCTCAATAATAATAATAGTGTGTGTTGTGTTTCCTGTAACACGTGCATGAATTGAAAATTTTAGAATTAAAATTTTCGAGGTGTTCCAAAAATCTTGTGAGACAGATCGAAAGTTATTTGAAGTTTATACAAAGATTATCTAACTTGTATTTACTGCAAATCTTGATTATTGCAAATCATAAGTCGTTTAAGTGTTCGAACTCTAACTTGTATCCACATGAACTACATTGAGAAACTCTTTTATGTGAGAGGGGTTGTTAGATCTTAGAGTGTTTTTTTTTTTTTTTTTTTTTTTTTGTGTGTTTTAGATTTTTATATATTGTACTTTTCTCACCATTCTTTTCTTCTTTTTAGAAAATAAAAGTATAATATTTTATTTATAGGAAAGACCTCAAAAACCCAATAAAAAGCAAAATATCAATTTTCCTCTTAAATAATATCATAACCATATTGTGTTTTTCCCGGAGGCTTCTTTTCAAATCTAATTATAAACAAGTATGACTGCATGAACCATTGAATTTGGACCTCACAAGCGTTAATGCCAAAATGAAATGTGGACATGACCATATTGTGTTTTTTTATGAAATTTTCAAAGGTTAATTGGTAAACTAATCTTTGAATTATTGGTCAAGTTTAACTTATCTTTTAAAAATAATATTTTTATCTTACTCATGAACTATTGAATCAAATCAATGCCCTATTTTTGTTAAGCTTTTTTTTTTTTTTTTTAAAAAAAGGAAATTGGGTGGAAGTATATATTACTTGCCAAGAGAATGTCCCCCCCCCCCCCCCCCCCCCCCCTAAATTCCTAAAATAGACAATGCATTGCTTTGACATGATAGTTAATGAAAGGTGGAGATAAGGCCTGACCAGCAAAACCTTCCCTGGCTAACACCCCCCCTCTCCAAACTGAAATATTAGCCAACAAACCCTTCGTTAATTGTTTATTAATGATACGTGTCAGGAGGTGATTTGCCAACAACAAAAAGGCATACGATAATGATTAGAAAAAGCGAATAAAATAATGTGTAGGGTTCGTTTCTTTAAAATATTTTATTGAAACATGTTTTTAATATTTTTCCGTATTTGTTTCTAGAAAATATTTCATAAAATTTTAAAATATTTGATAAGAAAACCCAAAAAATATTTCAATCATAAAGTTTATAAAGTTCTTTAAACATTTGATGAATAGTATTTTATTTAATATATGATCCACTATTTTATTTACTATCTCTATTTCACTATAATCATCGCCACTAACATACTCTTTATCGTTACCATTTTTTTATTTCATTACCATCACGATTACTTTATCATCATCTCTTCTAGCACCATTATCTTACTACAATGAAAGATATTTTTTAGAAAAATATTTGAACCGTGTTTCCTTTATGGGTTGAACCCAAGTACTTTTGAACCATAACAAGAAATAATCTTTTGATTGTCGGAAATTATTTTTAGGATTGTTATTAAACTCGATATAACGATTCAAACTTGAAAAAATATGATCCAACTCTTTCTTTAATATCTAGTCAATCCAGGACCAAAGTTATGTACTCCACTTGGTCAAATTAATTATTTTATATTATTATATGTTAAAATAATAATAATAATAATAATAATAATAATTTATCATAAAGTTAATACCAAAAAATAAAATTCAAGAAAAACCCCAGGATCAATGCTAGATTTTCCAAAAAAAGGATAAAAACAATAAAAAATTCACGGGTTATTTATGGGCTCCATCAGGTAAAATTAATATTTTTATCACCCACATAATATTAAAAAATAAAACTTTATAAAGGAATTCCCATGAATGGAAGAAAAATCCAAAAAAATAAAAGCGTCTAGAGGAGTCAAACCCGTGACCTCTGATATACAATCTCAAACTTGCAATCTTCCCTTAATTATTAAGTTACAACACAAAAGTTGTAATTAAACTTGTAAAAAAACATGAACTTAATTTACTGTTCATACAGTGAAACCATCTATGTCAATTCAGTTTTAATAATAAATTTTAATTTTGGATTTTATCATTGAATTTGAGTAGTTTTATCGATACGGCTATAGCTGGCAGATGGGATTTCATTGATTGACTACTTTGCAATCCAACAAATTCCATTTCCCCTCCATTAAATTACTTTTCCAATCTTTTTTTCTGGATAAAAAGTAAATTTTAACTCTTAAAAAATATATATTTTATGAATTTAAATATATAAATAAAACTCTATTATCAAAAGCTTTTATAAAAAATACACATCATAACTCAAATTTAAAATCTATTATACAAATCATAAACTCTATATAATTTTGACACATTTTTTGGAGATTACCATTCTGATTTCGAGCCCTCGCAAGCTTTCCAATCACAATGAGGTTGCCGTATCAAGACGCCAAGCTGCAGTTACAATTTGATTTTTGAGAATGACAAGAGAGTTATCATGTCTTTTATTCTTCGAGAAAAAAGGTTAATCATAATTTAGTACACATTGTTTAATTAAACTAAATAAGCAGTCCTTGTAGTTTCAAAATATAAATTTATTATCCTGATTCCTGAACCGATAATATATATAAAAAAAAAAAAAACCTTCTTTTTAACTACACTGTCGCTTGTATTTCATGTGTACAGAAGAGGGAGTACAACTTAAATTCTAAAGTAAATCCCAAGTCAAAATCATGGCAGGTGAAATATCAAAGTTAGATATATATTTTCTGGATGAGAAAACAACTCTACCACATTGGTAATCATAGTAAGCCGAACCTACATTCTAAAAACAAAGGCCAAGAGGGAAAAATCAAGCAAAATTGAAAAATATACTCTACATTTTATTCTTACATCCTAATTTCTCTTTTGGTTCAGCATGTATTTCCAGCCTGATCAAGCGAGGTCATTGCTTGGATCTTCTCCACGGATGATGGAAGAGGGCAACAAATTTTTCGAAGCACATTGTACCTCTCCAGATCGAAATTGTTGAGCTTCATGAGCTGCTTCTGCTTGGCGCTAAACCTGCTTTGATAGAACCCTTCAAAAGAAGGCTCTTTTGATGTCCTGAGGAAGAAGGTATAGCCTGCCACGAAATAAAACGATGTAAC
This sequence comes from Salix purpurea, assembly GCA_027405865.1. NCBI lineage: Eukaryota > Viridiplantae > Streptophyta > Magnoliopsida > Malpighiales > Salicaceae > Salix > Salix purpurea. The sequence continues at coordinate 4,370,142 of JAOWLH010000013.1, read as the reverse complement.
GTAGAAGCAAATTGGCTCCATGACATCCCAGGTAAGTTCCCAGAATGTCAGCCTCATGAACCCAGCTGTCTGAAGAATTAAGAAGCCAAGGCCGCACCATAGTTCGCGACGAACCAGAGTTCCGGCCTTTTGATCGATCACAGCTTTCTGTTTCTCCATTTCTTGCAGCTCCTTTCTTCTTGGATCATTAGGGTCGGCTGCTGGTAATGGAATTAGGCCTCCGATTGCTTTCAATACCTGTGATTCACAGAATGGAAATACTTGTTTGGGTAAAAGATAAACTCTGTATGACTTAGCACATCAATTTTGTTAGTACATTAACCAGCTAACGAGAGTAAATTGTTTTTCAGAAAAAAAAATGATGGAAAAAAACTCATCTCCCACAAGTAATCAGAAAATCAGAATCAGGTTACTGCCTCACTCGAGCCCTGATCAACAGGGCTACCCTTGAGTTCAGTAGCAAATCCAAAAAAGCAAAGAAAAACACAAATTTTAAGAACTTCATTAAAGCAAGTGAAATGATTAGTAAGAAAGAAAAAGGAAAATCGCTTTGTCACTGCTAGTGATTTGCATGCATCATCTGTACATGGTGAGCTACAGCCTTGCAGCTGACCCATTTTCCAGATCATTCGCTAGAGACTCTTCTAAAAAAAGCTAATACATATAACAAAAAAACAGAAAATCTAACACCCCCTCCCCCCAAAAAATAAAATAAAATTGTTTCTTTACTTTTTTTGCCACACTAATTCAATTACTAACATTCCTAACCGGAAAAAAAGAATTTCATTAGTAAGGTATGTATTTCTGCATATTTTTCTTTTTTTCCCATAGTAAAATCATGTCAATGTGTCTCCTTAAATCATATCACTGATTCTAAGTTTGTGTCCAGAGTATATCATGAAATATAGCACCTTTCTGCTCTGATTATCAAGTATAAAAACCCTAATTCCACCATGACCACCCAATTAAATGTGCACTTCCTCCATCAACCAATTAGACACCCATCTCTTTCACTGTTTTTCTTCTATTTTTTTCTCTTCACCACAAAAAATAAACACCCACTTTAGTTTTTTTCCAGTCCCAATTTCTCTATCTGATTTTTAATTAATTAAGTTTTTTTTTTTTTTTTTTTTTTTTTTTTTTTTTTTTTTTTTGTGAGCATCTATATGCACCAAAAGTATGAAACAAATCTTGTCACTGTAGAAACCGAATGGCCCTTAGATCTGGCTTGTGTAACAACAAAAGTTTCATTCTCCTGCCGAACAAAAAACACAAAAAATATACATAAAAAATATCAGTTTTCAGTTTTCCAGAAATCGAAGAAAAAACCAAAACAAAAATTTGTATTTATCTGTTAATTATCGGTTAAATAGTACTCAATTTAACCTTCACAGGACCATCATTGCCATTATTTTAATCTGTAAAACAAATTAATTAACGCAAAAAAAACCGACACGATAAATTGATCGAGATCTAATCAAACAGTAAGAAAGATGATTGTTTTTACCTGCTCTGGTTTCAGTAAAACAAGATTTCCAAGAACAACAACAGTCCCAGATTCATCGAGATTCCTCGCGACTCGAATACCATACTCAAGATCCGAACACCCCTCACTGCATACCCGAACAAACTCCGAATAACTAATCCATGTTTTCTCCATTTCTCTAAGTCTCAATTTCAACCCCTCCAACTGAGCCACCTTCAACAGCTTCCTCGCGTCCTCCGCCGTCAACCCCTCTTCAGCCGCTACCTCCTCCATCACCATCGGAGGCGGACTCAACCCATCCCACCGGATCCTGTCCTTCACAATGTCAAACCCCCGTATTCTATCAATCAAGCCCTCCCCAATCGGAAGTTTCAGGATATCAGGCGAGAAAGAGGCAGGTTTGTGGAATAATCGTCGGAAAATGCGAGATTCTCCAGGATGGTGAGGTATAGTGTTGGATTGAGCCGGACGTTGGTGGATTCTGGTTCGGAGCGGCGATGAAATGCGGTAATTGGTCAAGTATTGATTAGGGATTTTAGAGAATTTCAGGACACGCTCTGCTAAGGATTTCTTTTGCGACATTGTTGTAATAAAATTGAAAACCTCAAATGAAATGAAAGCGAAACAGAGATGGAGAAAGAAACAGAGAAAGAGGTTTCGTATCCCGGGATGCTATAAAAATGGAAGCTTTTAGTTTTGTAAGGGCATTGATGGAGAAGTTGTAGGTATTGGGGGACATATATAGTCGTCCAAAGAAGAGGGAGGTGGCTAGAAATTGAATTTTTTTTTTTTTTTTTTATTTAACCACTGCCTCTAATTTTAGGCATATTCGTTTATTCTCAACAAAATCTATTTTTTTGGATAAAGTATAAATTAGTCCTCTAACTATGATAGAAGATTTAATTTAGTTTCCTAGATATAAGTTATTACCATGGAAGATTTTGATAATTTAGTTTTGTATTTATAATTTTTATTAGTTTTTATAATAACATGGTATTTTTAGATTTTATGTAAGTCGTTAGAAATAGATTTTCATTAAAAAAAGTAAAATAAATGCCAAAACTTATTTTAAGAAATCATTATTGTGTGATCCTTAAAGTTTAAATTTGAAAAAACTTGTGTTTGCTCATACCATACACGGTAATTACTCAATTAACTTTTACATTAAGTTTCTTATATATCAAAATGATTTTCAAAAAAGAAAATATTAATTATATTGTAATTGGATGCAATGTATCACATGATTTCAGAATTTATCTAACTAGAATAATGTCTAGTCAATTAAAAATTCAAGTTAATTTTTAAAATATTAAAAGAATAAATTATATCACTAATATAACATACTTATTTTTCCTTTTGTCGTTTAAATTGCGATTTCTTGTTATGTCTATCTTAAGGATTGATTGTATTCTTTATTATTGAATTATATAGTATAGGGACTGTACTGAAATAAAAGTTGTATTGTCGGACTAGTTTGTATTAGCATTAATACTTTTTTGTCCTTCTTTGAAATATATTCGCATCGGGAAATTGAGAAGTTGAAGATATGGGGCCCAAATCACGAGGAGAGAAATCCCAGGGCCATGCCTAGACACCGTACACGTGTGTGGTTAATATTGTAACAGACACCTGCAAGCACCGTGGCATCATAAGAAAATAAAGTAATCAAAGGCTGAAAAGTGTTGAAAGGTAAGCGACACTGATGTTGACTTGATATTAAACTTCAAATGACTGACGTGGCATGATCAGGTTCAGCACGAGCAAGAGAGCAGCGAATGTTATCTGGTAAGTATAAAATTTAAAATAGACTTGCTTACATGTGATATGAATAGAGGGTTGTTTGTGGGACGGGAAAATTGGAAATGGACAGCTCAGATGAGCCTGGTTGCTTGGGATGTGGTAGGTCGATAGGGTCTATTTTGCGCTCACGCAAACGTGTCGCCACATATTTTCTTATGAACATATCCATAAACATAGTATTTTATTTGGAACTTGGCAAAAAAAAAAAAAAAAAAAAAAAGAATATCATGGCGATTACAGCGAAAAAAACAATAATTTTATTTTGGCCGAGATACATTCTCCCTTGTTTCTTTATTTTATTTATTTTTTAAGAATAAAAAAGAAACTCTAAAATTTCTTGATAAAAACTCTAATTAGTAGACTCATTTAATTGCTATAGCGATAAGACTCTAATTATTACAGGCGTTTATGGTAAGAAAGATCAACTTGGGAACTTTCCGTTTTCTATTTTTGGTGGATTAATTATAAAATTATGAAGTTCTGGTAGATGATATGAAGGTGGTCAATTTATCCCAATCCCACCATAATAAATTGATTATTCTTATTCCATTTGGTGGTCCATGAATTTTATTAAAAAATCTAAATAATAAATCATCCTATACAGCCACGAGGTGCATGCATGTTGTAAGGCATTTAATTTAATTACTTCTATCAAGAGTTAAGTTGAATGTTTGGATTAAAGTTAGAGATTTTTAAAGTAACGGCTATAAGTTATACGATAAAAGAGGTGAAAATAATAAAAATAAGACAACAAGAAATATAAAGAAATTATTTTATAAATAATATGTATTATCATCATCATCATCATCAAATTTATATATAGTTTAAAAAACAAAGAAAATATTATTTATTTACTTTAGTTTATATTGATTGTTAAAATTAATAATAATATAATAACCTTAATTATTAAACACAATTCCGCTTGACAAATCAATCTATGATTCAATAAACTCATGGGCTAGACCAATCAAGGTTTTTTTTTTTAAAAAAAAAAATAGAAATAATTGACCAAGTTAGAAAAATCAGACCTGTGATCTAGTTGATCCAACATAAAACTTGGCTAAAATTTTTATTAATCTTTTTTTTATTTTGTTTTATTAAAACAATGTTGTTATGATCCTATTAAAAAAAATAATTTTAACTTTTCAACAAATAAAATCCTTTTAACCTTATTTGTTCTTATCCATCTCTCTTTAAAATTAGAAGATGATAATGATATTTAATATTCATCACCTTCCCATCTCTAAATAAACATAATGGAAAGCTTTTTATTCTTATAAAAATTAAATTATTTCAAAAATACTCTTAAAATGTAAAATTAAACATGTTCTAAATTATTATATTAAACACCGCTTCTAATATCTAAAAATATTGACATAATATATATTAAAGGGATCCTTAAATCATATTAATAGTAGAATCTAACTAATCAAAATCCAATCATAACACATAGTTAACCTGTAAATGACACCACTTTCAATTTCTTTTATACCTTGTGATGACAAAAGCTCTCCATTTATAAACATAAAATGAATGGAAAAATAAATTGTATAAAGACTCGATTTATTATTCATTATTATTTTATGGTGGCGGGTGATTTATCATTGGTCAAGGTTATTTTTTTTTTAAAAATAGTTAGATAAAAATATATATATCAACTTCAATTTTTATTTTTCTTAATTTGGATCTTTTTTCTTTATTTCTTATTTCTCTTTAATTTAATCATTTTATTCTAATTTATCATGTTTTGGTTTTTTTCCTAATATGATTCACTTTCTTTTACTTCTATTTTCTTCATGTTTTGTTTCTGTAAAATCTTTTATGTTTTTAATTTTATAATTCAATTCAAGTTTATGATGTGTTTATTTTTAATTTGATCCTTATCCTTTTGATTATTTTTTGTTAGGTTTTTTTCTCTTCAATTTAACTCTTCAATCAAGAATTTTTATGTCCCCTCTAATTTATTTTTTATTTTATTTTCATCATCATTTTTTTAATTGTTATCTTTTTATTTGAGATTTTTTATGTAATTGTTTTTAATTCCTGATTTAATCATTCTAGATTTAATTTTGCTAGGAATTGAATTTTTTTTCTTTTCATTTATGATGTCTTTTGTCTAATGACACGAGTCAATAATTTAAAAAGTTATGCGGGATGATGTCTTTATTTTGTCTTATTTATTTTTATGATTTCATCTTTCAATATATATATATATATATATATATATATATATATATATATATATATATATATATAATTCGTTTTATGATTTTTATTTTAAAAAATTTATCAAGTTATCTCAATCTCATAATCTAGATCATGAGTTTACAAGTTAATTCAGATTTTTTTATTTTTTTATTAACTAGGTTACATGTCTATCACATCATATCGGGTTGACTAAAACTGTCTTTTCATCCAACTATATATTTTCATTTTTTTTTTAAGCTAACTTGTTTTTTTTATTAATTTTTTTATTTACTATTGTTACCAGGTTTTTATATTACATGATTAAAATAGAAACAACATATTTAACTTGAGTAATATGTTTTTCTTATTTTACATGTGTACCTGAACATCGCCTTTTATGAAAAAAAAAAAAAAAAACAGACCCAGTATGGTCTTGCACGTATCTAGTTTAAATTAATTTACAGACTTTTAAATATATAGATGAATTGTTTAGTTAATTAGCATATCAAGCAACTTGAATTATAATAAACTCACTTATCAAACATATAGGCTTTGGATTAATGCATTGATTATCATTGCTATCTTTGGAAATTAATATTAGAATTTGTTTTTTGTTTTGTCACTCTTGAAGCAATCAGAAGATAAACTTTAAAATTGTGAAAAAAAGAGGAAGAAAGAGATAGGAAGGGCTCAGATTTATACAAGAATTCCCATGAACAAGACACTCGTATACTTCAAAGCAAATTTAAAATCCAAATGTTACACAGAAATTTTGAAAATAGTCATCATCTCAATCGGTCACTTTATACTTTATGTCTATATGGAAAAGAGGTTTAATAGTACGAAATTTATAAAATTAATCACATGGGATCGAAGTTCATAAAAACAAGAGGAAAACCATGGAAAATAACTTGAAAAAAAATGCCCGTCCAATTAAATATCAAATATATATTTTTTAATTCTAACACATTTTATAGATAATAAAATCTAGAAATTGCGTGTATAATAGTTATCTTTCTATAATTATTTGTAGAAACTCTTTTTGCTGGAATAATATTAAAACCCAACTTGAATCTGTCAACCTTGGTATACCAATTTAGTAACTCTGTTCTTTTATGTCACACCTAAAAGATTTAGCTCAAAGATGTCATCTCCCTTGTTTTTAGTGTGAAATTTTTCAAAATATAAAAAATAAACTATCGTCAACATTATCAGAATAGATAATTTTGATAGTAAGGATTTGTAGCCATGTCAACATATATATATATATCTTAGTGATTAGGACCTCAAACATCTGGTATATGTATATATATCTTAAGTGATTAGGACCTCAAACATCTGGTGATAGTTCCAGAAATTTTAATTTAGGTCATAGAAAAATAGGTTTTGCGATCACAATTAATTAACATATCAAGTTATCAACTTCTATAAACCCTTACCAAACTCGTGTGCAAAAACAAATTAAATTATTCATATAGTTAGATATCATATGGTGAGTCTCACGATGTTTAATTGACGTGATCTTTAAGAGATGTTATTTAACTATGTGATGTCAATTTGGCTGTTATTACAAAACTAATAGAACTGATCAGCATGATTTACGTTTTAATTAGCTGATTAAATGTCTGAAGCAACTTCATTGGTCCAAGTGCACTACTAACCATTCGATAAGCATGTGTAATATTCTAAACTAAGAAAAAAACAATCCTTAAAAATACATTAAATTTTTTATATTCTTAGATCATTTTAATACGCTGATGTCAAAATAAAAAATAAAGCACTTTTGCACCAAAATAAAACACATTATTTTAATGTATTTTTAAATAAAAAATTATTTAAAAAACAACATCAACTATACATTTAGACACTTAAAAATAAAAAAAATATGAACAAAGCTTTCGTACTACCACACACATGCCTTAGGGTTAAAGAAACCTCCTTGGCCTTGGTTTATGGGGTTATTGAATCTAACATGATTAATGTAGGCTTAACACGATTTGACGGGCGTCGATTGAAACAAATTTTAAGGGGTTTTCCACTTTGTAAGCGGATTTTGGCCTCGATTTAAGGGGAGATACGTTTATGTATTTTTGCATTTGGCACCAATATTTAACAAGCTTCAGCCACAGCATTCAGCAAGCTAAGCACTACAGATATTCCAAGAATAATTAAAACTGGAGGTGGGGATCGCAACATGTAGGTTCATGGTTAGCAGGCATTTTGGAGTGATGCTTACTGAACGAGAATTGCCAAAAAAAACGAAATCGTAAACACAATTGCTGCAATAATTTTAGGGTGCTCCATTTCTCATCAGACTTTGTTTTCACCTGAGAATCCTTCCTAGCTAGCACATGCAGAATCACATGCTTACACTAGTTATAGGGCTACCATTTTCTTCCCAGCTGGTTCCAAATCTTTCTCAACGGGTCAATTTCACCTCCAAAAAAATGCAGATGTCACACTGGCTGGCACATCAGCATTTTGATGATACATAAAGCTTCTTTTTGACGAGACAGAAATAATTAACTTGCCCTTCAAATCTGACGACCGGATTGTTCTCAAGGCTTTACGTTTGCTACCATTCTTTTTTTTTTCTTTTTTTGTTAACCAGGATGTCCGGGCCAGCTTACACACACCTCGACTATTCCTCGGGCCTACTGAACATCCTGCAATCTCAGTAAACATGTAAGACACCGCGGAAGTGACAGACATACCACGCAAGAAAGGACCTAAGAAAACATGAGGGGAGGAGCCCTCCAGCCCCACTCCCACTAGCACTCGAACTGGCGTTCGAAAAAAGAAGAAAGGTGCTCCCCAACACCACTGAACCACGACCTTGCAGGTCGTTTGCTACCATTCTTTTTACATAGGGAGAGGGGCAAGAGGACAAGGAAATGACAACTAATATTAATCATAAAATTTTAGACATCAAAGGTAAAGGAAACATCGACCTCAGAATTTAGAGAACTGATCCAATGGAGAGCATGTAATGCTTTATTCGTTTATTATCATATTCAGTTCACGTAATATAGAAGTGGCAAGAAATTTACGTTGGAGAACCTAGTTCTTTTGGTACATTTTCGTCATTTTCTTCCTTTTTTCGTTCCCGATCCATGATTTAACTTTTTTTTTATTAATATGAGTGTCTACGTCAACTTGCACGTATCTCGACTAATTCCACGAGCTCTGAATTTAACAAACATATAAACTTTCAATGACTATCATTTTAGCAACTACAGAACTCAAAACTAAAACTACATGAAAACAAACCTCTTAGTTCCAAGCTCGTATAACCGAGTCAACTACTATATACTTAAACCCTTTTAACTTTGAATAGACAAGTCATGAGCGAATCCATAACAAGTAGCCTAAATATGAAATTGTTTGCGTTAAAAAACGTTCACTGGAAATTAGTAGATGAAATGCTCTCCTATCTCACGTATTAAGCTCGTGTTCTTTGGCACTTGAACAACTAATATAGTGTTTTTAGTGTTTTTAGATTATTTTCATGTGGTTATATCAAAATGATTTTATTTTTTAAAAATATCATTTTAATACATTTATGAATAAAAATACTTTAAAAAACAACCATAACCACACTCTCAAATAGACATTAAAAACCTACAGATGCCACATGCTGCTGAAAGAAAGAAGAAGAATATGGAATGCAACTTCTAACCATTTGACTTGGAGGTATTTTGCAAGTAGGCAATAATAATTGAGAACTGCCTTATCCATACGAAAATGTATGCATTGCAATCTGATCGCATAAGCTTCTCCACGTCCTGATTTCTTATTATCAACTAGGTTGAATAGCATATATTCTAAGGAATTTTTGTCCAGCACATATTGTGCGGTGGACTTTTTTATTTTATTTTATTAATATAAGTGTTTGGATCAGCTCGTGATCACTCTCAATTATCCCAAATAAAATTCTCTAATGTTTTTCACTTATTATTACCAGAAAAATTCAAAACATCGATGAGAATTTCATCAATAATTTTATATTGATGAATTATAGTAATCATTCTTAAAACAATGGGTCGACCAAGATCTGTCGCCAAATTTTTATACAATATTTTTATGTCACTAATAATTTCTAAAAAAACTCCGATGATATATTTTGTCGGGGTAAATAAAAATAATTTATAGGTCTTTGTAATTGTTTAGAGACAAAGTTAAGTTAATCATTTATCAACATAAATTCTGGTGGTGTTTTTAAAAAATAATTCTGTAATTTCACAATAGCATTAAAGAAATAAAAAATATAATTGAAATTGAAGAGTTTTTTATATAATATAAAAAACAATTACAAATGTCTATAAAAATCAATTAAATCAAAGAAGTTGTTTATAATGTAAAAATCATTTATAAATACATATACAAAACAATTACAAGCTATAGCTATAGATGATGGGTGGGGGAGCTGGAGGACAATCTCGTGGAAGTCCGTTGAGAGAAGGATAGTGAACGGAATAATATGCTTCATACTATACTATAATCTCTTATAACTTATTGAGTAAATGATTATTTTCCAAAATTATTGACAAAGAAAAATCCCAATCTTGCTTTATTACTTTGGTTTTACTTCGAGTATTAAGAAAATATAATAAAGAGATGAAAAAACCTTTACAATAATTTTAGTAATTTTTACTTTTAAATGAAATTTAGTCGTTTTACTGTTTTGAAAAAAAAAAAAAACTCATGGATGCTAGGCTAAAAACTTTTATGTTTAAGGGTAATTAAGTCTTTTTAGTATACTAAAGAAAGTAAAAAAAATCAATTAGCCTCAATCAATTATTAATGTCAAATAAATCTTGTAAAAAAGATAATTTTTTCTTCAAATTTGCACTCCCTCGACTTTTACTTCGTAGAATAAGGACATGTTTGAAAATGCGACTCAAATTATTTTTTAAAGTAATTTTTTATTCAGAAAAGTATTAGAATAATATATATATTTTTAAAAAATATTTTTTATATCAACATATTAAAATGATCTAAAACATTAAAAAAATTAATATATAATATTTTTTTTTTTTTCAAAACTATTTTTGAAATGATGTACCAGACCCAAAATACAATAAGCAGCAGAAATTATAATAGACGGATAATAATTTTTTTGAAAGTATTCATGTAATTGATGACGAATCTAGCAGATGATCATTACAAGATCTAGTAGTTGACCCTAACTCTCCTACTTTGTTAGATCTGCTTAATATTCTTAATTCATGGCAGCTTCTGTCCTTTTCACTAAAAAACCCACAAGAAGACTATACGATTAGCCAACTACTAGCGTCACATAAGTTGCCTCTCATGTGTTCTAAGCATAAGCAAGCACCATCTTCCTAATGGGTGCTGTGTCATTCAAGAAAAAGGTTAAAAAGCTGACCACTTGCATTAGCAAAATATATCGAAGCCACCATCATTGCTCATGCTGGAAGATCATATATAGATTGACAACATATATATATATATATATATATATATATATATATATATATATATATATATATATATATATATTGCTCATGCTGGAAGATCATATATAGATTGACAACATATATATTGCTGGAAGATATATATATATATATATATAGGTGTCCGGATCTGCTTACATGTACCTTAACTAATCTCACGAGTCCTGAAGTTAACAACTATATAAACCTCCAATGATCATCATATTAACAACTATAAGTTCAAATTTTAGATCACAGAGAAAGTAAATCTCTTAGTCTCAAAGTCTTACTACTAATACTAGATGGGTTATATATATATATATATATATATATATATATATATATATAATAGAGTGCGCTCACATTGACTGCTGCTGCTGCTTTCTGCGAATGAAGGATTTGGGGGTGGTTAAAGAAGCTGCAGGGATATATGACTTGTGGTTGAGGACCTTGTCAAAATTGTACTGTAGTAATTAGAATAATTAATGAGAATGCTTGTGTAATTAGTGCACTAATTAGAATGAGTGATGACATCATAGATAAGATCCCAGCAATTCTCTCCATTGAAATTTGTTGATAGTCCCCTGTGTGGTTCGAGAGATCTTCCTGAAATGGCAGGGCAGCCAGCACGGAGAGTACGGCGAGGATATGCTTGGACCTTAAGCTGAAGACCGTCGGCAACCACCACCACATCAGCTCCTTATTGTTTAAAGCCGAAACCTATCTTCTAATTAATGGGTTTCATCACAAAATGGATTAGGACAAGCTTAAAAGAATTTTTTAGTTAGCAGCAATCTGTTTAATTAATTGCGAGAGGGAGGGTGTCATATGCTAACAAAATATCTAAATATGTGACACAATGCATATATAAGAAAGAAATTAGGTTTTCGAGCTCTAAAAATTAGATTTTTCAAGCTCTTAAATTGCTCTCCTAAATTATATATGAAAAAAAAACACATTTGAATAATTATGAAAGTCAATAATAATAATAATAATAATAATAATAATAATAATAATAATAATAATAATAATGTGATTTATTCTGAAAAATATCATACAAAATCAACTTAGTTAATGAAATATAAACCAAAGAAAATTCTAAAACCTAACTACAAAAATAAAATTATGAAACAACATTTGAATATGTTCCTGATCTCTCAGCTCATGTCATCTCACTAACCCTATAAAAAACACACTTGCAAAATCCCAGCCCAATCTAATGGTTGCATTTTTATTAGCAATCTCGATCTAAAATGTCCAAACTCTTACACATCCTGAATCACACTATGTTTATAGTTTTATATAAATTTTTGTCTTTCTCTTGAGCAATATTTGAAAACAAAACAGTGGGAGAGGGGAATGGCCAAGGGATTTGTATCATTGAGTCAGCAATGTTCCACGAGCAGAAATCTGAATAAAAAGAAGTCCTCATCTCTTCCGGATAACTCATTTGTTTATCAAAATGGAAAATTTAAATTTTATATTCAGCAAAATCAATTGGCCATGGACCGATTCATGCATTCACTGAATGCTAGCTGATCTTGTTTCTGAACAAACTCTTCTGTTGTTGCTCTTTAACAAATAAAATCATCGGTATATATTCAAGAACACATTCTCCAGACAATCAAAGACCAAAAGCGTTTTCTTGGGTGCCCTCCAAATCCATGGAAATACGTTGTCCTCTACCATTACAGATTTATATTTTTCAAAATGAACTTATCAGGGGAAACTCTCAAGGAACAAAATAAAGCTCCTAGTAAATTTTATGTATTTCAAAACACCATGCATCTCAAGGTCTAGTCGGGACTGAAAGGTTTTGATAAACCTTGAATTATATTAATTCTTCCACTCTGTGTAGTGGCTCTTACAAGTTCTTTATATAGAGAAATACAATGGAAACGTAAAGCAATGTTTAAGGACTGTAAAAGGAAAATTATAATATAGTATCTATACATTCTATAATTGGACTGCATAATTAGCTGGGATTGCATGATTTGTTTCCTTAATGCTTGGATTGATTCTCTCCTTGATTGTGTTCGGCTGTGTGGCTGTCAACAGCTGGATTGTGATCTTCATTGTGTCTGTCAACACCCTCCCGCAAGCTAAGCGTGGTTGGGAGCACGCGAAGCTTGGATCGAAAAAGCTGAAATAAGGCAATTGAAGAGCTCTTGGTGAAGAGATCAGCCAGTTGCAAGGTGGATGGCACATGTTGGATGTGTAAGGAGCCATTGCTGACCAATTCTCTAACAAAGTGGATGTCAATGTTGATATGCCGAGAGGGTTTCTGTGCTACGGGATTACGAGCCATAAATATAACACTGGTATTGTCACACAGGAGAGTGGGCTTGATTGGGGATGGAATGTGTAAATCTTGAAGAAGGTTTAACATCCATTGGACTTCTGCTGCAGTGAGAGCTAAAGCTCTGTATTCAGATTCGGCTGAGGATCGTGACACAGTGGGTTGCTTTTTGGATGTCCATGAGATGAGATTATTGCCCAGAAAAATGGCATAACCAGAGGTAGATCGGCTAGTGTCTGGGCAACCAGCCCAGTCGACATTTGAAAAAGCAGTGATTGAGAGATTTTCTGATGGGCTGATGCTTAGACCGAAGTGCAGTGTGCCTTTAACATATCGCAAGATACATTTTACAGCTTGGAAGTGATGATCTTTGGGAGCATGCATGAACTGGTAAACTGAATTGACTGCATGCGTGATGTCTGGCCGTGTAATTGTTAGATATTGAAGGGCCCCAACTAATGAACGATAGGTAGTAATAGTAGAGAAGTCATTTCCATCAGCTTGTAGGTGTTGAGAAACAATCATGGGGGTGCTCACTGGCTTTGAATCAACAAGATCAGCACGAATGAGAAGATCCTTGGCATATTTATATTGGCTGAGGAAAATACCAGTTGCAGAGTATGTAACTTCAAGACCCAAGAAGTTGTGTAAAGGGCCAAGGTCTTTCATGGAAAACTCTCGACTGAGCTTGTGAATGAGAGTGTTGATGAGTGATTCATTGCTACCTGTGATGATAATATCATCAACGTAAAGGAGCAAATAAATGAGCTCAGGATCTGTGGAATAAACAAACAAACTGGGGTCAGCTGTGCTACATTTAAATCCAACAGTGAACAAGAAGTTGTTGAATCGGTGAAACCATGCTCTTGGGGCTTGCTTTAAGCCATAAATTGCTTTTTGAAGACGACACACATGATGTGGCTGAGAAGGATTGATGTATCCTGGTGGTTGTTCCATATAAACTGTTTACTGTAAAATCCCATGCAAGAAGGCGTTTTTTACGTCAAGTTGCCGTATGTTCCATCTTCGAGAGACGACATTGGAGAGCACAATGTGAACTGTAGAAGCACGGACAACTGGACTGAAAGTGTCATTGAAATCAAGACCATGATGTTGGGTATAGCCTTTAGCAACAAGGCGTGCTTTGAGCCGAGCAATAGATCCATCCAGATTGTATTTAGTGCGAAAGACCCATTTTGAACCAACCACATTAGTGTCAGGAGGTCGTGGGACAAGATCCCAAGTGTTATTGAGTTTCAAAGCTTGAAGTTCATCATCCATGGCAGCAAGCCATTCTGGTGATTTGGCAGCACTTTTGAATCCTTTTGGGGTCTTGGTGACCAGCAGAGATGATAAGAGTGGTGAAGGTGGAAGTTGGCAAATATAATTGTAGTGCTTGGTTTTGGAGATGCCTGCTTTGCCACGGGTGATCATGGGATGTGAATTTTGTGGAGGTGTTGAAGAGGATGTGTTTGTGGGTGTGCTCTCAGGGCAGATAGGAGCAGCAACAGCTGGTGGTGATATTGGAATTTGAGGAGATGGTGGCAGCTCCAAGGCACAAGACTTACACGGCAAAGATGGAGTGATTGTTGATGGAATTGGATCACCTGCAGATGGGTTAGTGCTGGGCAAAACAGAACAACTTGGACTTGGATCACAGAAAGCAATACAATCTGAAACGAAATTGGATGGTTGCATGGTAGAAGAAGAAAATGGAAAAATTTGTTCATCAAACCTTGCAGAGCTAGTAATAAACACACGGTTAGAGACAGGATCAAGACAGCGAAAACCTTTATAGAAAGAGTGATAGCCCAGAAAAACACAAGGAAGGCTGCGGGGTTCAAATTTGTGTTTGGTATAATCACGCAAGGTTGGAAAACATAAACAACCAAAGATGCGAAAAACTGAGTAAATGGGAGGCTTACCATATAGAATTTGAAAGGGAGATGTCTTACGCAAGACTAGTGTTGGCAAGCGATTGATTATGAAGACAGCCGTACTGAATGCTTCAACCCAGAAATGAAAAGGGACATTGGCATGAAAGAGCATTGTGAGTTCAGTTTCTGTGATATGTCTGTGCTTGCGTTCTTCTCTACCATTCTGAGATGGTGTATAGGGACAGGATAGTTGATGGTGAATTCCACATTTAGAGAAATGGGATTGTAATTGTTTGCTAATGAAGTCTCCTCCTCCATCACTTTGAAATCTTTTTATTTTGGCTGAGAACTGGTTTTCCACTAGGGATTGAAATGCTATGAATGTTTGATAGAAATCACTTTTGTTTTTCAGTGGATAGAACCAGGTGAAGCGTGAGTGATCATCAA
Organism: Salix purpurea; assembly: GCA_027405865.1. Classification (NCBI taxonomy): domain Eukaryota; kingdom Viridiplantae; phylum Streptophyta; class Magnoliopsida; order Malpighiales; family Salicaceae; genus Salix; species Salix purpurea. Next base: position 4,354,590 of record JAOWLH010000013.1, on the reverse strand, counting down.
TGAATATTACGTAATACCGAAATCCTGAGATGGAGGTTATGGGTGCAGGACCCCATAGATCACAATGAATGAGGTCAAGAATTGTCTTAGAATGGCTGTCACTGGATGGAAGTGTGTTTTTATGACTTTTAGCCTTTTGACAACTAATACATAGAGAAGGATTTGGTAATAAGGAGGTAAGAGACAAGCTCTGTTGTTTATTAAGAAATGAAATAATTGAAAAGGATGCATGGCCTAAGCATGCATGCCAAATAGAGAAAGAGCTACAGAGGCTGGATTTTGTAGTTCTTGCTGCAAAGATTTGATGTCCACTCTTCAGGATGTAAAGGCCATCAACACATCTACCGCTTGCCACCACTTCTCGCGTGTGACGATTCTGTATGATAAATTTATCATCAGTGAAGTTAACAGATAAGGGATAATCATGAGTAAGTTTACTGACAGAAAGCAAGTTTTTCTTTAGATCAGGAACAACAAGAACATCATTTAATTTGACAGAAGGAGTGGGAGAGCAAGAACCAGTATGAGTTATGGGAAGGCAGGATCCATCACTAACAATCACTTTTTCCTTACCAGTGTAAGGTTCGACCTTATCAAGATAGGAGACATCAGTGGTCATGTGAGCAGATGCTCCTGTGTCTGTGCACCAATCTGCAGTTTCATTGCGCAGAGTGCAGTTGTGAAAAGCTTCAACAAGGTTGGCATGATTTGCAGCAGATTTGAGATATCTCTGTTTGCAATCAGTGGCATAATGCCCTTCTTCTCGGCAGATTTGGCAGCGAGGGGGTCTTCGGTATTGTTGTCTATTAGGATTGCTGCCTTTCGAAGGTCCTCCTTTGTATCTCTGTGACTAGTTTGGAAATTTGTTGTGACCATAAGAGGGGGTGGTGGGGAAATTTGCAGCATATGCAGGCACTGTTGCATGATGGTCAATTGATTTTGTAAAGAGAGCAAAGCTTTCTGCTTTGGGAACAATGTCTTCAAAGCTTGGAATGGGAGATAAATAGAGTTGAGTGAGTGAGAAAGTAGAGAAATCATGGCCTAAGCCACGCAAATACCAGTGCACTTTATCGGTGTCTTCAACTGGTCGTCCCATTGCTGCTAACTGATCACAGTGTGCTTTGAAGATTCGAGAGTATTCAGAAATACTCTTGGAGCCACGTTTCATAAGATGAAGTTCATCTTTTATTTGAAGTTCACGAGCCTTGGATTTTTGGCTGAAGGTGATTTCAAGGGAGTTCCAGACATCTCTTGATGTTGTCATTCCAATTGTAACAGCAAGTGCTTCTTCTGTGAGAGAAGAAAGAAGAAGACTCATTACAAGTTGATCAAATTGTTTCCACTGGTTATGATCTATAGCATTGGTGGTAGCAGATGGCATTGGTGTTGATCCATCAATATATCCATATAGCTTTTGGCTTTTCAGTAGAGGTATTATTTGGCTAAGCCAAAGAAGAAAGTTTGTGGAAGACAATTTGACAGTGACCATGTGAACCATGGTGTTGAAGGAGAGAGTAGTATGAGTAAAGGAGGAAGAGTTTTCTGAGGCCATAAGATCGAGTGAGGTTAATTGTATGGGCTCTGATACCATGAAAGGTTTTGATAAACTTTGAATTATATTAATTCTTCCACTCTGTGTAGTGGCTCTTACAAGTTCTTTATATAGAGAAATACAATGGAAACGTAAAGCAATGTTTAAGGACTGTAAAAGGAAAATTATAATACAGTATCTATACATTCTATAATTGGACTGCATAATTAGCTGGGATTGCATGATTTGTTTCCTTAATGCTTGGATTGATTCTCTCCTTGATTGTGTTCGGCTGTGTGGCTGTCAACAGCTGGATTGTGATCTTCATTGTGTCTGTCAACAGGGACAACAGAATCAAAATGAAATAAACTCATCGCAAAATGATAAAGGTGAGGCCCAGATTTCATCAGCCTAGCATGTTCTCACAAAAGATTAGAAATGCGCATTCCAAAAGCTGTGCAAACCAGATTCCTGATACGTACCCGCTAGTTGAGATAATTAATCCAAATAGATTTGCTCTGTAACTTAACCAAAATATTATCGAAATAAACTATGTTTTAGGTTCATCTCAAAACAATGGAATCAGTTTACTGGTTGAGAAAAATGGAAAGATAAAGATGGGATTGGTGACAAAAAACTATAGTTAAAAGTAAAGGATTGGATATAATGAAGTTTTTTTCTCTGGTTGTTAGATTAGAGACTACTTGATTGATAACTACAACAGTGGCCCAATATAAATGGAAGATCTACCAAATATATATTAAGCCGGCCTTTTAAAATGTTTTTTTTTAAAAAAGTTTATATTGAGCAACTATAGGTATGAAGTGAAGGGATATCAAAATAAGGTATTAAAGTTTATTATAGTCTTGTATAGATTAAAGCAAGCCCTAAAGCTTTGTTTAGTCACATTAATAGTTATATTTTGAAGAAGGGATTTGTAAAATATCTCTATGAGTATGTTATCTATGCAAAGATAAAAAAAATGATGATACTTGTCATAACCTAATTTTGGGTTATTCCCCAAAACTATCCGAAAATAACAAAAAAATAAAATAAAAGGGGCTGGTGTCGGTAGGAAAATCAAAGTGAAATTTAGGATGTTTTCGAGAGCTCGATCGTATCTTTTTTGTGCCCAAAATGAAGGAAATCGCAGATTCAAGGCTAAAGTAATTTATTATCGGATAAATCTGCGTAAAAATTAAGTCAAAAGATATGATTATATTTTTATGGGTCAGTTTGATTTAATCGTTGACCAATTTAAAAGTACAATTATTTTGAGAATTAATTTAGGGTCCAATCGAAAGATTTAATTAAGTGCAAGGACTTGATTATATTTTAAATTGGCCAAATTAATTTTATTAAGGGCATAATCGATGAGAAATCAAGTTCTTAAATTTAATTCGGATTCAATTGATGAGATTGGAATTTTCGGAGACCAATTTGAATTTTTCCTAGCCAATTATGCGATATTGGGGGTCGAATTGAATGAATTGAGAGTCTAATGGTTAATTGGGGGGGGGGGGGGGGGGTTAAATCGCGCAAGTTAGAAACTAAGGACCAGAATAAAAAAGGCACGCAAAGATAAGGTTACTCTTGAAATTCTAACGGGGATACAATTGCACAAAATTAAAAGTTCAAAATCAATTAAAGGTGCAATTAGAGCAATTAAAAATTGAGGGACCAAATTGTATTTTTACTTTCCCAAATCATTTGCAAACTTGCAGGCGTGCCTGCACTTCTCAGTCACCTGAACAGTGCCAGGCATGCCACTGCAGCAATGCACGCACGTCACATGAGCAAAGCCCCCTTACTAGGCAATGTAGAGGCAGCTGCCCTCGGCTACACGCCATGGGCAGCCGAAGGGTTGCTTCCTCTATTTTAAATATGCAGGAACAAGGGACGGGCAGGAGGAGCAAAATTCACGTAAGAAACAGAGAAAGATTTTACGAGCAGAGTGGAGAGTAGAAAATTCACGAAGGAGAGGAAGAAATAATACAGAGGGGAAGAAAAACAGAGAAAATGAAACAGAGGAGACGGGAAAATTCTGGGGAAATTTACAAAGTTTTGGCAAAGAAAAGAAAGACAAAGCAAAGAAAACGAAGGAAAATTTATGTAAAAACATAGTTGATCTTCATCCCTCTCGTTGCTGGTCTCTCTCTCTCCCGGTCTTCTCTGTTTCTCTCTCGGTAAAACCAGGACCCGACGTCTCTCTCTCTCTCCTCCAACAACCATCAACTCCGGCCACCACGCATTGTCCCGTCATCACCACAGCCTCCCTTCAACTCCCGCAACTCATTCTTCTTCTACGGTGAAGCAAAGGCAGAACAGCCCCAGCAACTGCAACGCCACCCGTCACCTTCCGACGCAAATTCCGGCCACCACAGGCCACCATTTTCGACGCCACCACGACCAGAAGAACCACCTCGACCTCATCTACCCAACGGTATTAACAGGTACGCCGTTCATCACACTCGAAAATCTTCCATTTCACTATAGATCATCATCTTGCATGCGCGGGGAGTTAATTGATTCACTCCCCGGTGGGCCGGTCGGGCCAGGCTTTGTGCCCGACCTAAACCCTGTTTAGGACGGGCTTCCACCCCGTCTGGGTTGGAAGCCCATCCCAGATGGGTCTGGGCTACCACCATCTGGGCTAGCAGCCCAGCCTCGAGACAAGGTGGGCTGGGTTGTTACCCAGCCCGAATTTAGGTGGGCTGACAGTCAGCCCACCGAAAAAGAGAAAAATAAAAAATAAAGAAAAATATATAAAAAAATACAAAATACAAAATTGCAAATAAAAAAAAATATCTTTTAGAAAAAATATAAAATGTGTTGTTTTCGTGCATACGGCCAATACACTAACATATTTTAAAATTTCTTTTTCTTTCGAAAAAATATATATTATCTTGGAGTTTGACTAGAAAATGTATTTTAGCATGGATTTCGCAAAAAAAAATTATTTCTTGTATTTTGAGATTTTACAACAAGTTTGTAAAAATCCAAAGGGTATTGGCCAATATTTCAAAAATATCAAAATCTTATTTTTGGGAATTTATTATTCACTGTCAGTATTCGGATAAATAAATCCTAAGGGGTTAGTATCCAAAATATTCGGCGGGGATGATATGCTATTATTCACTGTCGGTGTTTGGATAAATAAATCCTAAGGGGTCAATATCTAAAATATTCGACGGGGATAATATGTTGTTATTCACTGTCGGTGTTTGGATAAATAAATCCTAAGGGGTCAATATCCAAAATATTCGGCGGGGATGATATGCTATTATTCACTGTCGGTGTTTGGATAAATAAATCCTAAGGGGTTAATATCTGAAATATTCAGCGGGGTAATACACCATCATCATTTAACCAACATATTCTTTGAAAGATCAAAACCATAACAAATCATAAACAAACCAAAACGTCAAGCAACTTACCTTAGGTAGGGCGTATTAGGGGTGCTAAAACCTTCCCTTTACGCAACCAGTCCCTTACCTTAGAATCTCATAAAGACCAGTTTTAGGTTTCATAGTAACCATAATACTATGTGGAGACTCCCTTTTTCCACAAAATAAAGATAAGACCCCGACATTGAATTCCCCCGCTCACGGGGAGAGTCGTCACGACGCTGCGCTCTCGCGATGGGGTGCGACAATACTCAGTATTGTATGCTTGTACATAGATGACTTGATTTTTATAAGAAATAACCCAAAGATATTTGGAGAATTCAAGCAAATAATTATTAAGGAGTTTGAGATAATAGATATCAGTTTTATAACCTACTACCTATGGATTTAGATAAAAAATAAGAAGATGAAATCTTTATAAATCAAGAGAAATTTGCAAATGAGATTCTTAAGAAGTTCAAAAAAGAGAATTGTGCAAAAGGTTAATTCTCTAGTTTAGTGGAGGGTAAAGTTATCAAAGAATGATGAATGAGAGAAGATAAACTCTATAACATTTAAGAACATAGTTAGAAGTTTGAGATACTTAATATGCATCATTTTAGATATTCTATTTGGCGTAAGAATTTTGTGAGCAAGTTCAAGAAGACACCAACTATGACACATCTCAAAACTTTAAAGTGAATTCTTTTATATATTAAAGGTACCATAGATTTTGGCTTATTTTATGGTTACTATAACAACTTTGATCTTATAGATTACAATGATAGTGTTTGAGTTGGATATATGGATGATAAAAAAAGGCATACAAGTTTTGTTTTTTACATTTGAGATACAATATTCATAGAGTTTAAAGAAGCAATTTATAGTCATATTTTAATGTCATTAGTATATTTAAGAATCATATGCAACATTCATGAACCAAGAATATTGATATAAGACAACATTTCATTCAAGAACTGATTGAGTAAAAATTATGACATTAGAACATGTTAAGACTGGACATCAATTGCTTGAACTTTTTGCAAAATCTTTAGATGGTTTTAGGTTTGAGTTTTTAGAAAAACTATTGGTGTATGCAACATGCCATGGTTTTTTAAGATAATTTCCTTATATATAATTAAAAAAAAAATTGTTTCCTTTTTGTTTTTGTTTCATCAAGTTTTTTTTCTCTTTCACATTTAACATGTTGCTGACACTAAAGCCAAAAAACCAAAAACCTGTAAGTATACCCAATGTATTATTCTGAGTTCTATAAATATCATTTTAATAAGATTGAGGTGAACCTTAATTGAAAGATCTTCATTTCTAAAATAATTCCTTTGAAAGACCTAGTAAAAAGTATTTTCGTGTGCATTGTGATAAGTCATCATTCTAACTATTAGCAAAAAATAATTGAATACGAATAAACTAAGCTAGTTAAACTTGGTATAAATTGTTAAGACAGATTTCCTTATAATAAATCCTTGAAAAGAAGTTGATTGCTCATATTATTATGGAAATAGACTAGAAATCTCATAATAGATCATTTTTGTTTTTTAATTCATTGATGGAAAAGTCAATTGCTCACTTGATTGTGAAAATTGATAAGTAAATTTATAATAGAGTTGTTGAGTTAATCACTTGGTATTTAGTTAAGTCTTTTTAGTTTATTTAAAGAGTTGTAAACTTCATGGGATAAACTCCATGAATAGAAAATATCTAGTAATAAAATTTTAAATTAGGATTTTGTATAATCCTTATTAGATATAGTATTTTAATGCTTATTTTTCCTGTGCTACTTTTGCATGCATCAAAAGATCTATGAGAAAGAGTCAGATTTTTATAAGCAACGTGACAAGAACAGAGGATTTGAGGCAATCTAGTGAAGGGGTAACTTGCAAAATAGGAATCAAGATAAAATGTACAAAAATTTTGAAAGGCATAATGTCCTAAAAAAAGACCGCAAGTTTCTCTCGAGTTGGAAGATTCAACTGCGGCCATGAACAACTCGGTTCTTCTTACATATTATTTTGTCTTTTTTTTTTTGAAAAACAATTACTTTCTTTGGTCTGATGTAAACAAAGGAACCTGTTACAGATAAAGATGCTGGTGCATGGTGTAGTTGAGAAGAAAAAAGGAGGTTGGGATGAATGGTGCTTAGGATTTTAAAAATTCAAGGCCTCAAAAGAATGAAATATTTTCTTCTTCTTTTATTTAATGGGCCTAGCTCAAGTTTTAAAGGATAAAGCTTAGATGGTCAATTAAATTATTGTAGTGTGAAAAAAAGGAAACACAATTGTACTTAATAGTGTTATGTGAGCATGTTAGAAATCACTGTTATTTCTAATTTTATTTTTAATTTAATTTAATTTAATTTGGACTTGTACAGTGTTTACAGTAATGTTTCTTGTTCGAGAAGGATGAAGGAAAATTCTTTACCAGATTTGCTTTATGTTCTCTGCTGACCAATATTGTGGCCATGCTTGGTGGCAAGAACAATTCCAAAATGGCAAATCTTTACTCATATCATTGATTTCAGTCATTGTAAATGAAACAACATCCACAGAGAGGGTTTGTCAAGCCGGTTCCAATCACCTATGCTACTCTTATCATAATTATTATTGAATTTAGTTGCAGTTATTGACTTCAAGAACATAACATGCTTGAAATGCACAATTATTGTTTTTTTCTCGTAAACTGATGATTGAAATTGACTCAAAGTAATTGTAGTCTACACAAGTGTGCTTCTTCAACATGTGTTAGATTTGTTAGCTTGAGCTGATGGCTAAATGGGAAAGAATAGAAATAAGGGAACAACAAGCTACTTCAAGGGTAACTTAACCTCCATAAAAAACAATAGCAACTTTTGGTTGAAATATTCTATGATGCATTCCATTGAAAGCAAGGATTTAAATATAGAGAATCAAAGAGTTGTTTCCTCAATCTACTCCTACTTGTATTCTTAGTTTGTTACTTAACAAACTATTTATTTAACTCCTATTGCTAAGGGATTTACAACAACAATATTATTTGACTAATTCAAACAAAAGAAACAAAAGAACAAAAGACCTCAGTACATGGTAAGCTAATAAGCTAAGGTTGTAACAATGCCTCCCTCTCAAGCGTAACCTTGTCCCCAAGGTTAAGTTCTGGAAAATGCCTTTTCATATCAAATAAGCGTTCCAGGTAGCAGAAGCCCTAGAAATGCCCTCCCATTGACAAGGATCTCAGTAACATTGCGTTGACCCCTTCGAACTATGCGACCATCCAGAACATGAGCTGTTTGGGCTCTAGGGTTCCCCATTTGAAATATCTGGAAGGGAAATTTATGAGATTACTTCAGTGCGTAATTTCCTCTTTAGTTGGGATACATGGAAAACATTATGGATTTTTGCAGATGTAGGCAAATTCACAGCCCCAATCTTTTCTGTGATTTGAAATGGACCATAATATCATGGTGAAAGTTTGAGAGATTTTTGCATTGCAACTGAGCATTAACGATATGGCTGCAAGCATAAGTAAACATAATCCACAACCTTGAAATGACGTTCAGTACGTTTCTTATTAGTAAAGGTCTTCATTTGATTTTGGGCTTCATGTAGATTCTGTCGCAACAATTGAAGAATAGATGAATGAGTTCTCAGTAGTTCATCCATTTGAGGCAAAGAAGTCGACTGGTCAAAGTAGGGAACCAACTTGAGAGTCTTCCATCCATAAACCTCTTTAAAAGATGTGTAGCCATTAGAGGAGTTCACATTAGTATTATGCCATTATTTGGCCAATGTAAGGAATTACATCCAATCTTTAGGCCGAAGGCTAACAAAACACCATAGATAAGTCTCAAGGCACCTATTGATTACTTCTGTCTGGTTGTCCGTTTGAGGGTGATAAGAAGAGCTGAAATGGAGAGTAGTCCCTTACAACTTGAATAACTACTACCAAAAGTCATTAAGAAAAACACGATCACTGGCGATTGTTTCGGCATGCCATGGAATTTGAATACATTATCAAAGAAAATTTGTGCAACAGATGAGGTTGTGTATGAATGAGGCAATGCGATGAAGTGAGCATATTTAGACAAGCAATCCACAACAACAAAGATGACATTTTTACCATTGGATTTGGGTAGCCCATCGATAAAATCCATATATATATATCCTCCCAAATCTGTTGTGGAATAGGAAGTGGTTGCACAAGACCAACAAGATAAATATTTTCGGACTTGTTACATTGACAAATTTCACACTCCTGGATATATCTTCTTATAAATGACCGCCTGTTAGGGCAGTAGAAGTTTTGTCGAATCCTTTGTAGTGTCTGAAGGAAACCTGAATGACCTCTGACTGGACTGGAATGAAGCTCTTTCAGAATCAGGTTGTGAAAAGGGGAATTTGCTCCAATGTATAATTTACCCTTATAGAACATCTTGCCATTGTGAACGGAAAATTTAGACCGATCCAGTTGGCCAGTTGTATAAGACTATAGTTTGCCAATGATATCTGGATCAGTACCAGTCATATTATTGATTGCCACAATCTAAATAGGTTCCAACTAAGAGATTACATGTATACCAACATCAACATTACGTCTAGAGAGCGCATTTGCTACCATATTAAATGTGCCCTTGTGTTCTTCGATATTATTGTCGTACCCTAAGAGCTTGGACAACCAACGTTGCTGAGGAGTTCCCGCCCTTTGCTCAAGCAAATATTTCAGGCTATGATAATCAGTTCAATTAGAAAGTAAGAATAAATATTAGGTTGTGCCGCAACCAACCTTTCCATTTATATGTAAACCATTACACCTCAGCACATACATACCATAGTTACTGTAGGGACTATAATAGGTAAATAAATCTATACAATGCTATACATTCTGTAATATGCCCACTCAAGATGAGGGTGGGGAATCTACCCGAAGCTTGAACCTAAAAGCATTAAAAGACGCAGTAGGAAGCGGTTTAGTAAAGACATCGGCAAGTTGATCCCGTGAAGGAACAAACTGAATTTGAATTTCTTTCTTGGCAACTAGGTCACGTACAAAATAATAATCCACTTCAACATGTTTAGTACGAGCATGAAAAATAGGATTCGCTGAGAGATAGGTCGCACCAAGATTATCACACCAAATGGTAGGTGCAGAAACGGAAGGTACCTGCAGATCAGTTAACAGGTATTGAAGCCAAATGACTTCAGCGGTACCATCGGCAAGGGCTTTATATTCAGCTTCAGTAGAGGAGCGAGCGACTGTGCGTTGCTTTCCAGATTTCCAAGAAATTGGAGTCTGTCCAAAAAAGACAAGATAGCCTCCTGTAGACTTGCGATCAGTGACACTACCAGCCCAATCGGCATCTGTAAAGCCATGGAAAGCGAAGGAGGAACTCCGAGTGATATGAAAACCATAAGATGCAGTACCTTTCAGATAGCATAGAATACGCTTAACGGCGGCCCAATGTGAATCAGAAGGAGCATGCATAAACTGACAAACCTTGTTAACAGCAAAGCAAATATCTGGACGGGTGAAGGTAAGATATTGAAGTGCACCTACTATTTGACGAAATCGTGTAGGATCAGAGAGTGAATGATCCGGTAATAGGGTGACTTTCGAAGGAGAGACTGGAGTGTCAACAGGTTTGCAAGAAGTCATACCAGCTCGGGTGAGGATGTCAAGGATATACTTATGTTGACGCAGCATTAAACCCAAAGCAGTAGACTGAACCTCAATACCTAGAAAGAAGTGAACATCCCCAAGGTCACGAAGCTTGAATTCGGAGCTTAGTAGCTGTATTAGCTTATGAACCATAGCAGAGTCGCTACCTGTAAGTAGAATATCATCAACATACACTAGGAGATAGAAGATATGAGTACCATTAGACAAGATGAACAGAGAGGTGTCAACTTTTGATGCCCGGAAGCCAATGGAGAGTAAAAAATTACTGAGACGAGTGTACCATGCTCTCGGTGCCTGTTTTAAGCCATACAATGATTTGTGCAATTTGCACACATGAGATGGAAGAGAAGCGTCAACAAATCCGGGAGGTTGCTTCATGTAAACCTCTTCAGTCAGAACTCCATTGAGGAATGCATTATGAATATCAAGCCGATGAATCTTCCAATTCCGCTACACTGCAATAGAGAAAACCAAGTGCACAGTAGCTTGCTTAATAACTAGGCTAAAAGTTTCAGCATAATCAATACCTTCCTGCTGGCTAAAACCTCTAGCAACAAGTCGCGCTTTATAGCGCTCAATACTACCATCAGAATGACGTTTGATCCGATATACCCATCGACTGCCAACAACATTCATCGAGGGATGAAATGGAACCAGAGACCAAGTGCAATTAGAACGCAGAGCAGCAATCTCATCACACATAGCATTATGCCAAACTGCATACCTGTCAGCATCAGAAAATACAAAGGGCTCCGAAGTAGGAGAAGATAAGACCCGGGTGGAGGCTGATGTGGCGGCAGCGAAAGCCACTAGATTGGCTGTCTTCGGCTGCCGCGGCCGGAGAGTCATAGGATGTCTACTAACTGCGGACGGAGATGCAGGAGGTGAGAGCTGCAGTGAAGGTGCCTATGGCAACTTATAGGAGGATAGATCCACCATGAGCTGCAAGCCAGCTGAAGTGGATGATGAAGAACCAGCCGTAAGAGGAGAGCTGGCAGCCGAGGAGGGGCTGGGAGCTGGACTGGAAGGTGCCATAGGACCATGAGGAGATGAAACCACTGGAGGAACGGAACCTGCATCACAAGGGTTAGATAAACAAGCAGGTGATGATGGCCAAGGAATGGGTGGAGGTTGTGGTAAGGTAGCTGATTGCAACGGTATGGGGTGGGAGGTGGTTGTTGGGTGATTGGGTAGTGATGTAAAATTGTGCAAAATGGGAAGGGTGACAGTGGTAGGTTGAGTGGGTGTGGGAGTGATGGGAGAAACCTTTGCAATTTGTTCAGAGTTATCAAAAGGAAACACATGTTCATGAAAGCGGACATGACGAGAAATATAAATGCGGTGAGATTCAATGTCAAAACATCTATAATCTAGATGCAAAGGACTATATCCAAAGAAGACACATGGAGAGGAACGAAAGTCTAATTTATGGTTATTATATGGACGCAGAAAGGGAAAACAGAGACAACCAAAAGTACGCAAAAAATTATAATCAGGAGACCTTTGAAATATGCAATCAAATGGAGAGCGAAGACCAAGAATGGGAGTAGGCATGCGATTTATTAGGTAAACAGCGGTCTCAAACGCATAATTCCAAAATCGAAAAGGTGCTTTACATTGCCCTAAAAGAGTGATACCGGTTTCTACAATATGCCTATGACGACGTTCAACAGTACCATTTTGTTCATGAGTGTGTGGACAAATCAGACGATGTTGGATACCAATGGTTTGGAAAAATGTGGACAATTTGCGGTATTCACCGCCCCAATCAGTTTGAACAGATTTTATTTTTAAAGAAAATTGACGTTCAACAAGGGTTTGAAATTGATGAAAAACCGCGTAAACATCAGATTTGGCAACAAGCGGATAATACCATACATATTTAGTATAAGCATCAACAAATATAACAAAATAACGATATCCATCAGAAGAAAATAGGGGAGCGGGACCCCATACATCGCTAAAAATTAATTCAAGTGGAGCAAAAGTTTTGTGACCCGTAGGTCCTAAAGACAGACGCGATGATTTTCCTAAAGGACAACTTTGACATTGAAAATTAAGACGTTTGGTGTTGCAAATAATCTTACTTTTCGAAACTAACAATTGAAAAATACGTGAAGTAGGGTGACCTAATCGACGATGCCATAAATCCGCAGAGGTAGAAGTGCACGGAGACCAAAAAGCTTGAGGAAAAGACTTGACGAAAGACCGGGTCAAGGCAAAGAGACCATCATTGCTTTGACCGGAGAGAAGTACTTCACGAGTGTTGAGATCCTTGACATAAAACACATAAGTGTGAAATTCAAAATACACATTATTATCACGACAAAATTTCTGAACAGAAAGCAAAGGTTTCGTAATTGATGGAACATGAAGTACATTAGATAAAATGAAAGAACGATGTGGTGTATGTATTTTTGTATGGCCAAGATGAGATATAGGTAGCCCCTTACCATCACCAACATGCAAATTATCATTACCCAGATACGGTTCGGTAGCGGTCAAAGTGGCAAGATCGGGTGTGACGTGCTGATTTGCGCCGGTGTCTGGAAACCACTCAACAGAGCTAGTTTGAGAGGGATTGCGCTGCACCATATTGGCAGTGGATTGGCCATAACTTCGCTGCTGGAATTGAGAACAATGAGGGGCTGTGTGGCCAAAATTTTGGCATAGTTGGCAGCGTGGATTTTGCCCCCTATTGCGCTGCCAAGTGCCCTGCCATGAGCTTTGAGGGCTGTGATAATTCTGCCCAAAACATCCCCTATTGTTGCTGGATTGGTTGGGACGCCAACCACCATTGAAACGCCCCCTGCTGCGCCTAGAATTCCCAAAGTGCTGGCGCTGTGCAACCATGGCAGACAGTGGAGTGGGCAACAGAGGAGCATGAAATGCAGCCGAAGATTTGTGGAGAAATTCATGCGTGAGGAGGTGGCTGTGGAGCTCTGCATATGCTATGGGTTCTGCCTTGGTAATTAGACTTGTAACTAAGTCTTTGAATTCACCCCTCAAGCCACGAAATACATATAAATTAAAGTCTGCAAGGGAAATTGGTCTACCGGCAGCAGCAAGTTCATCAAATAATACTTTGGCTTTTTGCATAAAAAGGGTGACAGATTCATCACCTTGTTTTAGCTCCTGAAGAGACCCATGGAGCTGCATAATCCGAGAGCTTGAAGTGGAAGCAAGGGCTTGCTCAAGTGTGCGCCAAGCTGAACATGAGCTTTGACAGCCAACAATGAGGTGCAGAACCTCTATGGATAGAGAGGAAAGGAGTGCACTGAGAATAAGCTGGTCTTGTTGTTTCCAGCGAAGGAAGAGTTGATTAATTTGAAGAGAAACACCATCTTCAGCAAACACATGAGAAGGTGGACATATGGTAGAACCATCCACAAAACCGAACACTCCTTGACCTAGGAGGTATGGCAGCATCTGCATACGCCAGTACAGGTAATTGGTATTTGTTAACTTGAGAGAGATAACTTGATGAGTGTGAGAGAGGGAGATAATGGCAGATGCATCAGACGTGAGTTGAGAGAGTTGATTTGTGTTTTGAGAGGTGAAGAGAGATGGGTCATTAGCCATGGCAGAGGAGATATTTGGCTGTGAGGTAGAAGATGTCATGGGGTCGACTGCAGGGGAGGCAATCTGCACTGCCGGAGAAGATGTCATTGGTGCAGATGAGGTTGGCGGCTGTTCCATAGCAAAAGAAATGAGGTTGGCGGCTGAGAGAAAAGTATGTTAATTGTTTAATATGCTCTGATACCAAATTGGAAAGTAAGAATGAATATTAGGTTGTGCCGCAGCCAACCTTTCCATTTATATGTAAACCATTACACCTTAGCACATACATACCATAGTTACTGTAGGGACTACAATAGGTAAATAAATCTATACAATGCTATACATTCTGTAATAAGTTCAAACTATAAAACAATTGCCAAGTAGATACGAACGCTATCACTGTACAACAAGGGTTAGTGCAAGCAGTTCCTTTTCATAGGTAGAGAGATGAAGGTTTTTACCATGCAATGCTTGGATTAAATAAGCCAAGGGATGACCTGATTGCATGAGGACTGCACCAACACCACTTCCTGAAGCATCACATTCGATCACAATTTTTTTTTGTGAAATCTGTAAGTGCTAGAACTAATGGACGAGTCATAGCCATCTTGAGTTCTTTGAAAGCTGATTCGGAGATAGGTGTCCATTGAAAAGCTCCCTTTTTGAGCATGTTTGTAAAAGGTCTTGCAATTTGCCCATATCCATGCACAAATTTTCTGGAATACCTAGTAATGCTGAGGAACCCACGCAATGACTTTAGTGATGTAGGGAAAGGCCAGTGGAGAATGGATTCAATTTTCTTTTGATCAACAGCAACACCGTTAGATGAAATTTCATGCCCCGAATAATCAATTTCAGAACAGCCAAAATGACATTTAGACAACTTAGTATGCAATTTATGAAGGCAAAGGATCTCTAGAGTTTTGTGGAGATGAATGACATGTTCTTCCTCTGAATGGCTATAAACCAGAATGTCGTCGAAGAAGACCAAAATGAATTGTCTTAGAAAGGGACGAAAGATTTCATTCATCAGACTTTGAAAAGTTGAAGGAGTGTTTGTGAGGCTGAAAGGTATTACAAGAAACTCGTAATGGCCATCATGGGTTCTGAAGGTAGACTTGGGGATGTTTTCATCGGCTATCCTGATTTGGTGGAATCCTGATCTCAGATCTAGCTTGGATGTCAATAAATATCCCCCGAGGGAAAAGAGGTAAACATCTGAAGTGACTGGAACACCTTGGATGTCAATAAATATATTTTGACATTTTCCCTCATTGTATAAGCGATCTCCATTAGCCGTTATGACATCAAAGGATGTCTTACTTGCTATAGGAAGACTGAGTTTTGATGCAAATGAAGGATCCAAGAAGTTATTACCTTTTTTTCGCCGAGAGAAGATGCAACAGGACTTAAAATCCTGGTTCTGGAGCAAGGGACTCAAAATCCTTATTGCTTCGAAGTCAGTGGCCCAACATTTGTTAAACCCCCTTTTCTCGGGCGATAGTGGAACTAGAGTTGAGTAGTATGTAAAGAGGTTTACTGTGACAGTACCCAGTGACATGCATAGTCTGGGGGTTTGTAGCACCTGCAATAGCATGAAGAGATATTTCTAGGGGTGGAATAGCTTCGCTGTCAGGAGAGCAATCCATGTCTTCATCTTAATAATCGTTTCCATCAATAAGTAAGAGAGTGAGAGATTTACATTTGTGGCCAAGTCTGAACTTCTCATCACAATTGTAGCACAATACCTTTTCCCAGTGCTCTTTCATCTCTTTAAAGGATATCTTTCTCACCTTTGGGTCTGGAACTGACTAGGCGAGTGTTTGGGGTCTTGGAAAACTTCTACGATCTCTTGAGGAATTCTTCTCCTGTCAACGAGCGAGACCTATTGCATCTCTTAAAGAAGTGGGTTGGAAGGACTTGACATTTTTCTTGATGCCATCCTTAGGACCACTAATGAAAGTGCGTGTGAGAAATCTATCGGGAAGACCATCGATTCGTTGAGCCAAATTCTCAAACTGACTTTGGTAAGCTTCAACTGTGAAAGTTTGACGAAGTTTGGCAATTTTCCTTCTGGATCCTCATATTCAGTTGGTCCAAACCTCTTCTCGAGAGCTTGGATAACCCAATGAATAAGCTCACCTGCATATTGTAAATATTTATAATAGTGGAATGAAGCATAAAGGAGACGTTGCGCTGGAGGAATCTGATGTAATAGAAAATATTGATCAGCCATTAAAATCCAGCTTGAGGGATCTTCATTGCCATGATATTTGAAGAGATCGATCTTTAACCCCTTTGCTGGTATCTCGCTAGTATCAGAAGGGAGTGAATGCCTCGAGGAAGATCCAACACTGTGTTCTTCTCACAGATTTGAGATCCTTGGTGAGCTTCTTAATGGATAAGGTGAGGGCTATAATTTGCTGTTGAATATCAGTCATATGGGTGTTAATTTGTTACAGCATTGTTCCTTGCTTTGAAACTCTCTCGGATAAGACAGTGAAACGAGTTCCATGGGCATCCTAGTTAGCCATGAGATGGGAAGGGAAAGGTTTTTTTTGGTGGGGGGTGGGGGGTCTAATGATGTAGATGCAGAGAAAGCTTGGCTCAGATAACATTGTTAGGTTTCTTAGCTTGAGCTGACGGAAAAATAGGAAAGAATAGAAAATAAGGGTACAACAATCTACTTCGAGGGTAACTTAACCTCCACAAAAGACAGTAGCAACTTTTGGTTGAGATATTTTATGATGCATTCCATTGAAAGCAAGGATTTAAATACAAAAAATCAAAAAGTTGTTTCCTCAATCTATTCCTACTTGTACTCTAAATTTGTTACTTAACAAACTATTTATTTGACTCTGCTGCTAAGGGATTTACGGCAATGATATTATTTAACTAATTCAACTTGACTAATTTAAACAAAAGAACAAAAGAGATCAGTACACGGTAGGCTAACGGGCTAAGGTTGTAACAAACATGCCACTAATATGGTAAAAACATAAACATTAACTTTCACAAAGTAACCAACATCTAGTGCTGGTGACTTCAGCAATAATCTGGCACTCAATCCAGATGGACACTATTATGGAAAAATTCCCACGGATTCCATTTTTTATACATACGCGTAGAGAGAGAGAGAGAGAGAGTATAAGCCTTCTGGAAAATACAGTTTTCTAGGTTGAGTAGAAATCAAACTGGCGGAGGTGGCATCTCTTTATTCAGTGCATGAAAGGCACAAAGGATGATCGTTGGAAGTCATATCTACACGTACCGGAGTTCTTCACTGGTCAGCATATTTTAAGTATCCTGTTCAGAATCACTCTCCTTGCTTCGATTATGTCGGCATGACACTTACCAGCATGTTTAGCTAAATCTTCAATGCTTTCCATGAACGCCGCCATCTTCCTTTTGATCACATCTATCACAAGTTTCACAGCATCTTCTTCTGTGATAGCAAAGTTGGCATTGTGCAAGAGTGACTCAATGATTTCAACTTGGAATTTGTTGACAAGCACTCGTATATTAACCATGTCCTCGATTGTAACAAAAGTTCCAACCTCAATTGACCTCACTATCCCCTTCTCTTCCTTCAATGCTGTCTCATATCGGTTCCAAAGCGTGCTGCACCAGTTTCCTACAGAACCAACTGGAACGGCCATTGCACCTGCTAAGGCTGTTACAACAGGGGGTGCAACAACGGCAGCTGCTACCACTGAGAAAATCAACACAGAGACAAAAGCAGATACAAATAACACATTTGACACCCTCCTCCATGTCTCAATGGATTTCAATTTCTCATCAAGCTTCTTCATCCGAGATTGCAATTTCTTCAACATGGATACCTGTTGCTCATGCACTGATTCATAAAGAGCGAAGAACTGGGGTGTAAATGGGTCCCCCGCTGCCTTAAACTTCTGTAATCCGTCCAATGTCTTCTCAAACTTCTTATCAGCTGCCCCATCTTTCATTTCTACTTCTTCCTCAAACTGCTTGATTGCTAACTGTATAATCAACTGGCTATTTTTAGCACGTTCAAGACAACCTCCAAGAGCCGTACAAAACTCCATGGTTTTGACACTACTCTTAAAGTATTCCTGAACCAAATCATACAATTCTGGAGTATCCCATATATCTTCCTTGCTTTCTAGTATGACTTTAACAACATCTTGGTTCATTTCAAGAAGACAATTTGTGACCTCTTTAAATGAGCCTAAGGATCGAATCTCCACACTATTTGTGACATCTTTCAATGAGCCGGAGGATCGAATCTCCACACTATTTGAGACCTCTTTCAATGAGCCTAAGGATCGAAGCTCCACACCATCAGCAAGGATTTTTATCACATGATCAGTCCTTTCATGGAGAGTAGCATCAAAGGATTGCAATTTTTCATCTTCCTTACAAGCATCCTCATAGGAGCTCAAATGTGCTGTGAGTTGGCGGGAACTGGTGTTAGCTTGGAGAAGTGGCGACGAGGTACCACTTCTCGTTTTGCAACATAGCCCTCCCATAATATCCAAATTATAACTGAAAATATTTCAACAAACCCAATGTTACCAAGAGATTTGATCAGTTTCACTTCAAATGCAAGCTTAAAAAGCATCAAATTTAAGTAAAGATGTGATCTTTTTTCCTTCCAATACAATCAAATTGCAAACTATCAAATCTAAGCAAACCCAGCTATCAAGTTGACTTAAAGAACATAATCTAATTTAGGAAAGTTTCAAAACTGTCCAATGGTGAAGTCAAACTAGCTTATTGAACAAGAAAACACTCAGATTAACAGATTTATGTTATAAACTGCAAAACCCGGAACCAAATTCTTCACTTGATGACAAGAATTAGATCTAAACATCGAAATCAAACCGAAACCCCAGAGGCAAGCCAAAAATGTAAAAAAATAATGGGTATTGAATAGCTTACAGTAAATTCTTTTGTATCCGACGAGCTTCAGTTGAAATAAGTAGCTTCCTCTCACAATCGAGCAATGAAAAAAAAAACAGAGATCTTGTGCTCCCAAAAGAGATTATGCTTGTTTGAATGTAAGAATCAAAGCAATAATATGTGACAAGAAAATGAATTCCGAGAAAGAGACCGGTTATCTAAACAATTAAAATAACGCGCTAGAAAGAGAAGGGTTTGAAGGGGTCTAGTTCAGAAGTTGCTTCTTCGGACAAGAAAGCGAAGGAAATGAAAGAAAATGCCTGGAAAAAAAAAAAAAAAAAAAAAAACAACGTTGTCAAAGAGAGCAGGTGTAAGGATTCCACCGCCCCCACTAACTGGCAGGACATGCAGAGACTTTGTCTTCTCATTGAAATTAACAGCTCGACCACCGGAAGCAGAATCGTAGCCCCTGTGCTCTTACTTTTCGTACTTGGGTAGTTGCTTCATTGCATATCGATAGTAGCTCTTATGCCTTATTAATTAAAAATAAAAATATTATTAATGACCTAGTTTCTTATATTTGTTTAGTGATATTTTCAATAAGAAAATGTATCTAAAACCTAGTTTCCTACCTGGGTAGTTGCTTGATTGCATAAGGATGATAGAAGCTCTTATGCCTTATTAATTAAAACTAGGGGGACAAATGACTATAAACAACTGTTTCTGAAACTAGGTAAGCGTTGATATTCTAATAGCTGAAAGCTGACTGCTGACCTTCCTCGTATGATCCATATGCAGAACTGACTCGGCTCTGATTCACAACCTTCCTCAGAAAAATCACCGTTTCATATCCATGTCTGAAATTTTTAATTAACCTGCATAATTAATAGAAAAGCTAAAACGTGCAGTGGAATTATTATAGATTTGTATTTATTCACTGTGAATTTTAATAGTTAAACAATACTGCTTATGCCATTGAAAAAACTATCAAAATGTTGACTTTTAAAGGTAACCTTAAAAAAAAACTAAAAGACGTGGTTGTTTCACTGTGTTTCTAGACACAAATCACTATGGATTTCAACAGTAAAATTATCATTTTACCTCTCAGGCTGAAAAATTTAACCCTCGGAACCGGGAGTATTTTGGACATTTCCATGGCACATGTATGGTATTTTCAGATTGTTTGGGGTTTTCTGGTACTTTCCATTTTAAATTGCATAGTGAAACTACTATTTTACCCCTGGAAGTTGACAAAAAGACAAGGAATAATGGGGGTGTTTTTAATTTTTCACATATTCATGCACTGTGAAACTACGCAAATACCCTGGAAAAGACAAAAAACAAAGGCCTGGAGCTGGGGGCATTGTACTATTTTCATTCCCGATTTTTTCATGGTTATCGCTGGGTTCAGGAATGTACAGGTAATTTGACATTTTTCAATATTTCTTTTTGAAATTACTGCAGGCGCGTCGTATTGACATGCAGCAGCGTTTCATACGCACGCGCCTTTCAGGCGACGCATGCGACATCTTTTTATCGTGGAAAGTGTTCGTTCACCTTGTCATCGGGTCGCCGTCATGTTCTCTGTCTCCCGATGCGGGGCGTGTCATGTGAAGGTGGGCGATGAATCGCCAATTGACGGTTTTTAGTATTTTCTCCCTTATCGGTGAATCAAATCAATGGAAATTTTGATTGTTTTCAATTGTGCCTTTCAATTGAAACTGATTATATATGTTGGTTTTCATATCAGTTCTTATTCTTTTGATTTTTGGTTTGTTTTGGTTCTTTTAATTTTTTTTGTTATACAAGTTTTAATTTGTCCTCCAATTGAAATTGGTTATATATAAGTTGCTTTTCATTTTGGTCCTTATTCTTTTAATTTTTTTAACAAAATTACACTGTATTTTTTTTAAAATCTTTTTATTAGTTTCACTCCCAAGGTTTTTATTTGTTTCAATTTTGTCATTCGATTGGAAGTAATTATATATTTTATTTGTCATTTCGGCCCTTATTCTTTGAATTTTTTATTTGGTATTAATTCCTTTGGTTTTCGGTTCTTCTTGGACACTGTTTATTTTTACCCGTACTTATGTATCTATTCTTTTTGTTTTTGCTTTTATTTTTTGTTGTTTTATTTTTTATTAGGTTTTTATGTTTATTCAGTTCAGTCCTAAAATTTTAATTTAATTTGGTAATAATTTTAAAATTAATATTTCTCTTTTTTTCCCTTTGTTCATATTTTTTGTGTTTTCTGTTATTTTTATTTGTTATTCGGATCAATAATTTTATGGTTTCATTGTTTGCACAATAATAATGATAATTTTAGTGATTTTTTTTATTGTTTTTTTGTAAAAAATATTTTGTTTTTTTTATTCTTTAGGGCAATTTAATTATTTTAATTGTTTAGGCATTAATATTGATAATACTTTTACTTTCTATAGTCATGATATTGACAGTAACGTAGGGATGAATTTTCAATGATGTTTTTTTCTTTTTATAGATAGAAAATTAACTACTTAGTTTTGTTATTTGATTATTGCATGTGTTTTTACAATTTGTATTTTGTTTGTTATGTTTAATTTAAATTTGATTATAAAATGAACTAATCGTAATACAGTGAATTCGATAATTCAGGTATTAAAATCTTCTTGCTTTTTTAATGATGATGATAATTTTATGCTGGTGATTTCGTTGAAACCTACTAAACAGATAAATTTATATCGATTTCAAATTTATATATTTTATAGTAAACTTGCACTTCACATGAATTTTGCACAAATATATTATTTTAGTTAAATTTATATTATAATAAAAAAATCTCACACAATTAATATTTTTTCACGCTGAAAAAAATATGGTTCGGGTAGCAACGAGGTGTGGGTAAGTGGCTAGTAATATATATTTTTTGATAATTGTAATTTGATAATTGTTCAAGGTTTCTGTTGTCCTTTTATCATGTTCATCATAGCACTTTGTTGTATTAAAAAAAAAGTTGTTTAACTATTAGTCCCTGGTTTTTGTTGGTTTTCATAATCCATCCCTTTAGTTTTGATTTTTTAGTTTTTTTTATTAGAGTGTAATTTGTTTTCAATTGAGCCCTCCAATTCTAATTTGTGTATATGATGTTTTTTAATTTGATCCTTCTACTTTTGATTTTTTTTCCTTCTCTATTTTTCAAAGTTTTCTTTTAACTTCTTATTTGTTTCCTTTGCCCTTTTATCAAAGATTTTATGATTTTCAATTTTATCGTTTAATTCAAGTTTATGATTTTTGTTATTTCAACAACAACAAAAACATTAATAATGGTAATTATTGATAGTGAAGCGAATTAATTCACTCTCTAATTCACGTCTTCTATTAACTTGCATATGAACAGTAGGTAGATGACTGAGGTGGATGTAGTGTCCAGTCCCCCAAAATTATTGGGTAGGTAGATGACTGAGCTGGATGTAGTGTCCAGTCTCCCAAAATTATTAGGTCATTTTGGCCTATTTGGTTAGGCTAGCCCAACCTGGAAAAAATATAAATAGAAAAAAAATATAAAAAACTGTATTTCAAAAAAATACAAAAAATATTTTGTTTTTTTCATAATCCAAAAATGGGTTATTCCCCCAAATTTACCCAAAATAAAACAAAAATAAAATAAAAGGAGCTGACATCGGTAGAAAAAACAAGGTGGAAAATTTAGACATTTTTGAAAACTCGATCGTATCTCTTTTGTCCCTAAAAATAGAGGAAAATGCATATTTAAGGCTAAAATATTTTTTTATTGGATAAATCTACATAAGAATTAAGCCGAAAATCATAATTATATTTTTTATAGGCCAATTTGATTCAATCATGGGCCAATTGAAAGTATAATTATATTTATAAATTAATTTAGGGTCCAATGGAAGGATTTAATTAAGTGCAAAGACTTAATTATACTTTAAATTGATCAAATTAATTTTATCAAGAGCTTAATCAATGAAAAATAAAGTTCTTGAGCTTAATCTAGGTTCAATTGAGAAAATTGGATTTTTAGGAGACCGAATTAAATTTTTTCAAGCCAATTATGTGAAGTGAGGAGCCAAATTGAAGAAATTGAGAGTTTAATGGTCAATTGAGGGTCAAATCGCATAAATTGGAAACCAAGGACCAAAATAAAAATGGCGTGCAAAGCTAAGGTTGCTGTTGAAATTCTGACAGGGATACAATTGCACAAAATTACAAATTTAAATCTAATTGGGGGTGCAATTAGAGCAATTATAAATTGAGAGACCAAATCGGATTTTCACCTTCTCCCAAATCATCCAAAACCTATAGACATGACTGCACTGTTCAGTCACCTGAACAGTGTAGGCATGCCATTGTAGGTTCAGGAGGCAGGAAACCTTCGCTGCACGCAATGGGAAGCCGAAGGGTTGCCTCCTTCGCCTATACATACTGTGCACAGACCAACAAAGAGAGGGGGATGAACAGAAAACAAGGCAGAACACGTGAGGAAGAAGAAGACACCACGCATAAAAAAACTACACCACCATCCTTCATCTTTCTCGGCACCGACAGGAGCTCCCACAGTCCGACAGACAGCAGTAGTGACCGCAACAGTTCTGTCTCTCCCTCTCAGTTGACAGCTCTCTCTCTCTCTCTCTCTCTCTCTCTCTAAATCTAGTTGCAGCTGACTCTTTCACTCCACCAGTAGCACCCCTCTCCGGCAAGCACCAGCTTCTCCCTTAGCACTGGCAGTTTCTCCTCCATGCCAATAACTCCCCGACAGGCTCAACTCTTCTTCTCCAGCGTCGGCATCAAGCAACAACCCCTGCACAAAAGCAGTCCCCTTTCGACAGCTCTCTTGGGCACCACAGGCCACCATTTCTGACGCCATCACCACAGGAACAACCACCTCGACCTCCTCTACACGACCGAAGTGACAAGTACTCCGGTTGTAACCCTCCACAAATCACCATTTTACTGTTCACCATTGTTCACGTGCAGATCAGTGGGTTTAGGGACAAGGCACAACCCGACCACGTAGGATGGGTGGGTCGTTCGGCCCACCCAGGCTGGCAGTCCAGCCCCAAATGATGGGCCATTTGGCCCATCAGGGCTAGGCACCCAGGCCACAAAAAATTAAAAAACTAAAAAATACAGAATTTGCATAATTGTTTTTTTTAAAAAAAATTATAAACAAAAAAATGTTTTGTTTTCGTGCATAGTGCTGAATTCCAAGGTTTTTCCAAGCATATTTCTCGTAAAAAATATATGTTGTATCTTTCTCATATTTTGAACTAAAATTGGATATTGTAACCAGTTTATGATTATCCATTGGAATTTGGCCAAAATAATTTAACAATTATTTTTTTAGCTATCACGGTGTAAAATTACATTGTAAAGTATACTTGCTGATTGTTAAAAACAGGATTTTCAAAATGCAGTGTAAATTTTTTTGGTTAAGTTTTCAACTTCTAATGAGGTAGAGACTCTCTCACGAAGAGAGATCTACCTCGAGATTTAGCAAAGACCAATGAATAAAAAATCGAACTTAGAAAAACAATCAAATAACAATGTAGCTTGCATTAGGTAGGGTGCACTGGGGGTGATGCATCAACAATGTAGCTTGCCTTAGGTAGGGTGTACTGGGGCTGATGCATCTTCCCCTTGCACAACAAGTCCCTTTACCCAGACTTTTGCAAACCAATAGGTTTCCTAGTAACCTTAATACTAGGTGGCGACTCCCAATAATTTATAGCCATGATTTTACAGCTATAAAACACTTCCTTTTCACCATACACCGTCTCTCCCCTACAGGGGATGGCGGGGCGCGAAGCACGAAAAAAAAACATCGTCGCAACAGTTTTCGTGCATACGGTCGAATCCTAAAACTTTACTGAAAATATATTTCACAAAAAATTGCTAAAAACATCGTCGCAAATGTATTTTTTTGCTTATATTTTTAATTTTTTTATAGATTATTTTGATGGGTTGATATCAAAAATAAATTTTAAAAAATAAAAAAAAATATTATTTTAATGTATTTATAAGCAAAAAAAACTTTGAAAAACAATTGTTACCACAATATTAAATGCTACTTAATTATATCATAGTTGAAGTTTAATTTTATCATTAGACATGAGTCCACATATGCTAAGGGAGCATATTATTTTTTTGTAAAAAATAATGTTTAGAAGCAAGTTTTAAAAAATAAAAATAAAATCAATAGTTTTGACTATAGACCGGAATTGAACAAAAAAAAAATATTTTAATTACATGACTAAAAAAAGATAAAAATAGTAATTTTAAAAAAAATATATATTTTGAAAAGACAAAAAGCCCCTACATTCAAATTTTCAAGGGGAGAGCGAGAAAAGGGAGACAGAAAGCACTGCTGACAACAATGTATTCCTCCATCACTATCAGGCATTGCACCTCTAAGAAAAATACATAACTATGATTATAGCAAAACGATAGAAAAGAAGGTTTTGATCACCAAAAAACACCGCACACGCCACTAGAAATTCATGAATGCCTTACACATGCTAGCCACTTTTGCAATTTAATAATATTTTATTGACAATTAAGTTGTCCTTGACCCACTTAATAAAAACAGAAAAGTTAAATTGAAAAGACAAACCCTGCATATAAATTTTGAAATAAAAATTTTGAAGGACAATTAAATTATTTTAATATGAAAAAAAAGGAGAGACAATTATAGAGAATGTTGTTATATGAGTATGTTAGAAATCACTGTTACGTCTTATTTTATTTTTAATTTAATTTAATTTGGACTTGTATAGTATTTGCAGTGATGTAACTCGTCCGAAAAGGAAGAAGGAAAATTCTTTATCAGATTTGCTTTTTGTTCTTTGCTGACCAATATTGTGGCCATGCTTGGAGGCAAGAACAGTTCCAAAAGGACAAATCTTTATCCAATTTAGTTGCAGTTATTGACTTCAAGAACATAACATGCTTGAAATGCACAATTATTGATTTTTTATCTCGTGAATTGATGATTGAAATTGACTCAAAGTCATTGTAACAACATGCCACAAATATGGTAACAACATAAACATAAACTGTCACAAATATGGTGAGTTAAGCAATAATCTGGAACTCAATCCATATGGACACTACTATGGAAAAATTCCCAAAGAATCCATTTTTTAT
The DNA here is from genome assembly GCA_027405865.1 of Salix purpurea. Taxonomy (NCBI): domain Eukaryota; kingdom Viridiplantae; phylum Streptophyta; class Magnoliopsida; order Malpighiales; family Salicaceae; genus Salix; species Salix purpurea. Next base: position 4,328,412 of record JAOWLH010000013.1, on the reverse strand, counting down.
ACAGTTTTCTAAAAAATACAGTTTTCCCACGCCTAGAGAGAGATAGAGAGAGATCATCTATTTATTCAGTGTATCAAACGGACAAAGCCTTCCGGAAAATACAGTTTTCTAGGTTGAATATAAATCAAACTGGAGGAGGTGGCATCTCTTTATTCAGTGCATGAAACGCACAAAGGATGATCGTGGGAAGTCATTTCTACACGTACCGGAGTTCTTCACTGGTCAGCATCATTACGTATCCTGTTCAGAATCGCTGTCCTTGCTTTCATTATGTCGTGATTACACTTATCAGCATGGACAGCTAAATCTTCAATGCTTTCCATGAACACCGCCATCTTCCTTTTGATCACACCTATCACAAATTTCACATCTGGGAATTTGTCGGCAGTGTACAAGAGTGACTGGAAGTCACCTTGGAGTTTGGTGACCAGCACCCGTATATTTTCCATGTCCTGGATTGTAACACAAGTTCTATCCCTAATTAACCTCACTGTCCCCCTCTCTTCCTCCAATGCTTTCTCATAACGGTCCCAAAGCGTGTTGCACCAGTTTCCTACAGCACCAATTGGAACGGTTATTGCACCTGCTAAGGCTGTTACAACAGGGGGTGCAGCAACGGCAGCTGCTAGCACTGAGAAAATCAACACAGAGACAGAAGCAGATACAAATAACACATTTGACACCCTCCTCCATGTCTGCACGGAATTCAATTTCTTATCAAGCTTCTTCATTCGAGATTTCAATTTCTTATACATGGATTCCTGTTGCTCACGCACTGATTCATAAAGAGCGAAGAACTGGGGTGTAAATGGGTCCCCCGCTGCCTTAAACTGCTGTAATCCATCCAATGTCTTCACAAACTTGTTCTCAACTGCCCCATCTTGCATTTCCACTTCTTCCTCAAACTGCTTGATTGCTAACTCTATAATCAACTGGCTATTTTTAGCACGATCAAGACAAATTCCAAGAGCAGTACAAAAATCCATGGTTTTGACACTGCTCTTAAAGTATTCCTTAACCAAATCAAACAATTCTGGACTATCCGATATATCTTCCTTGCATTCAAGTAGGACTTTAGCAATATCTTGGTTCGTTTCAAGCAGACAATTTGTGACCTCTTTAAATGAGCCTAAGGATCGAGTCTCCACACTAGTAGCAAGGCTACTTATCACATGATTAGTCCTTTCATGGAGAGTAGCATCAAAGGATTGCAATATTGGATCTCGCGTACAGGCAACCTCATATGATCTCAATTGTGCAGTGAGTTGGGAACCACTTCTCGTTTTGCATCATAGCCCTCCCATTATATCCAAATTATAACTGAAAATAGTTTAACAAACCCAATGTGACCAAGAGATTTGATCTCTTTTGAATCCAAGCTTAAAAAGCATCAAATTTAAGCAAAACTCCAGTAAAGATGTGATCTTTTTTCCTACCAATGCGATCAAATTGCAAAACTATCTAAGCAAACGCAGTTATTAAGTTGACTTCAGTTATAAACTACAAAACTCTGAACCAAATTCTTCACTTGATGACAAGAATTAGACCTACACAACGTAATCAAACCGAAATCCCAGAGGCAAGCCAAAAATGTAAGAAATATAAAAGGGTATTGAATAGCTTACAGTATATTCCTCTATATCCGACGAGCTTCAGTTGAAATAAGTAGCTTCCTCTCACGATCGAGCAATGAAAAAAAAAGAGAGCTCTTGTGCTCCCAAAAGAGATTATGCTTGTTTGAATGTAAGAATCAAAACAATAATATGTGACAAGAAAATGAATTCAGAGAAAGAGACCTGTTATCTAAACAATTAAAATTAAGCGCTAGAAAGAGACGAAGGGTTTGAAGGGGTCTAGTTCAGAAGTTGCTTCTTCGGACAAGAAAGCGAGGGAAATGAAAGAAAATGCGTGGCAAACAGAAATAAAAACAAACGACGTTGCCAAAGAGAACTGAAACTAATTTAATTAATTAAAAACCGCCTCCCCGGCTCTGACTTTTCCTAACTTGGGTTGTTGCTTGATTGCATATCGATGATAGGAGCTCTGATGCGTTATTGATTAAAACTAGTGGGACAAATGACTATAAACAACTGTTTCTGAAACTAGGTAAGCGTTGATATTCTATTAGCTGAAGGCTGACTGCTGACCTTCCTCGTATGATCTATGAAGGGTTGCATATGCAGCAGAACTGACTCGGTTCTGATTCACAATTAACCTGCTAGAAAAGCTAAATGTGCAGTGGAATTATTATAGATTTGTAGTTCTTCACTGTGAATTTTACTAGTTAAACGATAATGCTTATGCCATTGAAAAAACTCTTAATGTCGACTTTTAAGGGTAAAATTAAAAAACAAATAAAAAGCGTTGATGTTTTATTGTGTACATAACCATAAATTATTGTGGATTGTGACATTAAAATTATTATTTTATCCCTCGTGCCGAAAAACTTAACTCTTGGGACTGGGGATATTTTAGCCATTTCTTGGGGACATGTTTAATATTTTATATTATTTGGGATTTTCTGGTATTTTCCGTTATATATTGCAAAGTAAAACTATCATTTTACCCCTTAGAGCTAACCAAAAGACGAGGAACAGTAGGGGTGTTTTTGTTTTTACACATATTTGTGCACATGGGGTATTGTAGTACTTTCATCGCTGGTTTTTTCGTGGTTATCGTAGGGTCCAGAGGAGCATACATAATTTACTATTTTTTTTATTTCTTTTTAGAAACACTGCAGGCACGTCATATGTGCCAGTAGTGTTTTACACGTACGCGCCATTCGGGCGACAAGTGCTGCGTCGTTTGGCGGTGGAAACTAATTGTTCGCTATGTTACTTGGTGCATCGCATTGCAACGCGTGTCAATTTCAGGTGGTCAGTGAAACGCCAGTGAACAGTTTTAGTTTTTTCTCTCTTTTCTCTCTCCTGCCACCAAAAATTACATGTAAGTCCTTCATGTTTGTGATTGTTATATTTTAATCCCTGCTCTTTTGATTTTGTTTTTTATTTTAATCCTGATTTCTTTAATAAAAATTTTGATTTTTTTCCAATTGTGACCTTCAATTGAAACTTATTATATGTGTTGGTTTTCATTTTAGTCCTTATTCTTTTGATTTTTGGTTTGTTTTAGGTTCTTTTAATATTTTTGTTATGCAGGTTTTAATTTATTTTTAATTTTTTTCTACAATTGAAATTAGTCATATATACTACTTTTCATTTCGGTCTATTTCTCCTCCTCCAACTACAATAGTAGCCCTCCAACTACAATAGTAGCAGTTGTATTTCTTCTTCTTCCTGCCGCAACAGACCACGAGCACCCCTTCCAGCATCAGGCTGATGTCCTCTACATGGAGGCAACAACAGGTAATACACTTCTCCTCCCCATTCCAGCTAGTGTTCACTGCAAATGAATAGAAAGAAGTTAATTAATTCACTTTCTTCTATTCACTTACATGTTAACAGTAGGTAGGTAACTGGGATGGACGTAATGTACAGTCTCCAAAAATTATTGGGTCATTTTGGCCCATTTGGGTGGGCGAGCCCAGCCCGGAAAATATATAAGCAAAAACAAAAATAAAAAATCATATTTAAAAAAACTATAAAAAATATTGTATTTTTGTTTATACGGTTGAATCCTAAAACCATTTCTCAAAATATTTTTCACAAAAAATAAAAAATTCCTAAAATTTATTTTTATATTTTAAAAATCAACAAAACTTATTTATCATTCATTTTCAAACTTTATATAAAATTATTAAGATTTTAAAAACCAAAGAATTTAATTAAATAAATTCTAAAATTATAAACTTGTAAATAATTCAAAATAATCTATTAGATGTTATAGAAAAAATATTATTTAATAGTTGAACAATACTAAAGTAGTGTTTGTAATATCGCCCAAATGTTGTTTGGAAAAAAATAATTTTTTTTTGCTTTTATTTTATATAAAAAAAGTAGATTGTTTTTATGGGATGATATCAAAAATAAATTTTAAAAAATAAAAAAAAAATATTTTAAATGTATTTATAAGCAAATTTTTTTTTTGAAAAACAATTATTACCACAATATCAAATGCTACTTAATTATATCATGGTTGAAGTTTAGTTTTATCACTAGACATGGGTCCACATATGCTAAGGGGGCATGTTTGTTTTGTAAAAAATAATGTTTAGGAGCCACGAGGAAGTTTTAAAAAATGAAAATAAAATCAACAATTTTGACTATAGACCCGATGGAACAAATATATTTGTTGTATTTTAATTAGATGAATAAAAAATGATAACAATAGGAAATTTTGAAATAAATATTTTGAAAAGAAAAAAAGCCCCTACATGCAAATTTTCAAAATAGCAATTTTTTACTCACATTATTGATATCAGTCATTGTAAATGAAACACCGTTACTGAATTCAAAGTCATTGTAGTCTACACAAGTATGTTTCTAATACAATTTATTTATATTCAACATGCCACAAATAGGGTAACAACACAAACATTAACTTTCACAAACTATCGTCTCTACGGCAGAAAGTAACCATATGGGAAAATTCCATTTTTTAAAGAGAGAGAGAGCAAAAGCTTTCTGGAAAATACAGTTTTCCAGGTTGACATCTCTTTATTCAGTGCATGAAACGCACAAAGGATGATCGTTTGAAGTCATTCCTACACGCTTCACAGCTTCCTGTTCAGAATCACTCTCCTTGCTGCGATTATGTCGTCATGACACTTACCGGCATGGGCAGCTAAATCTTCAATGCTTTCCATGAACACCGCCATCTTCCTTTTGATCTCATCTATCACAAGTTTCACAGCATCTTCTTCTCTGACAGCAAAGTCGGCATTGCGCAAGGGTGACTCGATTTCAACCTGGAATTTGTTGACCAGCACCCGTATAGTAACCATGTCCTTGATTGTAACAAAAGTTCCAACCTCAAGTGACGTCACTACCCCCTTCTCTTCCTCCAATGCTTTCTCATAACGGTTCCGAAGCGTGTTGCACCAGTTACCTTCAGAACCAATTGGAACGGTCATTGCAGCTGCTAAGGCTATTACAACAGGGGGTGCAGCAACGGCAGCTGCTAGCACTGAGAAAATCAACACAGAGACAAAAGCAGATACGAATAACATATTTGACACCCTCCTCCATGTCTCCACGGATTTCATTTTCTCATCAAGCTTCTCCTTTCGAGATAGCAATTTCTTCAACATGGATAACTGTTGCTCATACACTGATTCAAACAGAGCAAAGAACTGGGGTGTAAATGGGTCCCCCGCTGCCTTAAACCTCTGTAATCCTTCCAATGTCTTCTCAAACTTCTTCTCAACTGCTCCATCTTGCATTTCCACTTCTTCCTCAAACTGCTTGATTGCTAACTGTATTATCAACTGGCTTTTTTGAGCACGTTCAAGACAACTTCCAAGAACCGTACAAAACTCCAAGGTTTTGACACTGCTCTTAAAGTATTCCTCGACCAAATCAAACAACTCTGGATTATTCCATATATCTTCCTTGCTTTCTAGGATGACTTTAACAACATCTTGGTTCATTTCAAGAAGACAATTTGTGACCTCTTTAAACGAGCCTAAGGATCGAATCTCCACACCAGCAGAAAGGTTATTTATCACATAATTAGTCCTTTCATGGAGATTGGCGTCAAAGGATTGCAATTCTGGATCTCGCTTACAGGCATCCTCATATGAGCTCAAATCTGCTGTGAGTTGGGAATTGGTGTTCACCTCCAATAGGCCTAAGGATTGAATCTCCACACCATCAGCAAGGATTTTTATCACATGATTAGTCCTTCCATGGAGAGTAGCATCAAAGGATTGCAATTCTGGATCTCGCTTACAGGCTTCCTCATATGAACTCAAATGTGCTGTGAGTTGGGAACTGGTGTTAGCTTGGAGAAGTGTTGACGGGGTACCACTTTTTCTCGTTTTGCTATATAGCCCTCCCATGATATGCAAATTATAACTGAAAATATTTTAACAAACCCAATGTGACCAAGAGATTTGATCTGTCTCACTTCAAATGCAAGCTTAAAAAGTATCAAATTTAAGCAAAACTCCAGTAAAGATGTGATGTTTTTTCCTTCCAATGCAATCAAATTGCAAAACTATCAAATCTAAGCAAACCCAGTTAGCAAGTTGACTTAAACAACATAATCCAATTTAGGAAAGTTTCAAAACTGTGCAATGTTGAAGTCAAAACTAGCTTATTGAACAACAAAACACTCAGATCAACAGATTTCTGTTATAATCTACAAAACTCTGAACCAAATTCTTCACTTGATGACAAGAAGTAGATCTACAAAACGAAATCAAACCGAAACCCCAGAGGCAGGCCAGAAATGTAAAAAAACAAATTGGGTATTGAATAGCTTACAGTATATTCCTCTGTATCGGACGAGCTTCAAGTACCTGAAATTCAGTTGAATAAGTAGCTTCCTCTCACGATCGAGCAATGAAAAAAAAGAGATGTTGTCCTCCCAAAAGAGATTTTGCTTGTTTAAATGTAAGAACCAAAGCAATAATATGTGACAAGAAAATGAATTCCGAGAAAGAGACATGTTATATATCTAAATAATTAAAATAAAGCACTAGAAAGAGAAAGGTTTGAAGGGGTCTAGTTCAGAAGATGCTTCTTCGGACAAGAAAGCGAAGGAAATGAAAGAAAATGCGTTGAAAACAAAACGAGAAAAACGACGTTGTCAAATACCTGGGTAGTTGCTTGATTGCATATCGATGATAGGAGCTCTTATGCCTTATTAATTAAAACTAGTGATATCTTATAATATATGTATATATCGAATGATTATTATTTATTTGTTAACGTAAAAATTAAGTAATCACATCATCTTTAAATATTATCTTAGCTGTCAGCATTTTACTATTAAGTAATCACATCTACGTTGACACTTCAATGCGTGAAATAAGAACATCAAATTTCTATTTGAAAAGATTAAACATTTAATTTAAAATCGCAGGACATGCGGAAACTTTGTCTTCTCATTGAAACCAACGGCTCGACCACCGGAAGCAGAATCGTAGCCCCTCTCTGCTCTGGCTTTTTCTTCTTGGGAAGTTGCTTGAATGCATATAGATGAATTCCCCCGGAGACTTTGTCTTCTCATGAGATTTTTCAACATCTCCTTCTCATTTATCTCGGCTCTGACTTTTCCTAACTTGGGTAGGAACTCTTATGCCTTATTAATGAAAACTAGGGGGACAAATGACTATAAACAACTGTTTCTGAAAGCTACCTAAGCGTTGACATTGTAATAGCTAAAAAGCTGAGTGCTGACTTTCTCGTATGTTCTATGAAGGGTTGCATATGCAGCAGAACTGACTCGGTTCTGATTTACAATTAACCTGCTAGAAAAGCTAAAACGTGCAGTGGAATTATTATAGATTTGTATTTGTTCATTGTGAATTTTAATAGTTAAATGATAATGCTTATGCCGTTGAAAAAACTCCCAGAATGTTGTCTCGGTTCTGTTTCATTTACATTTTTTATTTGATTCTCTTACTTTTGATTTTTTATTCTTAGCTATTTTAACAAATTTGTGCACATGGAAACTACAAAAATACCCTTAGAAAAGAAAAAAAAACAAAGGCTTGGAGCTCGGGGTATTGTGGTACTTTCATCCCCAGTTTTTTGTTATTATTGCAAGGTCCAGAGGTTCATAGATAATTTATCATTTTTTTTTTGAAATACATGCATAGTACCGACGTGCCTACACTGTTTTACTCGCACACGCCTTTCAGGCGGCGTGTGCTATGTCGTTTGGTGGTGGACATTGCCCATCCGCCATGTTATCGAGTTCGTCGTTGTGTTCTCTGCCTCCAGGTGAGGCGTGTGTCAGGTTTTAGTGGTCCGCGAATTGCTGGTGAATAATTTTTAGTTGTCCGTGAATCGTCGATGAACGATTTTTAGTTTTTCCTCCCTTTCGTCTCTCTTGCCGCCGGAAATTACATGTAAGTCCTTCATGTTTGTGATTGTTTTATTTTAGTACCTGCTTTTTTGATTTCGGTTTTATTCCTGATTTCTTCAATGAAAATTTTGTTTTTTTTCAATTATGACCTTCAATTGAATATGATTATATATATTGGTTTTCATTTCAGTCCCTATTATTTTGATTTTTTATTTGTTTTTGGTTCCTTTAAATTTTTTTGGTATATAGGTTTTAATTTGTTTTGATTTTGTCTTCCACTTGAAATTGGTCATATATGTTACTTTCATTTCGTTCCTTATTCTTTTAATTTTTTAACAAAATTACACTGTAATGTTTTTTAAAAATGTCTTTATTTGTTTTGGTCCCAAGGTTTTTATTTGTTTCAATTTTGTCCTTCGATTAGAATTAATTATATATTTTATTTTTTATTTTTACCCTTATTCTTTGAATTTTTTATTTGGTATTAATTCCTTTTGTTTTTTTGATCCTTCTTAGATAATGTTTATTTTGTAGCCGTATTTATGCACCTATGCTTTTAGTTTTTATTTTTAATTTTTGTCATTTTATTTTTTAATGGGTTTTATTTATATTCGGTTCAATCCTGAAATTTTAATTTATGCTGGTGATCATTCTCAAATTAATATTTCTCCTTTTTTTCCTTTTTTTTGTTTGTGTTTTCTGTTATTATTATTTGTTCTTTGAATCAGATGATTTTATAATTTCATTGTTTGCGCAATAATAGTGATTGTTTTAGTGATTGTTTTTTTATAAAAAAAAAATATTATTCTCTAGGGCAATTTAATGATTTTAATTGTTTTGGAAATAATGTTGATAATAATTTTAACTATTATTATTATGATAATGATGGTAACATAGGGATGGATTTTCAAAGATATTTTCTTCTTTTTGTAGATAGAAAATTAACTATTTATTTTTATTATTTGATTATTATAGGTATTTTTATAATTTATATTCTGTTTGTTGTGTTTAATTTGAATTGGATTATAAAATAAATTAATCCTGATACAGTGAATTTGATAATTCAGGTATCCGAATCTTTTTTTTTTAATAATGATGATAATTTTATGGTGGTGATTTCGTTGAAACCTACTAAACAGATAAATTTATATCGATTTAAAATTCATATATTTTCTAAGAAACTTACACTTCACAAGAATTTTGAATATTTATTATTTTTCCCAAATTTATATTATAATAAAAAAATCTCATATAATTAAAAAAAATGCGTTGAAACAAATATGGTTATGGCAACGATGAGGCGCGGGTTAGTGGCTAGTAATATATATATTTATATATATTTTATTTGTAATTTGATAATTGTTCAAGGGTTTTGTTGTCTTTTTATCATGTTCACCATAGCACTTTGTTGTAATTAAAAACAAAAAGTCATTTAACTATTAGTCCCTAGTTTTTGTTGGTTTTCATAATCCATCCTTTTAGTTTTGATTCTTTTAGTTTTTTTTTATTAGAGTTTAATTTGTTTTCAATTTAGCCCTCCAATTCTAATTTGTGTATATGGTGTTTTTTCATGTGATACTTCTACTTTTGATTTTTTTTTCCTTAGCCATTTTTCAAAGTTTTATAGTTTTTGATTTTATTCTTCAAATCAAATTTATGATTTTTTCCAATAACAATGATATTTATTTCAATTTGGTCCTTTTTCTTTTAACTTCTTATTTGTTTCATTTTCTCTTTTATCAAAGTTTTTTTATGGTTTTGAATTTTATCATTTAAAGCAAGTTTATGGTTTTTGTTATTTCAACAACAAAAATAATAATAATGGTAATTATAATAGTTGTAATAATAGTAGTAGTAATAAGGATAATGATATTAACAATATTATTAATAGTGATGATAATGTTATTCAAGGTAGTAATAATAACAGTTTATCATGATAGTAATATGGTGATGTTGGAGATGATGATGATGATGATGATGATAATTATCAAACATTAATCCAAAAACCCAAATTTAATCTGAATTCAAATAATTTTCCAAGTTCATATCTACCTTTTCAAGTAATGGGAAGGCCAAAGTATACCCCAATAATTTTTTTCTCATCGAATGAAACTAATGAGTACCATTATCAATACTTTTGGTGATGAAATAGATGTCAACCCATATTTTTTTTCTTTCAACTACTAGAATTCAATTATTTTCTCTCTCAACTCACAAATTAAAAACTAAAAAATAAGAAAAATAAATTTTTGAATCAAAATTATCACCATAGTGTTTTGTTTGCACCAATTTTGAACACAACTATTTATTTTCTTTGTTATTTTCACTTTTACCATTTGCCTTTTAATCTTGTCATTTTCTAACATTTTAGAAGTAATTAATAATTAATTTGGGCTAAAAACAATTCAATTAGAGAAAAAAAAGTTTGGGAATCAAAGAAAAAAAATAAAATCAATGTTGAATCATAATGGCATATGATAAAGAACATAGTGATTAGAGTTATAGTTCCCCCCAGGTTCAAATCTTAGTTTGTTTTAATCAACAATAATTTTAGTAAATTAATACATTTTTTGCTTGCCAATTCGCAGTTTTCTTTGACCTTTTTTTCATTCAACCAATAGGGTTACAACAAGTTAAGGCTTGTACTATCAAACTAGCTAATTATGTCCATGAACTCTCTTTATCTTCTTAGAAGAAGGATGGCTAATCCAATCATTCTAATTGGTTTAGATAAATTCACCTAAGATTTTCTTATCAAGAAAAGAAATCTCTTTTCAATTTTTTTTTCTTAAACCGTCAATTTCACTTATAATTTTTTTTTAAAAAAAAGATAAAACTTGTTTTTAGCTTGGATCTTTGAGTGAGGATATTGGATTAAGATTTAAATTCTTAGAAGTTAAAATTTTATTTGCATATTCTATGATTATTATTGGTTAGTAAAGAATAAAAATGAATATATTGATGTTTTAAACTATGTGAAGGTAATGACTAAAAAGTTTGATAAAATTAATTTAACCACTAACAAAAGCTATATTTCAAACCTAAAATTAATTTGTCATTAATCTCTGGTTTGCATTAAGGCATAAGCTATAAAAACATGAAATCAATAAAGTTCTACTTTCAATCATTAAATGAAGGTTGAGAGGGTTTTAATGTACTCCTCTTGACAATACATTTTTCTAGTTTTTTTCACTTTCAATTTAATTCTTTATCATTAGATCTATTAGAGATTGAACTTAATTTTTAAAATTTACTTTTTATGAGATTATCATGTAATTTGGATCACGATTTTAACAAATTAATTTGGTTGGTGTAGTGATGTGCACGACATTGGGGGTGGTAGGTTTGCCTCCTGCAATGTGGAAGAGAGGTTTAGTGTTTAATCATAAAATTATTATTATAATTTAGGAGTCACCACCTGGTATTATGATCATCAGAAAACATAATGGTTTGTGAGTGTGTAGGTAAGGGAACCAGTTATCCATTGAGAAGATGCATCACCCTCAATCCACTCAACTTAAGGTAAGTTGTATTGTTATTTGATTTTTTTTCTAGATCCAGTTTTATATTTGTTAGCCTCATCTAAGGTTCAAGATAAATATTCCTTCGTGGGGATGTCCCTACCTTAATGAATCAAAACCTAACCATTTTAAAGCCTAATTTTAGCATTATGTTTTATTATTATTATTATTATTATTATTATTATTATTATTATTATTATTATTATTATTATTATTATTATTATTATTATTATGTATCTTTAATATATAAGGGTATAGTCTACAATGTAGTTTTATACCTTCAAAAACTAAAGTATATTGTTAAATCCTAATATTTTAAATACAAAGTGAATAAAATAATTGGTGAAGAGTTTTTGATATTTTGGTCGAACTCTAACGAATAATTATAAACTACTTACGATATTCATTTTATATTTTAGTACGTAGATGGCCTGATATTGAATAAAATTGCCATAAAAGCATGCAATAAAATCAAAAATATTTTATGAAGTTTCAGAAAAAAGTGAGTATTTTTAATATCGCGTTTGTATCTTACAATATAAGTCTACAACCTGATATTATATCAAATTGTTGAAAAAATATGAGAGAATTGATTTGCCATTAACAAAAGCTATACATCAAACCTAAAATTGACTAAAATTTAAAACCTACGATTGATAAAGTCAATTTAACCACTAATAAAAGCTATATTTAAAACCTAAATTGATTTGCCATTAATCTCTAGTTTGCATTAGGGCTTAAGCTATATTTCACTATTATAACATCACGATTGATAAGAATATTTTTATCATCAAAAACCACAGCACACGCCACTAGAAATTCATGGAAGCCTTACACTTGCTAGCCACTTTTACAATTTAATAATATTTTATTAACAATTAAACTATCCTTGACCCCCTTAATAAAAACAAAAAAGTTGAATTGAAAATACAAACCCTACATGCAAATTTTGAAATAAAATTTTGGAAGGAAAATTAAATTATTTTAATGTGAAAAAAAGGAAAGACTATTGTAGAGAACAGTGTTATGTGAGTATATTAGAAATCATTGTTACTTCTTAGGTTTATTTTTAATTTAATTTAATTTGAATTTGTAAAGTATTTGCAACGATGTGGTTATTGACTTCAAGAGTATAACATGCTTGGAATGCACAATTATTGATTTTTATTTTCTCGTGAATTGTTGATTGAAATTGACTCAAAGTCATTTTACTAGTCTACACAAGTATGCTTCTAATACAATTAAAAAACAAATAAAGGGCGTAGCATTTTGTACTGTGCATCCTCTCAGTAAACACTGTGGATTGCGACAGTGTGCGCCCGATTTTAGCCTTCATCAGCCGGCGTTCAATTTTTTTTTTTCGGGGTGTTTTGAGTTTTTCCCTTCTTTTTTTTCCACTTTCCGCTTTTGTACAGTGTATTGACGTCTCTGACCCTCGAAAACGACAAAATAGTGCACAGGGGGGCAGGGGCTCCGTCGGTTTTTCCATCTTTTTTCGCACAGTGCGCAGACGAAAAAGGGCCTGCAAAACGACAAAACAGTAAACAGTAAACGGGGACACTGGCGTCCTTTCCCCCTCGGTTTTTTCATAGATCTGGGTTGGGTCAGGGGTGCCTTGGTAATTCGCCTATTTTTTTTATTATATTTTGCTCTGAACGGCTGGCGCGTCGTCAGAACGCGTCAGCCGTGCTCAACGCCAACGCGCCATTTAGGCGGCGCGTGCAGTGCCATACGAAGGTCAAAAATTTCCATCCGCCGGTGAATACGGTGCGCCTCCAGGTGATCTTTCTTCCGTCGCGGCGCGTTCCAATAATAGATGCCCGTGTAATCGGCGGCGGACGGTTTTTTGTCGGCTGCCGCTTTTCTCTCTCCTGCCGACGCATAATCAGCTCTGGTCCCTCATGTTTGTGGTAAGTTAATTTTGGTCCCTGAGGTTTTGATTTTGTTTTGTTATTACTGATTTATTTAAATTAAGGTTTTATTGTTTTCAATTGTGCCCTTCAATTCAAATTGATTATATAGCAGGTTTTTAATTCAGTCCTTATACTTTGAATTTTTGATTTATTGTTGATTCCTTCAATTTTTCTGGTACGGAAGTTCTAATTTCTTTAATTTGGTCCTCCAATTGCAATTGGTAATATATACAAAGTTTGATTTTAGTCCCTCTTCTTCTAATTTTTTAATAAAGTGACAGCATTTGATCATTAGTTAATTTTTGGTCCTCCAATTAATAATTTTTTTAATTTTATCCTTCAATTGGAATTAATTTTATATATGTCATTTTTCATTTTGGTCCTTATTCTTTTAATTTTCTATTTAATATTAATTAATTAATAATAATGATAATAGTAATAATAATAATAATAATAATTTCTCTCTCTTACTCTTTTGTTATTTTTTTTCCCTCCCGATAATTTGATAATAATTTTTTTTTGCCAGTAATAACAATGATTTTTTATTTTTTTATCTTTTCTTCAAGTTTCTGAAATATTTTTAATCTTTTATTTATTTTTGTTTCTTTCATAATTACCATAATAATAATAATTTGAACAACAATAATAATAATAAGAGTAAGAGAGAGAAATTATTATTATTATTATTATTACAATAATAATTATTATTATAATTAGAATATTATTATTATTATTAATAATAATAATAATAATAATAATTTCATTGTTTTTCTTGCTTACTCTTTTGTTAATGTTTTTTTTCCTCCGGATAATTTGATAATTTTTATTGTTTTTACAGTAATGGCAATGATAATTTTCATTTTTTCTTATTTTTTCTCTTATCATTTGTTAAAATTTCTGCGATATTTTTAGTCTTTCATATATTTATTTTCCTTTCATTACTAACATAATAATAATAATAATAATAATAATAATAATAATAATAATAATAATAATAATAATAATAATAATAATAATAATAATTATAAAAATGATACTAATAATAATTTAATTATTTGAACAATAGTGATTTTGTTATGAATTTTTTTTTCTTATTAAAATATTTTGCTCTGGTTTTTAAAATGTTCATTCGCGCTTTTTTGTGATCTTTCATTACGTAATATTTACATTCTAAGAGATGTAATCTATGCTTGCGCAATAAACTGTACTTAAATTTTTTTCATATTTTATCTCTTAATCTATAACTTTTATTTAATGATATCATATAAATTTATCGTTGTTGATTTAATTATGTTAAATTATATACATAAAAATACCCGCGGCAACGCGCGGGCATATAGCTAGTTTATTTATATTCAGCATGCCACAAATAGGGTAACAACATAAACATTAACTTTCACAAACTATCGTCTCTACGGCATAAAGTAACCAACATCTAGTGCTGGTGACTTCAGCAATAGACTGGAACTCAATCCATATGGACACTATTATGGAAAAATCCCCACAGATTCCATTTTTTATACATAAGCCTTCTGGAAAATACAGTTTTCTAGGTTGAATATAAATCAAACTGGAGGAGTTGGCATCTCTTTACTCAGTGAATGAAACGCACAAAGGATGATCGTTGGAAGTCATTTCTACACGTACCGGAGTTCTTCACCGGTCAGCATCTTTGAGTATCCTGTTCAGAATCACTCTCCTTGCTGCGATTATGTCGGCATGACACTTACCAGCATGGAAAGCTAAATCTTCAATGCTTTCCATGAACCCCGCCATCTTCCTTTTGATCACATCTATCACAAGTTTCACGGCATCTTCTTCTCTGATAGCAAAGTCGGCATTGTGCAAGAGTGACTCGATTTCAACTTGGAATTTGTTGACAAGCACCCGTATATTAACCATGTCTTCGATTGTAACAAAAGTTCCAACCTCAATTGACCTCACTAACCCCTTCTCTTCCTTCAATGCTGTCTCATAACGGTTCCAAAGCGTGTTGCACCAGTTTCCTACAGAACCAACTGGAACGGCCATTGCACCAGCTAAGGCTGTTACAACAGGGGGTGCACCAACGGCTGCTGCTACCACTGAGAAAATCAACACAGAGACAAAAGTAGATACAAATAACACATTTGACACCCTCCTCCATGTCTCTATGGATTTCAATTTCTCATCAAGCTTCTTCATCCGAGATTGCAATTTCTTCAACATGGATACCTGTTGCTCATGCACTGATTCATAAAGAGCGAAGAACTGGGGTGTAAATGGGTCCCCCGCTGCCTTAAACTTCTGTAATCCTTCCAATGTCTTCTCAAACTTCTTATCAACTGCCCCATCTTTCATTTCTACTTCTTCCTCAAACTGCTTGATTGCTAACTGTATAATCAACTGGCTATTTTTAGCACTTTCAAGACAACTTCCAAGAGCCGTACAAAACTCCATGGTTTTGATACTACTCTTAAAGTATTCCTGAACCAAATCATACAATTCTGGATTATCCCATATATCTTCCTTGCTTTCTAGTATGACTTTAACAACATCTTGGCTCATTTCAAGAAGACAATTTGTGACCTCTTTAAATGAGCCTCAGGATCGAATCTCCACACTATTTGTGACCTCTTTAAATGAGCCTAAGGATCGAATCTCCACACTATTTGAGACCTCTTTCAATGAGCCTAAGGATCGAAGCTCCACACCATCAGCAAGGACTTTTATCACATGATCAGTCCTTTCATGGAGAGTAGCATCAAAGGATTGCAATTTTTCATCTTCCTTACAAGCATCCTCATAGGAGCTCAAATGTGCTGTGAGTTGGGAACTGGTGTTAGCTTGGAGAAGTGGCGACGAGGTACCACTTCTCGTTTTGCAACATAGCCCTCCCATTATATCCAAATTATAACTTAAAATATTTCAACAAACCCAATGTTACCAAGAGATTTGATCAGTTTCACCTCAAATGCAAGCTTAAAAAGCATCAAATTTAAGTAAAGATGTGATCTTTTTTCCTTCCAATGCAATCAAATTGCAAACTATCAAATCTAAGCAAACCCAGTTATCAAGTTGACTTAAAGAACATAATCTAATTTAGGAAAGTTTCAAAACTGTCCAATGGTGAAGTCAAACTAGCTTATTGAACAAGAAAACACTCAGATTAACAGATTTATGTTATAAACTGCAAAACCCGGAACCAAATTCTTGACTTGATGACAAGAATTAGATCTAAACAACGAAATCAAACCGAAACCCCAGAGGCAAGCCAAAATGTAAAAAAATAATGGGTATTGAATAGCTGACAGTATATTCCTCTGTATCCGACGAGCTTCAGTTGAAATAAGTAGCTTCCTCTCACAATCGAGCAATAAAAAACAAAAAGGAGAGATCTTGTGCTCCCAAAAGAGATTTTTTTTGTTTGAATGTAAGAATCAAAGCAATAATATGTGACAAGAAAATGAAATACGACAAAGAGACGGTTATCTAAACACTTAAATAAAGCGCTAGAAAGAGAAGGGTTTGAAGGGGTCTAGTTCAGAAGTTGCTTCTTCGGACAAGAAAGCGAAGGAAATGAAGAAAATGTGTGGAAAATAAAAAGAAAAAAACGACGTTGTCAAAATCTAAAACGAGTTAAGATATTTTCGCTGAACCAATTTTTTCAATCCGAGACGGGCGTGGCGGATTGACTCAGAGAGTAATCTTCGTTTCGCGCGCAAAGTCAATTGAAGGATATTTTCGTACGCACGCGTTAGTTTACTATTCTTTACTTAGTTATTGGATTATATTAGCTTATTATATAAATACTAAAAAGAATATTGGAATTCTATTAATATATATACCTTAATTTATGTTAAGATAAGAAATTATTTTTAAAAAAACAATTCAATAAAAAAAAATAGTATATTTTCAGTGTAGAAAATTGTTTTAATAATCTTTTTAATTTTATTATTTACAATATATATAAAATGATTTCACAAAAAATATTTCTTAACTTGCAAGATATTAAAACCTCAAATATTTCTTCGATTTTTTTGAGATCCCTTGACTTGATTAATTTTAAACCGGTCTTGATAAATATGGTAAAAGAGTAAAGATTGTCCGGGTAATAGCAATTAAAGATAGGTGAGCGAGACAAGCATTGTTGCTATTAATATGCAAATGACTTGGTTAATTCACTCAACACGTGGTTTTCTTATAGAATGTGTGCACGTTGATTGTAACAGCGGTGAGACTCATTTTGTATCAAATTAAAAACATAAAAGAACAAGAAAGATGAAGGTGTGGGATTGAAAAAATTAAAAACAACCATTTTTAAAATAGTTAGATAACAAAGAGAGTTTTTTTAAGTCAAATAATAAAAGAGACTATTAAATAATGACACATAATTTTATTTTTTTCATTATAAAGTTGTGAAAATATATAAAATAAAAATAACATTTAAAAAATTAACAATCACGCATGTAAGTTTATCAAATTATCAAAAGCATAGTTGTCAATACCGTTCCGGTTGCTGTTCTGGTTTTTCGATTGGAACGGAACGTTCCGGTTTCGGAGCGTTCCGACATGCCGTTTCGGTGTCGTACTGTTCATATATAATTAATTAATTATATATATATATATATATGAAAAAAAATATTAATTTAACAAGCATAATTAAAATTTGAATACTTTTTTATTTAAAATATTTTGGTGTTTTTAAATTATTTTGATGTATAGATGTCAAAAATAATTTTTAAAAAACTAAAAAAAATAAAATTTGAACCCGGAACGGAACGTCCGGAACGAAACGGAATTAACAACTATGATCAAAAGAGACATGGCATGCACACCAAACCCTTTTTTGTATTATCAAATAGTGGATGACATGTCATATACCCTCTATTTAAAACCTTTATATATATATATAAAACAAAAAAAAACATATGACTCATCTTTTACATCTCTAGAATCCGACGACATATCTTTAGAATCCAACGACTAGAAAATCATATAAAAAACTAGTACAATAAACTTGTTTATAACCTAAAATTACTCAAACATCAGTCCAAAAACTCAAAATTAATTTGAATTCAAATAATTTTCTAAGTTCATATCTATCTCTTCAAGTAATGGGAAGTGACGCAGCAGAAATACGGAAAGGAATACGACCAATGTCAATACTCCGTAAATAATTCTCAACGAGATTAAATCTCAGAAAACTTCAAAGTTTATTCAATAAAATCAATGGTTGAACGGCCAGGGGCTCTTACAATAGTACTTAAAACAAAAAACCTAACCTAAACCATGACACATAAGGAAACGACATAAAACATTAAATTTTCCATAAATGGCAAATTTGAGATAAATGCAGAATGTGAAAGGCCTATAAATTCTGAGTGAGTATCAATTGACAAAAGTCAATTTGGACTCTGAAATCAAAAGTTATGGCTAAAACGAAACTTTTCTGAAATAGCAAAAATGACAGTTTCGGGGCCGAAACGATGGAATTTGGCCAAAAACCAGTGGACATTAGGGGCTATGCCGCTGATTTATTTCACAAACAGCGAAATGCATCGACTAGGTGAGTTTCGCGTCATTCCGACTTTGACGACCCGGCTGCCGAAATTCAGCTGCCTTTGAATTTTGGGTGATCCCTCTTGAGCATGTATGCTTCCACAACCTGTTCTACATCAGGAAGGCCAAAGAACACCCCAATAATTTTTTTTTCATCAAATAAAACTAAGAAGTACTATAATCAATACTTTTGGTGTTGAAATTGATGTCAACCTATAATTTTTTTTCTTTCAACTACTAGAATTCAATTATTTTCTCTTATCTCTCGAATTTAAAACTAAGAAAAAAATGAATCAAAATTACTTATCAATAACACTAAAAAGATTAAAAAATGATCATATGACAGTATAAGGACCATAGTGTGTTATTGCACCAATTTTGAACTCCAATTTATTTTCTTTGTTATTATCACTTTCATCATTTGTCCATTAATCTTGTCATTTTCTAAAATTTTAGAAGTAATTAATCATTAATTTGGGCAAAACAATTAAATTAGAGAGAGAAAAAGTTTGAGAATAACCCCCCCCCCCCAAAAATCATAGTTTGTTTTAATCAACAATAATTTTAGTAAATTAATAGATGTTTTGCTTGTTGATTCGCAATTTTCTTTGACTTTAGCCAATTAGGTCCTTGAACTCTCTGGTTAATCCAATAAATTCTAATTGGTTCAGATAAATTCACCTAAGATTTTCTTATTAAGAAAAGAAATTTCTTTTCAATTTTTTTCTCTAAAATCCTTAATTTCACTTCTATTTTTTTTTTTAACGAAACTAAAACTTGTTTTTAGCTTGGATCTTTGAGTGAGGATTTTGGATTATGATTAAAATTCTTCAAAAGTTTATTTGCATAGTCTATGATTATTATTGGTTAGTAGAGAATAAAAATGAATATATTAATTTTTATTTGGTATATTTTCATCACTTTAAAATGAAAAAAAAAATTATGCGTCATTATTTAATGGTCTCTTTTTGTTATTTGACTTAAAAAACTCGTTTTTATCTAACTATTTTAGAAATGGTTGTTTTTTATTTTTTCAGTCCCACACCTTTATCTTCCTTGTTCTTTTATTTTTTAATTTGATACAGAACAAGTCTCACCGTTTTTACAATCAACGCACACATGTCTTTAAAAAGACCACGTGTCGACTCAACTAGCCAAGCCAGTGCATATCAGTAGCAGCAACGCCTGTCTCGCTTGCCTACCTTTATTCGCTTTCACCTGGACAATCTTCACTCTTCTACCATATTTATCAAGATCGGTTTACAATTGATCTGGTCAAGGGATCTCAAAAAAAAAAAAAAAAAAAAAATTGAGATCTTAATATCTTGCAAGAAACAATCTTTGTGAATCCATTGTGGCCATGCTTTATAAGATTTGCTTTATGTTCTCTGCTGACCAATTTTGTGGCCATGCTTGGAGGGAAGAACAATTCTAAAATGGCAAATCTTAACTCACATCATTGATTTCAGTCATTGTAAATGAAATAGCATCCACAGAGAGGGTTTGTCAAGCCGGTTCCGATCACCTGTGCTACAAATAGCATCCACAGAGAGGGTTTGTCAAGCCGGTTCCGATCACCTGTGCTACTCTTATCAGAATTATTATCCAATTTAGTTGCAGTTATTGACTTCAAGAACATAACATGCTTGAAGTGCACAATTATTGATTTTTTTCTCGTAAACTGAGGATTGAAATAGACTCAAAGTCATTGTAGTCTACACAAGTATGCTTCTAATACAATTTATATTCAACATGCCACACATAGGGTAACAACATACACATTAACTTTCACAAACAATGGTCTCTACGGCATATAGTAACCAACATCTAGTGCTGGTGACTTCAGCAATAATCTGGCACTCAATCCAGATGCACACTATTATGGAAAAATCCCCACAGATTCCATTTTTTATACATAAGCCTTCTGGAAAATACAGTTTTCTAGGTAGAATATAAATCAAACTGGAGGAGTTGGCATCTCTTTATTCAGTGCATGAAACGCACAAAGGATGATCGTTGGAAGTCATTCCTACACGTACCGGAGTTCTTCACCGGTCAGCATATTTAAGTATCCTGTTCAGAATCACTCTCCTTGCTGCGATTATGTCGGCATGACACTTGCCGGCATGGTCAGCTAAATCTTCAATGCTTTCCATGAATACCGCCATCTTCCTTTTGATCGCATTTATCACAAGTTTCACAGCTAAATCTTCTTCTCTGATAGCAAAGTCGGCATTGTGCAAGAGTGACTCGATTTCAACTTGGAATTTGTTGACCAGCACCCGTATATTAACCATGTCCTCGATTGTAACAAAAGTTCCAACCTCAATTGACGTCACTAACGCCTTCTCTTCCTCCAAAGCTTTCTCATAACGGTTCCAAAGCGTGTTGCACCAGTTTCCTACAGGATCAATTGGAACGGCCATTGCACCTGCTAAGGCTGTTACAACAGGGGGTGCAGCAACGGCAGCTGCTACCACTGAGAAAATCAACACAGAGACAAAAGCAGATACAAATAACACATTTGACACCCTCCTCCATGTCTTCATGGATTTCAATTTCTTATCAAGCGTCTTCTTTTGAGATTGCGATTTCTTCAACATGGATACCTGCTGCTCATGCACTGATTGAAACAGAGCGTAGAACTGGGGTGTAAATGGGTCCCCCGCTGCCTTAAACTTCTGTAATCCTTCCAATGTCTTCACAAACTTCATCTCAACTGCCCCATCCTCCATTTCTACTTCTTGCTCAAACTGATTGATTGCTAACTGTATAATCAACTGGCTATTTTTAGCACGTTCAAGACAACTTCCAAGAGCCGTGCAAAACTCCATGGTTTTGATACTACTCTTAAAGTATTCCTGAACCAAATCATACAATTCTGGATTATCCCATATATCTTCCTTGCTTTCTAGTATGACTTTAACAACATCTTGGTTCATTTCAAGAAGACAAGTTGTGACCTCTTTAAATGAGCCTAAGGATCGAATATCCACAATATTTGTGACCTCTTTCAATGAGCCTAAGGATCGAAGCTCCACACCATCAGCAAGGATTTTTATCACATGATTAGTCCTTCCATGGAGAGTAGCATCAAAGGATTGCAATTCTGGATCTTGCTTACAGGCTTCCTCATATGAGCTGAAATCTGCTGTGAGTTGGGAACTGGTGCTAGCTTGGAGAAGTGGCGACGGGGTACCACTTCCTCCCGTTTTGCTATATAGCCCTTCCATGATATCCAAATTATAGCTGAAAATATTTTAACAAACCCAATGTGACCAAGAGATTTGATCTGTCTCACTTCCAATGCAAGCTTAAAAAGTATCAAATTTAAGCAAAAATCCAGTAAAGATGTGATCTTTTTTCCTTCCAATGCAATCAAATAGAAAAACTATCAAATCTAAGCAAACCCAGTTATCAAGTTGACTTAAACAACATAATGCAATTCAGGAAAGTTTAAAAACTGTCCAATGTTGAAGTCAAACTTGCTTATTGAACAAGAAAACACTCAGATGAACAGATTTCTGTTATAAACTGCAAAACCCGGAATCAAATTCTTCACTTGATAACAAGAATTAGATCTAAACAACGAAATCAAACCGAAACCCCAGAGGCAAGCCAAAATGTAAAAAAATAATGGGTATTGAATAGCTTACAGTATATTCCTCTGTATCCGACGAGCTCCAAATACCTGAATTTCAGTTGAAATAAGTAGCTTCCTCTCACAATCAAGCAAAAATAATAAAGAGATCTTGTGCTCCCAAAAGAGATTTTTCTTGTGGGAATGTAAGAATCAAAGCAACAATATGTGACAAGAAAATGAATTCCGAGAAAGAGACCGGCTTCTAAACAATGAAAATAAAGCGCTAGAAAGAGAAGAAGGGTCTAGTTCAGAAGTTGCTTCTTCGGACAAGAAAGCGACGGAAATTTTCTTATTCCCGCCCTAGTTTAACCTTTATTTAAAAAATATATATATTTTTTAATGGAAAAACCTTGTTTCGCGCGCAAACCTTGTTTAAACCTTCCATTATTATTTTTATTGTTATTATCATGATTGTTAAATTGTCATAATTATTATAGTTGTCATTATAACCATTAATGTAAATATTTAATATTCTAATATTATTGGTAATATTACTGTTGCTAGCATTATTATTGTTGTAAAACAGAATTCAATTATTTTTTCATTTTTTAAGATTTATTCTTTATGTTATTATATTAAAAGTATTTCAGAATACTGAGATTAAAGTAATTTATTTTTTTAGAAAAACTTAGTTTATTATATATATATATATATATAGGCGTAAATATCAAAATATATAATTAGCAAACCTTAAAAATAATCTTTATTATTTTTTTAAATGTCATATCTATAATAAAATAAATATATATAAAAACTAAATAATTGAAAGTTTTGAAGGTAGATTATTTCTCTTAGATGTATAACATTAAAAAAAAAATCTAGGACTATTAACATTTTTTCACATGTTAAAAAAATTGGTTATGTCTGAGCCGAAACACATGGAAAGTGGCTCATTTAATTTTTTATTATATATAAATTTGCCCAATATTTCCACTTGTTTTTTTAACGTTATATTAAATCTGAAATATCATATATAAAAAGCTTGTAA
Source organism: Salix purpurea (assembly GCA_027405865.1). Classification (NCBI taxonomy): domain Eukaryota; kingdom Viridiplantae; phylum Streptophyta; class Magnoliopsida; order Malpighiales; family Salicaceae; genus Salix; species Salix purpurea. Next base: position 4,304,871 of record JAOWLH010000013.1, on the reverse strand, counting down.
AAGTCAATTTGTAATGAAAAGAACATTGATCAATGAATTATTCTGATTATTATCTCATTATTATCATCATGATTTTTAAATTGTCACAATTATTATAGCTATCATTATTGTAAATAATCATTATTATGATTATTATTGGCAGTACCATTGCTGCCACTGTCGCGATGATGATTTTTTTCGCGCTTCGCGCCCGCCATTCCCTAGATAGAGGAGAACGATGCGCGGTAAAAATGAGGTGTGTTTTATAGTTATAAAAATTACAATTATAATTATCAGGAGTCGTCACCTAGTATTACGGTCAGTAGGAAACCTATTGGTCTGCGAGAGTCTAGGTAAGGGGATTTGTTATGCAAGGGGAAGACGCGTCACCCCCAGGGCACCCTACCTAAGGCAAACTGCTTTGTTGTTTGATTGTTTTTTCTAAGTTTAATTTTTTTTAACACTGATTTTCAAAAAAAAAAAACATTTTTTATCTCCGAGTGTACTTTACAATGTAATTTTACACCGAGATAGCTAAAACAAAAGTAATTTTTAATTTTCTTGATATTTTGGCCAAATTCCAACGGATAATCATAAACTGGTTACGATATCCAATTTTTGTTCAAAATTTGAGAAATATGCTATATTTGATTTTTACGAAAACAATATGCTTGGGAAAACCTTGAAATTCTGCCGTATGCACAAAAACAACATATTTTTTTGTTTTTTTTTAAATTCAATTTTTTGTTTTCTTTTTAAATTTCGGGTCGGCCCAGCCTAGTTGATCCAAAGGTCCAACTCTGCTGGAATTGGACTGGACCCGGCCCAGCCAACTGGGCTGGGCCGATAGTAGTCCAGTCCAGACAAAGCAGACAAAAAAGGGGCAAAGAATTAAAACTGTTCACGAAACACGTGAACAGTAAAATAGCACTAGAAAGAGAAGAAGGTTTTGAAGGGGTCTAGTTAAGAAGTTGACCAAGAGATTTGATCTGTCTCACTTCAAATGCAAGCTTAAAAAAGTATCAAATTTAAGCAAACCTCCAGTAAAGATGTGATCTTTTTTCCTTCCAATGCAATCAAATTGCAAAACTATCAAATCTAAGCAAACCCAGTTATCAAGTTGACTTAAACAACATAAGTTGACTTTGAACAAGAAAACACTCAGATTAACAGATTTCTGCTATAAACTGCAAAACCCAGTTATAAAGTTGACTTAAACAACATAATCCAATTTAGGAAAGTTTCAAAACTGTCCAATGTTAAAATCAAAACTAGCTTATTGAACAAGAAAACACTCAGATCAACAGAGTTCTGTTATAAACTGCAACACTCTGAACCAAATTCTTCACTTGATGACAAGAAGTAGATCTACAAAACGAAATCAAACCGAAACCCAGAGCCAGGCCAGTAATGTAAGAAAACAAATTGGGTATTGAACAGCTTACAGTATATTCCTCTGTATCCGACGAGCTTCAACTACCTGAAATTCAGTTGAAATAAGTAGCTTCCTCTCACAATCAAGCAAAAAAAAGAAAGAGATCTTGTGCTGCCAAAAGTGATTTTGCTTGTGTTAATGTAAGAATCAAAGCAATAATATGTGACAAGAAAATGAATTCCGAGAAAGAGAGAGGTTTCTAAACAATGAAAATAAAGCACTAGAAATAGAAGAAGGGTTTGAAGGGGTCTAGCTTAGAAGTTGCTTCTTCGGACAAGTAAGCGAAGGAGATGAAAGAAAATGCGTGGAAAGAGATAAAAATCGAAAGAGCAGACGGAAGGACTTGAGAAGATTCAAACTACGCGTCTGAACCATTTTTTTCCATCCGGGCCGGGCCTGGAGGATTGACTCAAAATCCGAAACTAGAGTGACCTTATAAATATCTTCAAACATTTTTTTAATGGAAATGCCTTGTCTCGCTCGCTAGAGTCAATCGAAGGATATTTTCTTCCTCACGCGTTAGTTTATTATTCTTTACTTATTAGTTATTAGATTATATTAAACTTTCTTATATAAACACTAAAAAGAATATTTTATGAGGATTGAAATTCTATTATTAAATATAGTCTATGTTAAGATAATAAATATTTTTTATTTATTTAAATACTTCAATGTCAAAAAATAAATTAGTATATTTTCAATGTAGGGTAAAAAAAATAGAAATAATTTTTTAAACTAATTATTTACAATATATATAACAAAGATTGTTTCTTAACTTGTAAGATATTAAAACATCAAATATTTCTTTTAATATTTTTGAGATCCCTTGACTTGATCAATTTTAAATTGGTCGTAATAAATACAGTAAAAGAGTGAAGATTGTTCGGGTGAAAGTGAATAAATACGGTAGGCGAGCAAGACAAGCGTTGTTGTTGTTGTTGATGTGCGAGTGACTTCACTAATTGACTTGACACGTGGTCTTTTTATAGACATGTTTGTGCATTGACTGTAACAATGGAGAATTGGAGACACTTGAGTTATCGGTGACTTAACATGGTGATTAATTACACTATTGGCATGCATGACATTGCGGATTGAGTTTTTTTTTTAAATAAAAAATTAAATGTATATTTAAAAAAATATTATGGTACTAGATAGTGAATATTGAAAAAAAATATATTAAAATAACAATATATTAAATTAAACCGAATTAATTCTAGTTAACTAGTTAAACTTATGACATAGATTATGAGACTGTAAGAAAAAAATGAATAGTGATGCTATTTAAAGATAAAATTAAAAAATAAAGATCATAATAAACTTTGATAAACTTATTAAACTCGTGATCTAGATCATGCATCGCACTAGATTTAATAACTTTTTATCTCTTAAATTATTTTTGTATCTAATCACATGTTTATTTTTTATCTAATCGCACCAATTTGACTTTTCTCTCATACTAGACTCTGATTTTCCAAAAATCTTTAAGAAAACGTAAGATCATGCAAAAAAGAAAAGAAAGGATGCACCAAGAATTCATGTCGAATTTCAATTTCATTAGCTATCATGAGTAATACATTAGACATAATATTTCTTCACCATATCAGAGTTTACATGTTTAGATAGATTTTCTTCATCCATGCTAGTTAGAATTAAGGCTCCTCTTGAAAAAACCTTCTTCACCATATATGGTCCATCATAGTTCGGCATCCATTTATTCTAGTTTTCTCGTGATGCTAATGATATCTTCTTCAATACCAAATCACCTTATTTGAATACCCATGACTTGACCTTTTTATAGTAAACTTTTGCTATCCTACCCTGATGTAACTGGTGGTGACAAATAGTTTTCATCAACTAAGTTTAGAGGGTATATGACACATCATCCACTATTTGATAATAAAAAAAGGTTTGGTGTGAATGCCATGTCTCTTTTTATCAGCCTACACACCTACCTGTTTGTTAATTTTTTAAATGTATTTTTATTTGATATATTATCACCACTTTAAAATTAAAAAAAAAATTAAGTGTCATTATTTAATGGTCTGTTTTTGTTATTTGACTTAAAAAAAACTCTTTTTGCTATCTAACTATTTTAAAAAAATGGTTGTTTTTTATTTTTTCAATCTCACATCTTTTTCTTCTTTGATCTTTTATTTTTTTTAATTTGATACAAAATGAGTCTCATCGTTGTTACAATCAACGTACACACATGTCTATAAAAAAATCACATGTCGAGTCAATTAGCCAAGCCACTCGAACATCAATAGCAGTAGCGTCTATCTTGCTTGCCTATCTATATTCGCTTTCACCCGGACAATCTTCACTCTTTTACCATATTTAACAAGTCCGGTTTAAAATTGATCCCATCAAGGGATCTCAGAAAAAATTAAAGAAATATTTGAGATTTTAATATCTTGCAAGCTAAGAAACAATCTTTGTGAATCCATGATATATATATATATATATATATATATATATATATATATTGTTAATAATAAAATTTGAAAGATTACTAATTTCTTTTCTACATTGAAAATATACTATTTTTTCTTTGAAATTGAAGTATATAAATAAAAAATATTTCTTATCTTAACATAAAGTGTATATATTAATAGAATTCCAATATTATTTTTAGTATTTATATAATAAAGTTAATATAATCCAATAACTAACAAGTAAAATAATAAACTAGCGCGTGAGTAAGAAAAATATACTTCAATTGACTTTGCGCGCGAGACAAGGATTTTAAAATACGCCAGGTTACTCTAGTTTTAGATTTTGACTCAATCCGCCAGGTCCGTCCCGGATTGATAAAAATGGTTCAGACGCGTATTCTGAATCTTCTTAACTCCTAACGTCTGCTCTCTTTGACAACGTCGTTTTATTATTTTTGTTTTCCAGGCAGTTTCTTTCATTTCCTTCGCTTTCTTGTCCGAAGAAGCAACTTCTGAACTAGACCCCTTCAAACCCTTCTTCTCTTTCTAGCGCTTTATTTTAATTGCTTAGAAAATCGGTCTCTTTCTCGGAATTCATTTTATTGTCACATATTATTGCTTTGATTCTTACATTCAAACAAGCAAAATCTCTTTTGGGAGCACAACATCTCTTTTTTTTATTGCTTGATTGTGAGAAGAAGCGTCGAATACAGAGGAATATACTGTAAGCTATTCAATATCCATTTTTTTTACATTTTTGGCTTGCCTCTGGGGGTTCAGTTTGATTTCGCTGTTTTGATCTAATTCTTGTCACCAAGTGAATAATTTGGTTCCGGGTTTTGCAGTTTATAACAGAAATCTGTTAATCCTGAGTGTTTTCTTGTTCAATAAGCTAGTTTTGACTTCAACATTGGACAGTTTCGAAACATTCCTAAATTGGATTATGTTGTTTAAGTCAATTTGATAACTGGGTTTGCTTAGATTTGATTGCAATGGAAGGAAAAAAGATCACATATCTTTACTGGGGTTTTGCTTAAATTTGATACTTTTTAAGCTTGCATTTGAAGTGAAACAGATCAAATCTCTTGGTCACATTGGGTGTGGAGATTCCATCCTTAGGCTCATTTAAAGAGGTCACAACTTGTCTTCTTGACATGAACCAAGATGTTGTGAAAGTCATACTAGAAAGCAAGGAAGATATATGGGATAATCCAGAGCTGTTTAGTTTGGTGAAGGAATATTTTAAGAGTAGTTTCGAAACCATGGAGTTTTGTACGGCTCTTGGAAGTTCTCTTGAACGTGCTAAAAATGGCCAGTTGATTATACAGTTAGCAATTAAGCAGTTTGAGGAAGAAGTGGGAATGTAAGATGGGTCAGTTGAGAAGAAGTATGTGGAGACATCGGAAGGATTGCAGAAGTTTAAGGCAGCGGGGGACCCATTTACACCCCAGTTCTTCGCTCTGTTTCAATCAGTGTATGAGCAACAGGTACCCCCATGTTGGAGAAATTGCTATCTCGAAAGAAGAAGCTTGATGAGAAATTGAAATCCATAGAGACACGGAGGAGGGTGTCAATTGTGTTATTTGTATCTGCTTTTGTCTCTGTGTTGATCTTCTCAGTGCTAGCAGCTGCCGTTGCTGCACGCCCTGTTGTAACAGCCTTAGCAGGTGCAATAACCGTTCCAATTGGTTCTGTAGGATACTGGCGCAACACGCTTTGGAACCGTTATGAGAAAGCTTTGAAGGAAGAGAATGGGTTAGTGAGCTCAATACAGGCTGGAACTTCTCTTACAATCTGGGACATGGATAGTATACGATTGATTGTCGTGAAATTGCAAGTTGAAATCGAGTCACTCTTGAACAATGCCGACTTTTCTATCAGAGAAGAAGATGCTGTGAAACTTGTGATAGATAAGATCAAAAAGAAGATGATGGTGTTCATGGATATCATTGAAGATTTAGCTGTCCATGCTGATAAGTGTAATCACGACATAAGCCAAGCAAGGTAAGTGATTCTGAACAGTGATATCAGTGAAGTACTCCGGTACGTGTAGGAATGACTTCCAACGATCTTCCTTTGTGCGTTTCATGCATTGAATAAGGAGATGCCAACTCCAGTTTGATTTGTATTCAACCTAGAAAACTGTATTTTTCAGAAGGCTTATGCTCTCTCTCTCTCTCTACGCGTATGTATAAAAAATGGAGCCCGTGGGAATTTTTCCATAATAATGTCCATCAAGATTGAGTGCCAGATTATTGCTGAAGTCACTAGCACTAGATGCTGGTTACTCTATGCCGTGGAGATCATTGTTTGTGAAAGTTAATGTTTATTTTATTTTTATTTATCTTTTTGGTGACCAGGGTATCTGGACCAACTTACGCACACCTCGACTATTTCTCGGGCCCACTGAACATCTTGCAAGCTCAGTGAACATGTAAGGCACCGTGGGGGTGACAGACATACCACGCAGGAATAGACCCAGGGGGATATGAGGGGAGGAGCCCTCCAGCCCTACTCCCACTGAGACTCGAACTGATGTTCGAAAAAAAGAGGACGCTCCCCCATCAACCACTAAGCCACGACTCTTCAGGTAAGTTAATGTTTATTTTGTTACCATATTAGTGGGGCATGTTGAATGTAAACTGTATTAGAAGCATACTTGTGTAGACTACAATGACTTTGAGTCAATTTCAATCATCAGTTCATGAGAAAAAAATCAATAATTGTGCATTTCAAGCATGTTACGTTCTTGAAGTCAATAAATGCAACTAAATTTCATAATAATTATGATAAGAGTAGCACAGGTGATCGAAATCAGCTTGACAAACCTGCTATGTGGATGGTGTTTCATTTACAACGACTGAAATCAAATTTGATAAAGAATTTCCCTTCATCCTTTTCGAACAGAAACATCATTGCAAATACTTTAAATTAAAGTAAAGTAAAAATAAACCTAAGAAGTAACAATAGGCTGTTTGGCACGGCTTTTTTCAAGCCGTGCCGCAGCTTTTGCTTTTTTTATTTTTTTTTATTATTTATTTTAAATGAATATATATTTTTTTGTTTTTAGATCATTTTAATGTGCTGATGTCAAAAATAATTTTTAAAAAATAAAAAAAACATCATTTGGATGTAGTTCGGCACAAAAAACACTTTAAAAAGCTATCATAACACTATTCTCTACAATTGTTTTTTCCTTTTTTTTCACATTAAAACAATTTGATTTTTTTCAAAAAAATTCTTTCAAAATTTGCATATAGGGTTTGTCTTTTCAATTTAACTTTTTTGTTTTTATTAAGTTGGTCAAGGACAGCTTAACCGTTAATAAAATATTATGAAATTGCAAAAGTGGCTAGCAAGTGTAAGGCTTCCATGAATTTCTAGTGGCATGTGCAGTGGTTTTTAGTGATAAAAATATTCTTATCAATTCGTGATGCTATAATAGTGAAATATAGCTTAAGCCTTAATGCAAACTCGAGATCAATGGAAAATCAATTTTAGGTTTGAAATATAGCTTTTATTAGTGGTTAAATTGACATTATCAATTTTAGGTTTTAAATTTTAGTCAATTTAGGTTTGATATATAGCTTTTGTTAATGGCAAATCAATTCTCGCATATTTTTTCTACAATTTGACATAATATTAGGTTGTAGAGTTATATTGTAAGATACAAACGCAATATTAAAAATACTCAGTTTTCTCTGAAACTTCAAGAAAAAAAATCCAAAAAATAGGATCATTTAAAATATTTTTGATTTTATTGCATGTTTTTGTAGCAATTTTATTCAATATCAGGCCATCTACGTACTAAAATATAAAATGAATATCGCAAGTAGTTTATAATTATTCGTTAGAGTTCAACCAAAATATCAAAAACTCTTCACCCATTATTTTATTCACTTTGTATTTAAAGTATTAGGATTTAGCAATAAACTTTAGTATTTGAAAGTATAAAACTACATTGTAGACTATACCCTTATATAATAATAATAATAATAATAATAATAATAATAATAATAATAATAATAATAATAAACATGATGCTAAAATTAGGTTTTAAAATGGTTAGGTTTTGATTCATTAAGGTAGAGATATCCCCACGAAGGAATATTTATCTTGAACTTTAGATGAGACTAACAAATATAAAGTTGGACCTAGAAAAAGAATCAAATAACATTACAGCTTACCTTTGGTTGAATGGATTAAGGGTGATTCATCTTCTACATGCATAACTAGTTCCTTTACTTAGACTCTCACAAATCATTATGTTTTCTGATGACCATAATACCATGTGATGACTCCTAAATTATAATAATAATAATTTCATGATTACCCTAAACCTCTCTTCCACATTGTAGGAGGCAAACCTATCATCCTCAATGTCATGCACGTGATCATTTTTCAATTCTTTTAGTGTTTTTGACAAGTAATTTTGATTCAAAAATTTATTTTTCTCATTTTTTAGTTTTTAATTCAAGAGTTGAGAGAGAAAATAATTGAATTCCAATAGCTAAAAGAAAAAAATATGGGTTGACATCGATTTCAACACCAAAAGTATTGATTATGGTACTTGTGAGTTTCATTCGATGAGAAAAAAAATTATTGGGGTGTTCTCTGGCCTTTCCATTACTTGAAAAGGTAGATATTATTATTACTACCTTTATATAACATTATCATCACTATTAATAATATTGTTAATATCATTATCCTTATTACTAATACTATTATTACAACTATTACAATTACCATTATTATTAATGTTGTTGTTGAAATAACAAAAACCATAAACTTGATTTAAATGATAAAAGAGAAAAGGAAAAAATAAGAAGTTAAAAGAAGAGGGACCAAATTGAAATAAATATTATTGTTATTGGATAAAAATCATAAATTTGATTTGAAGAATAAAATCAAAAATTATAAAACTTTGAAAAATAGCTAAGGAAAAAAAATCAAAAGTAGAAGTATCAAATGAAAATACACCATATACACAAATTAGAAATGGAGGGATAAATTGAAAACAAATTAAACTATAATAAAAAAGGACTAAAAAAATAAAAACTAAAAGGATGGATTATGAAAACCAATAAAAAACCAGGGACTAATAGTTAAATGACTTTTTTTTAAAATACAACAAAGTGCTATGGTGAACATGATAAAAGACAACAAGACCAATGAATAATTACGAAATTACAAATCAGCAAAGAAAATATATTACAAAGCATTTTTTTTTTAATTATATGAGATTTTTTATTATAATATATATTTGGGAAAATTATTAAATATACAGAATTCTTGTGAAGTGCAAGTTTCTTAGAAAATATATGAATTTTTAATCAATATAAATTTATCTGTTTATTAGATTTCAACGAAATCACCATTATAAATTTATTATCATTATTAAAAAAAAAAAGATCCAGATACTTGAATTATTGAATTCACTATATCATGATTAATTCATTTTATAATCCAATTCAAATTAAACATAATAAGCAAAATATAAGTTGTGAAAATACCTACAATAATCAAATAACATAAATAAATAGTTAATTTTCTATCTACAAAAACAAGAAAATATCTTTGAAAATCCAAGCCTATGTTACCATCATTATCATGACTATAACAATTAAAATTATTATCAACATTTTCCCAAACAATTAAAATCATTAAATTGCCCCAAAGAATAATAAAAAAAAACAAAATATTTTTATTAAAAAACAATTAATAAAATTATCACTATTATTGCGCAAACAATAAAATTATAAAATCATCTGATTCAAAGAACAAATAATAATAACAAAAAACACACAAAAAAAGAAGACAAAGGGAAAAAAAAGAGTAATATTAATTTGAGAATGATCACCAACATAAATTAAAATTTCAGGATTGAACCGAATAAAAATAAAACCTCAATAAAAAATAAAATGACAAAAATTAAAAATAAAAACTAAAAGCATAGGTGCATAAATACGAGTAAAAAATAAACGTTGTCCAAGAAGGACTAAAAAAACAATAGGAATTAATATCAAATAAAAAATTCAAAGAATAAGAGCCAAAATAAAAAATAAAATATATAATCAATTCTAATCGAAAAACAAAATTGAAACAAATAAAAACTTTGGGACCAAAACAAATAAAGGTATTTTTTAAAAAAAAACATTGCAGTGTAATTTCGTTAAAAAATTAAAAGAATAAGGACCAAAATGAAAGGTAACATATATGACCAATATCAATTGGACGACAAGATTAAAACAAATTGGTTAATATTTTTTTTCTCATTTTATTTATGTATCAATCGCATATAACCTAACATAATATAAATTAAGCTTCCTAATCACTTTAACCTATATAATATATTATTAGCACTTTATTTTGTATATGAATACAGTGAAAATATTTATAAAAACACACAAAACAAATTCAACGCATGGTATTATGGTCATCAGAAAACATAATGGTTTGTGAGATTCTAAGTAAAAGAACCAGTTATGCATAAAGAAGATGCACCCTCAATCCACTCAACTTAAGGTAAGTTGTATTGTTATTTGATTCTTATTCTAGGTCTAGTTTTATATTTATAAGTCTCATCTAAGGTTCAAGATAAATATTTTTTCGTGAAGATATCTCTACCTTAATGAATCAAAATCTAACCATTTTAAAACCTAATTTTAGCATCATTTTTATTATTATTATTATTATTATTATTATTATTATTATTATTATTATTATTATTATTATTATTATTATTATTATTATTATTATTATTATTATTATAGTCTACAATGTAGTTTTATACTTTAAATACTAAAGTCCATAGCTAAATCTTAATATTTTAAATACATAGTGAATAAAATAATTAGTGAAGAGTTTTTGATATTTTGATCAAACTCTAAGAAATAATTATAAACTACTTACGATATTCAATTTATATTTAGTATGTAGATGACCTGATATTGAATAAAGTTGCTACAAAAACATGCAATAAAATCAAAAATATTTTAAATTATCCTTATAATTTTTTGGAATTTTTTCTTGAAGTTTTGGAGAAAACTGAGTATTTTTAATATCGCATTTGTATCTTACAATATAAATCTATAACATGATATTATGTCAAATTGTTGAAAAAATATGCAAGAATTGATTTGCCATTAACAAAAGCTATATATCAAATCAACTAAAATTTAAAACCTAAAATTGATAAAGTCAATTTAACCACTAATAAAAGCTATATTTCAAGCCTAAAATTGATTTGCCACTAATCTCTAATTTGCATTAAGGAGTAAGCTATATTTCACTATTATAGCATCACGAGCGACAAAAAAAATTTCATCACCAAAAATCATCGCACATGTCACTAGAGATTGATGGATGCCTTACACGTGCTAGCCACTTTGGCAATTTAATAATATTTTATTAACAATTAAATTATCCTTGACCCACTTCATAAAAACAAAAAAGTTAAATTGAAAAGACAAACCCTACATGCAATTTTAAAATAAAAAATTTAAAAGGAAAACAAAATTATTTTAATGTGAAAAATAAGGAAAGAAAATTGTAGAGAATAGCGTTAATTATGTGAGTATGTTCGAAATCACATTTACGTCATAGTTTATTTTTAATTTAATTTAATTTAATTTAATTTGGACTTGTATAGTATTTGCAGTGATGTTTCTCGTTCAAAAAGAATGAAAGAAAAATCTTTATCAGATTTGCTTTCTGTTCTCTGCTGACCAATATTGTGGCCATGCTTGGAGGCAAGAACAATTCCAAAATACCAAATCTTTACTCACATCATTGATTTCAGTCATTGTAAATGAAACACCTTCTATAGAGAGGGTTTGTCAACCTGGTTTCGATCACCTGTGCTACTCGTATCAGAATTATTATCCAATGTAGTTGCAGTTACTGTCTTCAAGAGTAAAATAATTATTGATTTTTATTTTAATGTGAATTGATGACTGAAACTGACCCAAAGTCATTTTACTAGTCTACACAAGTATGCTTCTAATACCGCCATCATCTTTTTTATATCATCTATCCCAAGGTTCACAGCATCTTCTTCTCTGATAGCAATGTCGGCATTCTTCAAGAGCGACTCGATTTCATCATGGAATTTGTTCACAACCGCCCGTATACTTTCCATGTCCTTGATTGTAAGACGAGTTCCAACCTCAAGTGACGTCACTAACACCTTCTCTTCCTCCAATGCTTTCTCATAACGGATCCAAAGCGAGCTGCACCATTTTCCCACAGAACCAATTGGCACGGCCATTGCACTTGCTAAGGCTATTACAACAGGGGGTGCAGCAACGGCAGCTGCTACCACTGAGAAAATCAACACAGAGACAAAAGCAGATACAAACAGCACATTTGACACCCTCCTCCATGTCTCCATGGATTTCAATTTCTCATCAAGCTTCTTCGTTCGAGATACCAATTTCTTCAGCATGGATACCTGTTGCTCATGCACTGATTAAAACAGAGCGAAGAACTGGGGTGTAAATGGGTTCCCCGCTGCCGTAAACTTCTGTAATCCTTCCATTGTCTTCTCAAACTTCTTATCAACTGCCCCATCTTTCATTTCTACTTCTTCCTCATCCTGCTTGATTGCTAACTGTATAATCGACTGGCTATTTTTAGCACGTTCAAGAGAACATCCAAGAGCCGTATAAAACTCCATGGTTTCGACACTAATCTTAAAGTATTCCTTCACCAAACCAAACAGCTCTGGATTATCCCATATATCTTCCTCGCTTTCTAGTATGACTTTAACAACACCTTGGTTCATTTCAAGAAGACAATTTGTGACCTCTTTAAATGAGCCTAAGGATCGAAGCTCCACACCAGCAGCAAGGCTACTTATCACATGATTAGTCCTTTCATGGAGAGTAGCATCAAAGGATTGCAATTCTGGATCTCGCTTACAGGCTTCCTCATATGAGCTCAAATGTGCTGTGAGTTGGGAACTGGTGTAAGCTTGGAGTAGTGGCGACGGGGTACCACTTCCTCCCGTTTTGCTACATTGCCCTTCCATGATATCCAAATTATAGCTGAAAATATTTTAACAAACCCAATGTGACCAAGAGATTTGATCTGTCTCACTTCAAATGCAAGCTTAAAAAGTATCAAATTTAAGAAAACCTCCAGTAAAGATGTGATCTTTTTTCCTTCCAATGCAATCAAATTGCAAAACTATCAAATCTAAGCAAACCCAGTTATCAAGTTGACTTAAACAACATAATCCGATTTAGGAAAGTTTCAAAACTGTCCAATATTAAATTCAAAACTAGCTAAGTGAACAAGAAAACACTCAGATCAAAAGATTTCTGTTACAATCTGCAAAACTCTTAACCAAATTCTTCACTTGATGACAAGAAGTAGATCTACAAAACGAAATCAAACCGAAACCCAGAGGCAGGCCAGTAATGTAAAAAAACAAATGGGGTATTGAATAACTTACAGTATATTCCTCTGTATCAGACGAGCTTCAACTACCTGAAATTCAGTTGAAATAGGTAGCTTCCTCTCACAATCGAGCAATGGAAAAACAAAGAGATTTTGCTTGTTTGAATGTAAGAATCAAAGCGATAATATTTCGAGGTTGTAATATATATATATATATAAATTAAAATGTAAATAAAATTAAATATATTTTTAATTTTTATAAAATCAAGTTAATGCAACATTAAAGTTTACACAGTAATTTTATTTTTTTATAATATATATTTTTTAAATTTTTATTATTTTAATTTTTATTCTTGTATTTTCAATTTATCTCATATATATATTAAAAAAGAACCTAAAGGGCGTCGCCCTTTTGAACAGTAAATCACTGTTCACTGTGACTCATAGTCACTATTCATGTGCAATTTCACCCGGTGCTTCGCGGGTGTACATCCTCTTTTTTTTTTTAATTCGTCTTTTGAACAGTGTATTAACAAAATTAGCCTCCCAAAACGACAAAAAACGCCGCAATATTCAGGGGCTCCGTCGTCATTGACCACATCGGACCGGACCGGTCCGGTCCGAGCCGGCGGTCTGCTGCTTATTTTATTATTTTTCGATATTGGCTAAATACCGTTTTATCCCCTAATAAGACAAAAACGTTGACTTTTGACCAGGGCCATTAAGGTAATTTACCCTCATTTTTTATTCTTTCTTCGCGGGTCTGTCAGTGCGTGCTTAGCACGCGTCCAACGGGTTTCATTCCCACGCCCTCTTTGAACAGCGCGTGCGGCCTCATACGGTGGTCGGAAATGAGATTCTGGCGTCTCCGGCGATGCGCCTCCTCATGGGCTTCCTCCCGCGGCGGCGCGTGTCTTCATATGATGTCCGTGGACGCGGCGGTGGCCGTTTACATCTGCTGGCGACGTTTCTCTCTCTCCTGCACGTACAAGTGCAGGAGAGTCCCCCAAGTTGGCTAATGTTTCCTTTTGGTCCCTGCTGTTTTAATTTCGTTTTGTTTCCTGATTTCTGGAATATAAGTTTTGATTTTCTTCGATTGGGTCCTCCGATTGGAATTGATTCAATGTCCAACTGTCAATTCGGTCCCCCTGCTTTTAATTTTCGGATTCAATTGAAAAAGATAAATTTATTCGGTACACTATTTTTAATTTCTTCAGTTTTGTCCTTTAATTAAAATTGATAATATATTTGATTTTCATTTCAGCCCTTATACTTTTAATTCTTGATTTTAATCCTTTTATATTTAATGTTCATTTCAGCCCTATGACTTCTAATTTTTTATTTTAATCCCTTTATTTCTTTTTATTTCTAGAATTATCCTTCCTTTTATTCATGTACATATAAGTGTTCTTATCTTTGATCTTTAATTTTTGTTATTTTCTTATTTGTTGGGGTTGAATTTTTTGCAAAAAAATAACAATGATATTTTTTTTCTTTTCTTTTGTTAAAGTTTGTGGGATATTTTTAGTCTTTTATTTATTTTTTTCCTTTCATTTTTAACATAATAATAATAATAATAATAACAATAATAATAATAATAATTTATTTGTTTTTCTTGCTTACTTTTTTGTTTATGTTCCCCCCCCCCCCTCGGATAATTTGATAATTTTTATTCTTTTGACAGTAACAGTAATGATAATTTGTTTTTTTTAATCTTTTGTTAAAATTTCTTTGATATTTTCAGTCTTTCATTTATTTTTGTTTTTTTCATTATTAACATAATAATAATAATAATAATAATAATAATAATAATAATAATAATAATAAAATAATAATAATAATTTAATTGTTTCTCTTGCTTACTCTTTTGTTAATGTTTTTTAGTTTTTTTTCCCATAATAATTTAATAATTTTTATTATTTTAATAGTAAAAGCAATGCTAATTTTAGATTTTAAGGCTTTGATTTTGCTATTGTGATAATAGGGTGTGTTGAGCTATTTTATTATATTAAATTTTACATATCTAAATATTATATTTTAATTTTGATCCAGCAAATCCTATAAAAATTATTCGTTCAACCCACAACGTAGAACATATATTTTTTAAAATTTTTAGATTAAATAATTTTTTTCAGCTATTAATTTATCTTCTTTTTTTTATCATCTATAAATTTCTTTCATTTGCTCTATCTTTTAGTTTTTTTATTCATTTTTTTATATATTTTCAAATTAGATTATTAGTTTTTTTCTTGATAATTTGTTTTTTCATCTTTTGTTCAGGTTATTTGATTTTTTTTCTGTCTGTCATTTATTTATGGTTTTTCGTTCATTATTAACACAATAATAATAATAATAATAATAATAATAATAATAATAATAATAATAATAATAATGATAATAATAATAATAATAATAAATATAATAATAATAATAATAATAATAATAAGAAGAAGAAGAAGAAGAAGAAGAAGAAGAAGAAGAAGAAAAATTTAATTGTTTTTCTTGCTTACTCTTTTGTTAATGTTTTTTTCCCTCCAGATAATTTGATAATTTTTATTCTTTTTCCAATAATAGCAATGATAAGTTTTTATTTTTTTTATTTTTTCCTTTATCTTTTGTTAAAGTTTCTAGGATATTTTTAGTCTTTCATTTATTTATTTTCCTTTCGTGACTAACATAATAATAATAATAATAATAATAATAATAATAATAATAATAATAATAATAATAATAATAATAATAATAATAATTTAATTGTTTCTCTTACTTACTCTTTTGTTAACGTTTTTGAGTGTTTTGTTCAAGATAATTTAAATTTTTTTATTGTTTGAATAGTAAAAGCAATGATAATTTTAGATTTTAAGGCTTTGATTTTGCTATTATTATGATAAGGTTTGTTAAGCTATTTTATTATATTAAATTTTGCATATATAAATATTGTATTTTAATTTTGATCCAGCAAATCCTAACATATATTTTTTTCAAATTTTCAGATTAAATGATTTTTTCCAGCTAATAATTTTTATTTCTGTTTGATCATCAATTATAATTTTTAATTGTTTTCCTTGCTTACTTTTTTGTTAGTGTTTTTTAAGATTTTTCCCTCAGGAGAATTTGATAATTTTTATTGTTTTGGCAGTGATAGCAACAATAGTTTTTGTTTTTGTTTTATTGTTTTGTTTCATCATTTATTGCAGTTTTTAGGATTTTTTTTCTCTTCCATTTCTTCCCTTTCATGATTAACACAAAATAATAATAATAATAATAATAATAATAATAATAATAATAATAATTTAATTATTTACACAATAATGATTTAGTAATAATTTTTTTCTCTGGTAAAAATATCTTGCTCTTTTTTTTAATGTTAGTACGCGTTTTTTAGTGATTGTTTATGACGCAATACGTATATTCTAAGAGATGTAATCTATGCTTGCGTAACAAACTCAACTCAAAATTTCATACATTTTATCTCCTGATCTATAACTTTTATTTACTTATATCATATAAATTTATCGTTATAAATTTAATTATGTTAAATTATATACACAAGAATACCCGCGGCAGCGCGCGGGACAATTAGCTAGTCCTACTACATACGACGTATGGTATGCATAAAAGTTAGAGGCGGCTGGGATTTTAATAAGACAATCACTGTTTTTTTAGTTTTTTAAATTTATTTATTTATTTACTTGCTTTTGTTGATGAGGAAGATGATGTTTGCCCACCACTACCAATAAAATGCAGGAATTAATTTACTTCTCAAAAGAAAAAAAATATATATTCAGAAGACAAAATGAAAGGTATTTGGTAAGACTTTGAAAGTAATTCCGAATGATTTTCATTTGAATTATCTGATTCTCAGCTGTAATATTCTACGTTTTTTTTTTCTTTTTAGAATTTATCATACTCTCCTAAAGCAAAGCATTTCAATGCATAAAATAAAATATAAAAAACATTTATGGTTTTGACATTGAAAGGTCTCTATCAAGAAAAAGGCCGATACTTTTCTTTTATGGTCTCAATTTTGAGTTATTTGGTTGCTAATATAATATTCACTAAAATTTATATAATCTTTAATTTTAGAGCATGTGAAATTAATCGAGATACATACAAGTTAACCTGAACACTCATATTAATCTAAAAAACAATGTTAACTCAAACATTTTTTTTTTTGAATTTAAGAAAACCTTATCCCTAGAAAGTGCACTTTGTAAATCCAAATAAAAAATGCATATCCTGAGAACCCGAACACCTATATTAATATAAGAAAAATGCTGATATTTTGTGAATCCGACTGAGAAGATATTAATTCAAAGAAGTGAGAGACTTTTTTGAGTGATTTGGATTTTATTTAAATTCCAAGTCTCACTCATTGTGGTGTATTTTACATTTGACTTTTTTTTTATCATATTATAATTTTAGCCACCAAAAAGCAATTTCATTCGAAGTTCTCAAGTTGAAAATCATATATCATCATCAGTGATGGTTGATCATCATCAGTGATGGTTGATCACTTAGATTAACGATTGCTGATGTCCCTGCTGACGCTTTTGTACCAAAAACATAATATATTTATTTTCTCAAAAAAGAAAAAGAAAAAAAAAAAAAAAGGAGAAGCTAGTGCCGTTTATAATGGTGGGAACAAGTCAGCATGCCTTTGCGGGGTCCAAAAACGGCATCCTGTTTTTTTTTTTTTTAAGAATTATTAAATAGAGTCCGGTTGATGGCATGATCAAAGGTGTAAATCATGGATGAAATGGTTTATATTTTACTATGAATTAATATTAAAAATTCAAGTCTCTCATGACAACTTAACACAAATATTTATTTATTCTTAAGATATTATCCTTTAAAAATAAATAAATAAATAAATAAAAAGACGAACAGATAAAGCATGTGATTCTAAAATCATAAATAACACTTTCAACTCTTTAAATTGTACTATATTTTAAATTGTGTTATTTTTAACTTTGAAAAGAAATAAAATTAAATATATAATTACAGATGAATTAGCATCATCCATTAATAATATATAATTGCATTTGACTCGCCTCCCTCACATGCAGGCACAAGGGAATCGAGCAATGACACCGAATTCTCTGAACTTACAAGATGATGGCATCAATGACGTGTCCTTCATTCTATAATACTTACAAGATGATGGCCTCAATGACGTGTCCTTCATTTTAAACAAAGAGGTGTAATTTGCTGGCAAGGTACAGATTTTCTTTTTAAAAATAATTCGTTGCTTAAGAACTGAAAATTCCCATCATGTCAAAGTCAAATATTATGGAGGCTTTTTTTTTTGAAGGAGCAAAATTTACAGATAAAAAAAACTGTAGAAATGTTTGTTTTTATATGGTGTTAAAAAATACTTTTTTAAAAAATAATAAAATATTATTTGAATATATATTCTTGGCTAAAATATGATTATCATACATGTATGCTCTTTATTGCACAATTGTTTTTTGTGGGTGCCTATTTTTTTTTCTCTTTATATATAGATATAAATTATAGATAATATTCTTATTAAGGTGGGGACAAATTGCACATTTTTGACCTATACAGTGTAATTAGTATGACAACAATTCTGGAGTCAAAAAACACTATACATGAGATGGCCTATATAATTGGAGTGCCTCCTTTGTGTTGAGCTCAAAAAAAAAAATTATTTATTTATATAAATAATAGACATTGACAAAAAAAAGTTTTCATGTGCATGCTATAGTCTTTCTATAGATTTTTTTTTTGACCCAGAATATAAATTAAAAAAAGAGGAAGGAGGAGGTGTTCTTGTATATATATATATATATATTGTGGCCATGCTTGGAGGAAGAAAAGTTCCAAAATGGCAAATCCTTACTCCCATCATTGATTTTTGATTTAAGTGAGTGTAAATGACATAACACTATTCACAGAAGAGGTTTGTCAAGCCGATTCCAATCACCTGTACTACTCTTATCAGAATTATTATCCAATCGAGTTGCAGTTTTTGACTTCAAGAACATAACATGCTTGAAAATGAACGATTATTGAATATTTTCTCTTGAAATGATGATTGAAATAGACTCAAAGCCATTGTAGTCTACACAAGTATGCTTCTAATACAATTTATATTCAACATGCCACACATAGGGTAACAACATACACATTAACTTTCACAAACAATGGTCTCTCTGGCATAAATATTCTGGCACTCAATCCAGATGGACACTATTATGGAAAAATCCCCGCAGATTTCATTCTTTATTCATACGCGTAGAGAGAGAGCGAGAGAGCATAAGCCCCTTCTGGAAAATACAGTTTTCTAGGTTGACTATAAATCAAACTGGAGGAGTTGGCATCTCTTTATTCAGTGCATGAAACGCCCAAAGGATGATCGCTGGAAGTCACTCCTACACGTACCGGAGTACTTCACTGGTCAGCATATTTAAGTATCCTGTTCAGAATCACTGTCCTTGCTTGGCTTATGTCGCGATTACACTTGTCAGCATGGACAGCTAAATCTTCAATGATTTCCATGAAAACCGCCATCTTCGTTTTGATCTCATCTATCACAAGTTTCACAGCATCTTCTTCTCTGATAGCAAAGTCGGCATTGTTCAAGAGCGACTCGATTTCAACTTGGAATTTGTTGACAAGCACCCGTATACTATCCATGTCCTTGATTGTAAAACGAGTTCTAAACAGCATTGAGCTCACTAACCCCTTTTCTTCCTTCAATGCTTTCTCATAACGGTTCCAAAGCGAGTTGCACCATTTTCCTACAGAACCAATTGGAACGGCCATTGCACCTGCTAAGGCTGTTACAACAGGGGGTGCAGCAACGGAAGCTGCTACCACTGAGATAATCAACACAGAGACAAAAGCAGATACAAGTATTACATTTGACACCCTCCTCCATGTCTTCATGGATTTAAATTTCTTACCAAGCTTCTTCTTTCGAGATAGCAATTTGTCCAACATGGATACCTGTTGCTCATACACTGATTGAAACAAAGCAAAGAACTGGGGTGTAAATGGGTCCTCCGCTGCCTTAAACTTCTGTAATCCTTCCACTGTCTTCACAAACTTCTTCTCAGCTGCCCCATCTTGCATTTCCACTTCTTCCTCAAACTGCTTAATTGCTAACTGTATAATCAACTGGCTATTTTGAGCACGTTTAAGAGAACTTTCAAGAGCCGTACAAAACTCCATGGTTTTGACACTATTCTTAAAGTATTCCTTCACCAAACCAAACAACTCTGGATTATTCCATATATCTTCCTTGCATTCTAGTATGACTTTAACAACATCTTGGTTCGTTTCAAGAAGACAATTTGTGACCTCTTTAAATGAGCCTAAGGATCGAATCTCCACACCAGTAGCAAGGCTATTTATCACATGATTAGTCCTTTCATGGAGAGTAGCATCAAAGGATTGCAATTCTGGATCTCGCTTACAGGCATCCTCATATGAGCTCAAATCTGCTGTGAGTTGGGAATTGATGTTAGCTTGGAGAAGTGGCGACGGGGTACCACTTCCTCCCGTTTTGCTACATTGCCCTCCCATCATATCCAAATTATAACTGAAATATTTTAACAAACCCAATGTGACCAAGAGATTTGATCTCTTTCACTTCAAATGCAAGCTTAAAAAGTATCAAGTTTAAGCAAAACTCCAGTAAAGATATGATCTTTTTTCCTTCCAATGCAATCAAATTGCAAACTATCAAATCTAAGCAAACCCAGTTACCAAGTTGACTTAAACAACATAATCCAATTGAGGAAAGTTTCAAAACTGTCCAATGTCGAAGTTAAAACTAGCTTTAAGAAAACACTCAAATCAACAGAGTTCTCTTATAAACTGCAAAACGTGGAACCAAATTCTTCACTTGATGACAAGAATTAGATCTACAAAACGAAATAGCCGAAACCCCAGAGGCAAGCCAGATTTGTAAAAAACAAAAATTGGTATTGGATAGCTTACAGTATATATTCCTCTGTATCCGACGAGCTTCAACTACCTGAAATTCAGTTGAAATAAGTACCTTCCTCTTACAATCAAGCAAAAAAAAAAACTGAGATCTTGTGCTCCCAAAAGAGATTTTGCTTGTGTGAATATATGTCAGGATCAAAACAATAATATATGACAAGGAAATAAATTCCGACAAAGAGAGGTTTTCTAAACAATTAAAATAAAGCGCTAGATAGAGAAGAAGGGTTTGAAGGGGTCTAGTTCAGAAGTTGCTTCTTCGGACAAGAAAGCGAAGGAAATGAAAGAAAAAGCGTGGAAAACAAAAAGAAAAAAAACGATGTTGATAAGGAGAGCAGACTGAAGTAGCTAAGAAGATTCAGAATACGCGTCTGAACCATTTTGATCAATCCGGGCCGGGCCGGGCGGATTGATTTAAAATCCGAAACTAGAGTAACCTGTATTTTTTTTTAATAAATTTAAAACAAATAATTTATAAATATCTTCTAACATTTTTTTAATGGAAATGCCTTGTCTCGCGCGCAAGAGTCAATTGAAGGTTATTTTCTTACTCACGTGCTAGTTTATTATTCTTTGCTTATTAGTTATTAGATTATATTAAACTTTAGTATATAATCACTAAAAAGAATATTTTATTTTTTCAATGGAGGGTTGAAATCCTATTATTATATATACTCAATGTTAAGATAAGAAATATTTTTTTATTTAAATACTTCAATTTCAAAAAAGAAATTAGTATATTTTTAATGTAGGGTAAAAAAAATTGAAATAATTTTTTAAACTTAATTATTTACAATATATATATATATAACAAATATTGTTTATTAACTTGTAAGATATTAAAACATAAGATATTTCTTTTAATTTTTTTGAAATCCCTTGACTTGATCAAACTGGTCGTAATAAATATGGTAAAGGAATGAAAATTGTCCGAGTGAAAGCGAATAAAGATAGGCAAGTGAGACAGTCGTTGTTGCTGCTGATGTACAAGTGGCTTGGCTAATGACTCGACACGTGGTCTTTTTATAGACATGTGTGTACGTTGACTGTAATGATGGAGAACTGGAGATACTTGAGTTATTGGTGACTTAACATGGTGATTAATTACACTATTGGCATGCGCAACATTGCAGATTGAGTTTTTTTTTTTATAAAAAATAATGTTTTTTTTTAATAAAATAAAAAATTAAATGTATATTTAAATTTTTTTTATGGTAATAGATAGTAATATATTGAAAAAAATAAAAATTATTGAAATAATAATATATTAAATTAAATCGAATATTCTAGTTAACTTGTTAAACTTATGACCTGAATAATAAGATCATAAAAAAACACAAAAATGATGTTACTATTTAAAGATAAAATTAAAAAATATATATTCAATTAAAAATATAAGATCATAATGAACTTTGATTAGCTTATTAAACTCATGATCTAGATTATGAATCGCACTAGATCTAATAACTTTTTATCTCTTAAATTATTATTTTTATCTAATCATACGTCAACCAAATGTGTGAGACTTGTTTTGTATCAAATTAAAAAAAAATTAAAGAACAAGGAAGATAAAGGCATGAGATTGAACCATTTTTAAAATATTATATAGCTAAAGGAGTTTTTTGAAGTCAACTAACAAAAAGAGACCATTAAATAATGATTGATAAAAATTTTTTATTATTATTTTAAAGTGGTGAAAATATATCAAATAAAAATAACATTTAAAAAATTAGCAATCAGGTCAGGTCACAGGTGTGTAAGCCTACCCATAACCCAAGCATATCAAAAGATACATGGCATGCACACCGAACCTTTTTTTTATTATCAAATAGTGGAAGTCATGTCATATACCCTATATTTAAAATCTTTTTTATATATGTATATAAAAAAACAAAGCAGATGACTCGTCTTCCACGTCTCTAGAATCCGACGACTAGAGAGTCATAGAAAAATCAAGCATAGATACTTTATGCCTTGAAATTCATTTTTTAACCTACCCAAAACACCTTAAAACATCGTAGAGACCTTAATAAACTTGTTTATGACCTAAAATGACTCAAAGATTGATCCAAAAACCCAAAATCAATCTGAATTCAAATAATTTCTTAAGTTTATATCTATCCTTTCGAGAAATACGAAGGTTAGAGAACACCCTCACAAGTTTTTTTCTAATTGAATGGAATTCATAAGTAATATAATCAATACCTTTTGGTGTTGAAATCGATGTCAATCTATATATTTTTCTTTTTATTACTAAAATTCAATTATTTTCTCTCTTATCTCTCGAATTAAAAACTAAGAAATAAGAAAAATAAATTATTGAATCAAAGTTACTTGTCAAAAAAAACTAAAAGGATTGAAAAATGATCATATGAGAGTATAAGGACCACAATGTTTTCTTGCATCAATTTTGAAACAAATATTTATTTTCTATTTTCTTTTCACTTTGATCTTTTGTCTTTTAATCTCATTATTTTCTAACAATTTAGAAGTAGTTGATCATTAATTTGGGCAAAAGATTATTCAATTAGAGAGAAAAAAAAGTTTGGGAATCAAACGAAAATAAATAAAATCATTGCTGAATATAATGGAATATGATAAAGAACATAGTGATTAGAGTTACAATATTTTCCCCCACGGACCTTAAATCTTAGTTTCTTTTAATCAATGATAATTTTAGTAAATTAATAGATGTTTTACTCTCCAATTCACTATTTTCTTTGGCCTTTTTTCATTTAACCAATAGGATCACAACAAGTTGATGTTTGTACTATCAAACTAGTCAGTCATGTCCATGAACTCTTTTCGTCGTACTAGAAATAGGATGGTTAATCCAATCATTCTAATTGGTTCAAATAAATTCACCTAGGATTTTCTTATCAAGTAAAGAAATCCTTTTTCAATTTTTTTATTTCTTAAACCCTTAATTTCACTTTTATTATTTAAAAAAAAATAAACTTGTTTTTAGCTTGGAAATTGAGTAAGGATTTTGGATTAAGATTAAAATTATTAGAAATTAAAAGTTATTATTATTGGTTAATAAAGGATAAAAAATAATATATTGATGTTTTACACTATATGAAGGTAATGACTAAAAAGTTTGATAAAGTTAGTTTAACCACTAACAAAAGCTTTATTTCAAACCTAATCATTAATCTCTATTTTGTATTAAGGCTTAAGCTATATAAACTTAAAATCAATAAAATTCTACTTTCAATCATTAAATAAAAAAAAAAAGCTAATGATGGTCGGGAAGGTTTTAATGCACCCCTCATCACATTACATTATTCTAGTTTTTTTTTTTCCAATTTCAATTTAATTCTTCACTATTAAATTTATTAGGGATTGAACTTAATTTAAAAAATTTACTTGTATGAGATTATTATGTACTCATGATTTGGATCACGGGTTTAACAGATTAATTTGGCTAGTGTTGTGATGTGGACTACATCAACGATGACAGGTTTGCCTCCTAAAATATGGAAAAAAAAAGTTTAGTGTTTAATCATAAAATTATTATTATTATAATTTAGGTGTCGCCACCTAGAATTATGAACTAGTTATGCAAGAAGAAAAGGCATTACCCCTAATCCATAAATTAGGGTTGAATCTCGCTTAAGCCCATGCTAAGTAACTTCACTTAGCCATTGTATGTGCTGGCTATCTTCGGGGCTGGTTCTGGTGAGAAAAGGTAAAGGTTTGCTTGCCTTTCTATAGGAGATTATGGTCGTAGGTGTTCCTGGTGCTGGAGGTGAGGTGTTGGAAGAAGATCAATAGACAATATATGTCTAGTTTTTCTTTTTCTTTTTCTTTTCAATATGACATTGCTTTGTTTAAAGTCCAATTTGGTTTTTCAACGTATAGTTCCTCAAATCACACCATTAATTGACTTCAAACTTTTTTTTCCTTGCAATTTCACCTTTGACGAGCTTTAAAGTCAGCCTTAGATTTGCATGTTTTTTTCATTTTAATTTTGGTCTTTGATGTTTTTATTTTAATCCTTAATTATTTTTTAAACTTTTTTTATCTTCAATTTCACCCCTATTTTCAACCAATTAAGTCTTTAGGGTTCGATACTTTCTACAAATTGGTCATTAACTGTAAATTTCTTCAAATTAGCCCTTAATTGATCTTAATATATCAATTGTCTTCCAATTTTGTCTCTAATTTCAATCATTTGGCTTTGTGAAAATTAATTTTTATTTTTTTAAATTCCAATTTTCTCAATCAAATTCAAATTAGGGTCCAAAACATAATTTTCACCAATTAAGTTCCTAATAAAATTAATTTGACTTGTTTAACATATAATTAAGTCTTTGTACCTAATTAAATCCTTCAATTAGACCTAAATTAATTCTTAAATATAATTAGAATTTTATTTCATGTATGATTAAATCAAATTGACCTATTAAAAATCTACATTGTGTTCTTTATTTTTGGGTACAGCAAGGTATAACAAGGCTCTCAGCTTCACCTAAAATTTTTAACTTGATTTTTCCACCACTTTAACCCTTTTTATTTTTTATTCTTGTTGTTTTGTTTTTATTTTTATTTCTGATAAATTTGGAAAATAACCCTAAAATGGGTTATGATAGTTATTGTTGTTGTTACTGTTGCTGTTTTGATATAATAAAATTAAATCATCTTATTTGATCCAATAGGGCCTTCAACTCGAGTCAATGGATTTTGTTATTTTAGAACACATTAATAGTCCTTGAACATTGATTTTTTAAAGTTAAAATAACTGACCCACCCCACAGCGAAACACAAATCACCTATCTAATAACCTACTTTTAAAAAAAAAAATTCATTAGACATATAAAGACCTGATTGCAAAAACATTTTTTTTTTAACAAAAGAGCTACTTTTTTAATCAAAAACCTTTCGATTATCTGTAAAAGAAAGTATTAACTCTTTGGGGGGGGGGATAACCTTTTCCAAGAATTATAAGGACAAGATGAGAATTTATGACAAATTATGTTTTAATAGGAATTAAATCGACAAATATATTTTAGGGATGATTTTAAAGGGTAATTTCTTAATGGATATAAATGGGATAAATTTTTAATGGATAAGGTGTAAAATTAGCCTAATGGATCAGATATTTGTACATTGTCATCTCTAGTCACCATTACATAATTGATGCGGTATTAGGGCACACTAGATATATGGTTCATGTTAATCAACGGTCAAGTTATATTTTTTTCTAACATAATAAAAGAATATCCAAATGATGATTGCATTTAGAAAAAAAAAAAAAAACAAAAGAAAATCTAGGACTCAAGCCATTTATTTGAATGGGTTTTAACAATCTTGGATAATTTAATAATATGGTTAAAAAAGTCAATGACAAAAAATATCAATGACCAATAAAAAAATGAAATCTTGTCAATATTATGAAAAAATACCCTCTAAATAATCTTAAAATATCTCAACAATCTTAATTGATAATAAAGGAAAATTTAACTGAGAATGGAAGA
This sequence comes from Salix purpurea, assembly GCA_027405865.1. Lineage (NCBI taxonomy): Eukaryota > Viridiplantae > Streptophyta > Magnoliopsida > Malpighiales > Salicaceae > Salix > Salix purpurea. Next base: position 4,278,160 of record JAOWLH010000013.1, on the reverse strand, counting down.
ACCTAAATAAGAGAAGAATGAAGAAATCTAAAGTTGAATTACCAATAAAATAAACATTAAAGGATGAACGAGATTTTTCTTTAAAAAATAACAAAAATCCTGACTCGATTTAGCATTCTAAATGTGTGGCCGAGACGTGAGACTAAGATAACCCCTTACAAAAACAAATTTAATAAATAATAGAGGTCAATTCTCAAGCAAAAAAAAAAAAAGAGGCAAAACTAAAAAGAAAAATAATTAAAAAAAAAAATGAGTAAACTCTTGTTAACTTAACTAATATGCAACATAGGATATGAGATTAGAATAACCCCATAAAAAATTAAAAAGAAAAAAGAAAAAATCATGAAACTCAAGACTTAGTCATCCAAAGTTGAAAGATGAAATTGGATTTTGTTTTCTTCAAAAAATAGATTTTAAAAACACAAGTTAAATCGTTAAATCAAATTAATTCTTGAAATATATGACCTAGTTCAAGGGACCAAAATTACCCTATAGAAGACAGAAATAAAAAAAAAATCATGAAGCAAGATTCTTTTAAGCAAAAAGAAGCATAAAAGATAAAAGAAAAACAATAAAAAAAAGGATCAATTTGGATACCAAAATTAAATGAAATAAAATATCAAATGATAAAATTTAAAACAAAATAAATTTAAGAAGCATCAAAAGCAAAATAAATAACAATAAAAAAATCAAAATCAAAATGGATACAAACACAAACTAAGAAGAGACATTTGATTTTTGCAAGAGTTGACCCGAAACTTGAGATAACGAGTGAGGAAAAAAAAGAAAAAAAAATCATTGGAGCTTAAACACTACGCCGCTGAGCACTCACATTTAACCACCGTGAAAAGGATATTTGATTATAAGGATGTGTAGTAGATATTTGATTATAAGGATGTGTAGTAGATATAAGTTGTCTAAAAAAAACAATGTAATAAAAATTCTAAAGAGACTGAATCACCAAATTATAACTAAAAAACATAATGAAAAGGTTAAAATTCCATTGACCAACAATTGTTTTTATTTTAAAAGGACAATGTAATCATTTTATTATGCAACCAAATAGTAGACTGAAAAGCTTCAGGACTCTAAGTTTATTTTTTTAATAATATTTAAATTATGTTATTATGCATACCCCACTCTCCTTTTCTCCACTCATGGATCATGGCCAATCACATTTCTCCAGCATAAAAAGTCCATTAAATCTAAATTAAAAGGCTGGTAGGTCTCGTGTCATTAAACACTAATCTGAAATTTCTCTTCACACCTCCATTGTTCATGGAATAATACTATTTATCCCTTTCCAGGCTCCGCAACTTGTTGGTACTCTTTGTATATTGCTTCTTATGAAAAAATGTGACAGCCAGGTCGTTGTAGTATAGTGGTAAGTATTCCCGCCTGTCACGCGGGTGACCCGGGTTCGATCCCCGGCAACGGCGTTTCTTTTTGTCTCTTTTTTTTGTTTTTTTGTGCAGTGAGAGAGAGATTCTTCTCTTCTAGGCATGGAAAGGGACTATCACTTGCTGCTACCGGGAAATGAGCGAAGATAAACTGCGGTCCAATTGAGGTTGATTACTTCCATTGCGTTCCAAATTCATGAATTGTTTCCTGGGAGAGTTTCACATGTAACAACCATGGAAATCTTGTCTTTGGCTAGCAAGTACTGAATGGTCATCCTGAGGGTGTCAGGATGATACTGAAGGCTGGTTTTACAAGCTCAAAAACAGCATGCATTGATTCATTTTATCTGGGATTTTTCTAGGAATAATCGCAAGGTACCTAAGCTAGAAATTGTTATTTGCATTTTGCAGTCCATTTCACTCCCTAACTTGTGCTATCGCCTGACACTTTGAGTCAGGAAAATCAATAACTATATTTTCCACATATTTCTTTCCCAGTTCCTGCAAGAATTTGGCACCAAGGGATTCCCAAAGTAATGCAAGAAGCTTCTCTCATTATTAGGCCTCTGAGAGGCTACACAATTTTGGATCAGAGTTGATTATCACAAAACTTCAAGCAATACAAAATCAGCAGTTTCATTTCAAGAATCGATTATTGATCTTGGTTTATTCCAGCAGCAAAAATATTAGAAAGAACAGCAAAACTAACCCGGACCAGAACCTTATTTATGCTTCTCCAACTAGCTGCTTAAGAGTCTCCAGAAGAGGCCCGTTCGTAATAACAGCCTTTTGGCAGACAACAAGAGACAAACAGATTTGCATGCAATGGTGCTACAGGATGTGAACAAGCACACCAGCAGGAGAAAATACAATAAGAAAAGATACAGAAAACAAAACCACTTAAGAGTTTGCTGAAGCAGAAAGGAAACATAACATTACAGAACCTATAATTGTATACTTCGAGGGAACAGAAAACTTCAAGCTTTCAAAAATGCAGATGCCTCAAATCTATGAATGCATTCTTCATCCAGACAAAAATACATAAATCAGGAAGTCCTAGGAGGGTTAGCTAGGTTCTCAAAAATAATCTTTGCTTCGCAATTCTTGAACGACACTGAAGAGCTTTCACGCTGTCACAAAACATTCTTTTCGCAGTTAATGCATATTGAATTCTCTGTACAGACCACAATTCTTATCAATGAAAAACCTGACAATCAAGCAAAAAGAATGACAGAGCAGTTAGTTGTCAAGTAACCCCAATTTCAAGGGGAAATTCAGCATGCTTGTTTCACAAACGATGAAAACTTATGCACAGAGAGAAAACTAAGTTGTCCCTATTGCTATTGATCTGGATCGCAACTTTGGTACAACCTCAGTAACACAACATTGATGCAATAAGCTCTCTTCGAAAACTGTAGAGAGAATCTAACTTTATACAAAAACAAGGCAACCGAGAAACAATTGTAATACAACATAAATTAATTTTGCCTGTAAGCAATGTAATTAGCTAAAGCAATCAACGGAGCGGCCTTCTCTTGATCAAATCCAGAAAGCAAGTCCTTGGCTTCGTTAAGCAACTTCTCAGCAAACTCCCGAGACTTCTCAATTCCCATTAACCTTGGATAAGTAGCCTTATCCGCAACCAAATCCTTCCCTGCGGTTTTCCCCAATTCTTGTGAAGATTTGGTAACATCAAGAATATCATCCACTACTTGAAACAACAATCCAATACTTCGTGCATATTTCCTCAATTTCTCAACTTCCTCATCGGTTCCTCCACCTAATATGGCCCCTTGAACAACAGCACCTTCCAACAACTTCGCCGTCTTATGAATATGAATAAATTCAAGCTGCTCTAACCCCACTTCGGACAACCCTTCAGAACAAATATCAACAACTTGTCCAGCAACAAGTCCTTCAGCACCAATAGCTTTCGCCAATTCACCAACTGCACGAACAATTCTATGAGGTGAAACATGGATTGTAGACACTGCAATATGTTCAAATGCAAATGACAGTAAAGCATCCCCTGCCAAAATCGCAACATCCTCGCCAAAAACAATATGATTGGTGGGTTTCCCGCGGCGAAGATCATCGTTATCCATGCAAGGAAGATCGTCATGGATTAATGACATAGTATGGATCATTTCTACGGCACAAGCAGCAGGCAAAGCCATGGATTCAGACCCACCAACAAGGTCACACGCAGCAAGACAAAGCACTGGCCTAACCCTCTTGCCACCAGCCAGAAGAGAGTATCGCATAGACTCATGGATTTTAGCCGGCTCTTTAAGAGTGACAGCAGCATCTAATGCTTTGTTAACAGAATTGGCTTTTTGTAGCATGTAAGACTTGAAATCAAAAGTGGGCTTTTGTTGATCTTCTTGAAGAGTCTCTTCTTTTGTGAGAACCGCATAAATTGAAGACATGGGTTTTCTCTGTTTTTTATGTATTGAAGGAATTTGAAGACTTTTAGAACCTGGAGATAAAAATCTTGAGATGGGTCTGGATCTGGATCTTGAATCTTTGTTGATGATTGATGTCTGAAACCATGAACCCAGATTCACAGAAGTCATTTTCTGTGTGCGCGTGTCTTAGAGGGAGAGAGAGACAGAGAGAGAGGGGTTGCTCTTCCTCTGTAGTTGTAATAAAAAGCTGAAGTACAAGTGAAACTCAGGTTAGGTTCTAAACAATAGCACTACAAAGGTTGGCCATGAGAGTTAACTTTAGCCAGAAATGGAAAAACATTCAAGTGTCCACAAGGCCACGAATGAGAAAAGGAGTGATGATATTCCTAGTATCAAGTACTGAGACAATAAAGGTTTGCAGGGAGAAAGGATTCTGGAGAGAGAGTGAAATGGGAAATTTTGGACAAAGAGAGAGAGAGGGTGTGGAACTGTGATTCATTGAAGCTAGGGTTTGGATCATAGTTATTGATCCCGTCCCGGTCCCGGTTCCGGATTTGTGTTTGGAACGGAACGTTCCGGTTTCGGTACCGTTCCGGGTACCGTTCCGGTTTTGTACTGTTCATTTTTATTTAATTATATATATGAAAAAAATAAAATATTAATTTAACAAGTATAATTTAAATTCAAGATAAATGAAATTTAAATTATACAATACAAACATAATCATAGGTACAAATTTATTTTATATTTTTATTTTTTAATTAACTATATTTATATTTCTCATATATATGTTTTTATAATTAAACAAAATCGGAAATCATGTGTGTATGCTCCACATGCTCACAAGCACAACTTTTATGGATGCTCCTCTAAAAACATGCTCACCATTGATGTGATAATTAATTTTTAAAGTATTTTTTTACTTAAAAATATATCAAATTAATATTTTATTATTTTAAAAAAAATATTTTCATATTAAAATAATAAAAAATCAAAAGCAAAAACAAAAACAAAAGCAAAACCAAATTTTAAGAGCGTGGCGTTCAAAACCCAAAAACAAAGATGCTCTTATATTGAATTCGGCTAGGATTAATCAGTAATTATAACTTTGAAAAAAAAGTAATTATTCAATAAAAAATTCAAAATTTTATTCTAATAAGAATATTTTATACTTAATAAAAAATAAAAATGAAATATTTTTTTTAAATAAAACTAATTACAATACGATTACCTCAAGGGTAAATATTAACACTACGTGGTTGACTTGGCTTCATTTGATTTTTCCCTTTTAAGCCATAAACCCCTTTGAAAACCTCAAATAATAGAAAAGGCAACCATTTCCCCTCTCTCTCTCTCACTTTCCCGAGAAACAAACACTCGGTCCCTTCCAAAAATAAAAATGTCTTCTCGCCTCTCCTCCATCCTCCGCCTCCGCTCCCACCTCCTCCACCGCATTCCCGTCACCACAACAGCCACTGCTCTCTTCCACAACTCAACCATACCAAAACCCATAATCCTTACCTCCCTCTCGGATCTCCATTCTCTCTCCACTCTTCGCTTCTTCTCCACCTCCCGCCGCCACAGCCCCACCCGCCCCAAGCCAGTTGACATCGGAGCTCGAGCCCGCCAACTTCAAAACCGTCGTCTCTGGACCTACGCCTTAACCTTCAGCTGCATAGCAGGTTTCATCGTTATAGTGCTTAACAATTTTCAAGATCCGTACCGGAACGGAACGCCCGGTACGGAACCGGGGCGTTCCGGCCGGAATTTGCCCGGATTTTCCGGGACAGGCCGGGATTCTAGCCGGGACAAAAACGTCGCCGTTTTGTCCCGGATTAGGCATTGGGACGGGGCGTTCCGGCCGTTCCGGCCGGAACGGGGCGGGATCAATAACTTTGGGATTGGTTTGGATGGATGGATGGATGGATCTTATAGAACGCTTTATCATCATCTTTTCCTTGAGCGTGTGTCAATGGTCGGAATTTGACTGGTGATTCTGTTTTTCCAAATAAAAGTGAGTTTTTTTTGCAAATAAAAAAATTAAAATATAAAATACCACAAAAACATTTTTTAAATAAATAGCAAAATTTAATATCTATAACCTGAAAGTTGCGAGTGTCATCGCAACTCTTAAATAGTAAAATAAGCATATATAATTTATAATAGGAAGAGAGATAAGAAAAACAATAAATAAATAAAAAGAGATTTCATAGACTTATAAAAACTTTGATAATTATAATATTGGTACAAATTTCAATTGTATAAGAAAAGTCATTCATGATACTTAAAATAAATTACATAAATCACCCAAAAACAAGTAAACTTTAAGATCTTTGAGCGACTCGTATGACTTTTTTTATTCACCATAACTAACTTTTTTTAGTGTTGTTGTTCAGTAAATCATTGCTTTTTATTTTGAAAGTTATTAGCTTATAATTTTAATTGAGCTATTTTTATCTTAAATAATTTTTAATATTTTAATATATCATTTTGGTAAGAATTTTGATTTGATCATGATTGAAGGCTAATTCATTTGGATTTCTTGAGCTAAAGTGGAATTAAAAGAATAAAGATCCAAATTAAAAGTCGTTAAACATAGACTAGACGACATTCCAGAAATTTTGGAAAAAATAATTTGTGGATCTTAAACTTTAAAAATAATACAAATTTTATTATTTTAATGCTTTATTTTTAAAAAAAATTCGGTATAAAATTTGTTTTTATTTGTATATTCCGTAGTATTATTTGTCACTGTAGTAAATAGATTGATAGAAAATGAAGAAAAATAAAGTTTTTGAAGTTCGAACTTTGAGATTACTATTAAAGTGAAATTATTCTAGTATTTTTGAATATATTATCCCAAATAATTTTTAAACAAATGAGAGTTTTTTCTCCAATTATGTAAATTTGTTTCCTCTTCTTCAGTAAATTGTAAGGAAGTGGAAGTAATAAATAATAGATTTCTTGTACATAAACTATTTTATTAATGAAATTATTTTCCGTACATAACTTTGCACCAATTAAATGAAGTTGCTTGCCCTGCTTATTCGATGGAATGCATTTATTGTAACCTAAGAAAATAGAATTATTTTGATTCAACACATTCCCCATGGCATGAGAACATTGCCGTAATCTAGTCCTGCTCGTGCATGTTTTCATGGCCATACTCCATTATTTTATACATTAACTTGGTTTGACAAAGTCCGACACATCATTGGTGGAAGTCTCGCTGGTTGTAATTATGAATGATATTGTTTTTAAAAATATTTTTTTTTATTGATATATTAAGATGAGATTTTTTATTTTTAAAAAATTATTATTGATATTAGTAATGAAAATAATTAAATAGCACCAAACAAATTTAATTTAAAATAAAAAACAAATATTTTATTTTTTTCAAAAATATTTTAAAATACAATATCAAACAGGTTATTCAATTATTGATGGAAGAGTTTTTCCCTACTAAGAGGTACACCATCTACTAATAAAATGATTTTCTCTTGTATTAGATTTAGATTTAGATTTAGATCTTTTGGTTGGATAGTGGACGAAAGGTTGTTTAATTTATTTTTTTCAAAAAACATTTGTACATGTGATGTCATATGCCTGAGCTACAAAAATATAAAAAAACAAAATCTCATTCGCCCATGCCCTAACAAAATGGGCCGGGCATGCTAAGCTAACTTATCAAGCCTCACAACACTTGACTTTTTTTTTAATTATTCTTTTTCTATTTTTTAATTACTGTTTTTTGTGTTTTTTTTAAATAATTATGTTTATTTAGATTTAGATTAATACTTTTCTCATATTTTGTTTACAGGGCATCTTTTAAATATTATTTATTTATTATTTTCTATACATTTAATTCTTAAAGTGATTTATCTATATTTTTTTTTATTTTTTGTATATATAAAATCTATTTTTAAAATAAAAAATTATTATTTTCAAATAATATCTCTAATATATAGTTTTACATGGTATTCTTTTCTATTTGATTCAATTAATTGAATGTGTGTTTCTATTTCTATTATTATTTGATTAAATAAAATATTGTTTTAATAAATACAACTATATAAATATTGTATTTTACAAAATTATATATATATATATATATATATATATATATATATATATATCTCTTTCAAGTTTTCAGTTTTATTTCAGCTTCGTTTTATTGACACAGTTACATATTTATAATTACAGATTATTTGATTACATGTATACATACAGAAATTTTCACTTATTTTTTTTAATTAAAAAAAAATGTAAACAAAAGCATTTGTACACAAATTTTTGCCTATGGAGTAACCCTAGTGAGCTAAAAGGCAAGATTTGCAACGCGAAGGAAGATTAAAAAAACAAACATATTTTCCAGATGGTGAATGGTGGGAGAGGGGAGTAGGAGAAATTCTCAAAAGATTCACTCTCGCTAGCAAAATTATTAGACCGAGATATAGCAAATGATTTACCATATAGTAAAACTGCATTAAACCTATAATGTTATGGTTCTAATACTCATAAAAAGTTCTACAAGTGAAAAACTAATGGTGGATAAGTTTAGCACAACGTCATTTCACCAATATTCCTCCTAAATAATGAAATTGCTAGGGAAGCTGCTCCATGGCCCTCGAAATATTCTCCAGGTGTTAAAAAGGGACCATCTAAATAGAAAAGCAATCATCTCTGGTATAACAGAGCTTTCACTTGTGGTACAGGTAAACAAAGCTGAAGATAAAGAAGCCAGCCATCTGTAATCAACAGAACCATTTGTTTAGCACGCACTTGAACATACACAAATGATATGAATTCACAAGATAATAAAATTCTAGTTTTTTTTATATTGAGAATACCATTGTAAAAGAAGCTCCATAGTAAGGAAAAGCAGCTGTTATAAATCTCTCATATTCATTGTGTTTGAAGGGCCGAACTGGAATCTGCAATCACAATATAAATCGGCTTTTTACTCGGAGCCTTTCAGGATGCTCAGCACTACGATGACGAATTATGCACTGAGGGTATATTGACAACATGCAATAATAGATGCAGGAATCTTCAAAAAAACTAAAGGCAGCATGCATTAATTCATGCATTTTGTAACTAGAAGCAATACAATTTGCAATCAATTTCTTTGGGATTCATTATTGTTGCCCATGACTGGGTCTTTGGACAGGTCAGCATATAATAATATTTCCCAGAGTGCTTTTCCCCAGATGAAATACATCTTCCAGCAAAAAATAAAGCCACTGAATTGATACAGTTGCACCACTTATTCTATCTGATATGCCAGAATAATGTTGTCAACTATCCAAATTCCTTTTCATAAGAAGTCCCAAATATGTTATCTTTGGTTATATTACTATCACCAAATTGCATCAACATTTTCAACATCAAAAATCACCAAAATAACCAATCCACTACAAAAATAAAGTAAACCAAGTAAGTTGCTATGTTGATTGGGTACAGGAGAGATCATGCAAGTCCAAGAAGCTTACCTGTTTGGAGAGCAACAGGCTAGTATATCCAAGCCTGTTATACTCAACCTTAAACTGAAAAACACCATAAACATCAGGCACCTTGAATGATGTATGATACAAGCCCTGAAAAGCAGGTGCACAAATGATCAGAGACATGGGCACGAGAAGGGTTATAAGTAGTAAGGAAATGATATTGGGTGATAGAAAAGATGTACCTTCTTGTCATTTGATAGGGTTTTCAACACATAGGGGCTCATCATGTAGAACTGGACCTGAACATCATTGGCCACATATGGTTCCCAGCTCTTTCCAGACCATTCATATATCTCAACAGAAAAATCCTGCACTCGTATATACGTTCATGGTGATTGTCGATACTCTCTCATATGTAGCTTCTCAGGAAAAAAAAATCAAAAAACTAAATGAGCACACAGCTTGACAAGTTACCAAATCATCCTTGATCCTGTACATTGCAGGCTCGTCTGTTTCGCCAGCTTTGTTGTGTCTAAGATTCACAGCCTGGAGGTCAAGAACAAGACTTGATATTACACAATAGATGAAAATGCAATGAAACACTATAAAGTGAAAGAAAGAAAGAAAGATCCTAAAAGTTGCCATTGTATCAAAAATCTTAAGACTATTCTTTAGTATGTCTCAAAATGTTGCAATTTGATTATACATTAGCAAGATGTATAAAGTAACTCAAGACAACTGAAATAAAAGCCTAACCTTCAGATGACCTCTTTCATGGAAGACCCATTTGCTAAGTTCAGCCACAAATTGCTCATTACCAGATTTATCATATCTGCCAACACAAGGTCACAGATAACGTGACTTTCTTCCCTTAAAAATATCAATATACATTTATTTCTGTTCACAAGCAAAACATGTTGCCAAGCATATGGATGAAATTAACAAAAGCATCCAACCAAAAATTTCAACAACCAAAATCAGGAGCAATGACATCCCCCTTCTCTCACTGTGAGCTCAAAATCAGCCAAGTACTGTTTAATGAGCATACAAACACAAACATCATGGCTTTGTGGGTCCTCTAAGAAAGCTATTCCTCTTCTTATTGTATCCATAAGCATATTGTGAATTGGAATCAACCATGGAAAATAGAAGCTATGTGGACCTGGCTCTGATATCAATCAATCGAGGCCTTGACATATACAGAAGTATACGTGTATTGTGTGTTTGTGTGAAATAAAAATAGAAACTTGCAAATAAAATTTTGAGACATGTATGGATATAATGCTATCAACAATTCAACACAATCTCAGCCTAAGTAAAGCCTTAATGATGTAAAGGAAGGTGATTTCCTTGAACTCTTCAAAATGAACTTAGCCATTAACCATTAGTTTTCCCATTCTCAGTCCATTGTACTATATCGAGTTACACAGAAAAAATATGCATTTGCACAGCAAACAGTTAAAATGATGGATGAGACCATTTCATATTGCAAGACATGAAACAGCAGTTTAGAAAAACCTCAGGTCCCCAAAGTAGATGTAAAATGAAAAGGAGTTCAATAAGAACTTCACTTACCTTTTTGGGCTCCCGGCTTTCTGTACGCTTGATCTGAAAAATCTGAATCATATAAAGAAGAGATGGTGTCAACAAACATAAACCAAACAATTGCTAGGGAAACACTGAAGCTGAAAAATCATTATATGATTGCATACCGGTTACTAAACAAATCTAATGAGCCCGTAATCATAATCCGAGCATTGTTTCTAGCCTGCATTATGTAAAAAATGTTGGTCAGAAGAAATTTCACCTCAATTTTTTGATTTTTCTCAAAACCTAAGCTAAGAGCATTGTTCAAAACATAGACATCCACTATGACATGCAATAGTCATATGTACATGTGTGCTTGTATGCATTCAGAACCGACACAAGGAAGTATAATTAGAGACCAACAGAATGGTCAGCAAACCAAAAATACAATAAACCATCAAGTACAACACAACAAGCAATTGTTCTTCAGCTGTTGCTCGTGTGATATGAAAAAACGAGCAGCAATTTGATGGAGGGAGCCAAGTTACCTGAACTACTGAAACTAATGAGATGGAAGATCCGGTTAATGATGGAGGACTTGACAATTTGGAACTTGGATTAGCTGAATAAGCAGCAGGAGATGCAGAAAGGACCTTCAATACCTATACATCATACCACATACCCCGTAAAGAGAGAAACCGTTAGCACAAACCCTTAAAAACTTTTTTAACTAGTGACATTAACAAATAAATATACAAAGAAACATTTGACCTCACCAGGTTATTTGCTGCATTTAAAGAATGTGCAATCCCTTTAAAGAGCACAGGAGCCTGTTTAATCCAAAACCCATAAACATTCAAAACTCGAACTTTAAGCTTCACAAGCAATTCACTGATCCATAATTGCAGGGGGGGATTTTAATATAAGGAACGAAACAATCAGACAAACCAACCTCAATCTTATTTTCTCCAAGCAGCACATCAGATTCAATAAAATCATCCGCAGCAATCAATGTATGATCACCCTCAGTCCCAACGACTGCATAACTTCTATGATCAATAACCAGAGCAGATGGATCCTACAACATTACATAAACTCAATAAACAAATTAAACTAAATAAATAAAATGACAAAAACAACCAATGAATCACAAAGTCAACACTCACCTCATCGAAATCAACCCCACATTCAGTAGCTACACTCTTAATCAGATCAGAAGCAGAACTATCGGCCGCAATAATCAGATCATGACCCGAGTCAACAAAGTCAAGCACAGCAGCTAAATCCAATGCACCACCAAATCCTAACGATAACAAGAACAAACAAAACCCAATTGCCCAATCACAAATCATTCCCAAAAAAAGAAAAAAAAATGTAAAAAGAACCAAGCCCATTTTCTCAAATCAGAAACAGGACCATAAAAACCAAAAACTTGACAAAGATAAACAGCAATTTCCTTTAATTTAATAACTTACTTTCGATTGAAGGAGAGAAGAGAATCAAACCATCATACAAGTACTGGCCATAACGTTGAAGGGCGAGTTTTGGGTCATCAGCAAGCTTGAAATCGAGATCAAAACCGCGAGATTTGAGAGAATTGAAGAAGATTGAGTGGGAGGATTGGAGTGACAAGTCGTCGAAGAGGACTAAGAGGCGACGATCCGAGGGCGAGTCAGGGGAGAAAGAGAGGGAAAGAACGGGAAGGAGGAGTATGACTGATAGAATTGTTAATACCGAGAAATTGCTTCTCGCCATTTTTGTGGTTGTGGGATCTTTTGGCTGCCTCGGAGAGAGAGAGAGTGGCTGAGGGTTTACCCGGTGAGGAGGAGACATTAAAAGGACTGATAAATGGGTTTTGAGAGTTTGCAACAAGAGTGTCCACTTGGATTTTTTTTTTGAAACGTTTCGAATGGAAATTAAATTTCTTCTTGTTTTTGAAGAAAACATTTTAGCAATTTTTTTTTTTTTAACTCGATAGACTATTAATTATTGTATGTCGTTCACTTAGAGCCTGTTTGGCACATCTATAGCTCTTGTGGTTGAGATTGAAAAAAAACAGATTTATGAAAAATGTTTTTAGTTGCGGTTCATAACTGAAATTTGTGTTTGGTTAAAACTGTGGTTGATATTGAGTTTAATAAAAAGCAGTTTTGTGTGTTTGGTTACCATGTTTTTCATATTGCTGTCAACTTGTGAAATTAATTAAAAATATACATGTATACACACACATACATATGTACACATATATAAATATTTTGTTGGAATAATTTTGTATATTTATTAATAATTATTATAATTAAATAATTAAATTAAATAATAATGTTTGCAAATTAAATAAAATATTTTATTTTATCATCAATATTTTATACGATTTATTCCGTTTTATTATTATTATTTAAAATAAAAATGAAAAAACCATGAGATGAAAATGATCATTATCCTTGTCTCCTTGTCCTTCTGTGTTCTCCTCCAATCCCTTTTCACCCGTCGCAAGCCCACTAACAGGCTCAACCTTCCTCATGGTCCTAGTGCCATTCCCATTATTAGTTGGAATCACGCTTCCCTGCACAGGTGAGAGTTATGACAAGGAAAATCTGTGAGCCACTTGAAGAGGACTCTTTCCGGCCAATTCTCCACCACTACGATGGCAATCTCACTTCTGAAATCCTCCATCCATCGCGTCTGCGATTCCGTTTTGTTGAAGTGTTTATTCATCTTCTGTTTTGTTGCTAAGAAAGAAAGAACCAGTGTTAATCAATGATGGATTTGCTTGCTTCTCTCTCTTCTCTCTTGGTGAAATTAGGATGCAAAGCAAAGGTAGAGTGTGCCGCAGATGCTCAATTGCTTTTGCAACTGCGGTTGAAATTTTAATTCATTGGTGGGGCCCACCATATAATTTCACCTTCCCATTTGATAAATCTACGTTTGGCTCTGCGGTGAGCCTCAACCGCAGAGCCAAACACCCACTTACAAAACGATAAAATATTTTTATGATTTTTTATGGATTATAGATTTTATTTTATTTTTATTTTATTTATTTATTTATTTATGTAAAATTTACTCACAAAATAATTAATCATAGAAAGAATGTTATAAGTTATTATTTCTATACCATAAAATTTTTCATGCAATATAAAATCAATTTGGTTGGGATATAATCTTAGTTGACATAATGAAAAATAAATTTAAGATAATATACGATATTTTAATCAGTCTTTTAACTTTGTAATTCTTTTTACTCTTTTATTCATGGTATCTAATTGCCCAGAATTGTAAAAGAAAAATTATTAAAAACATCATATATATTGAGTTGTGCACTTTATATACCATAGTTTCATTTATTGTAATTTCCATTTTTGGTATATATCATCTTCAAAATGATGGAAAATGTTCATGTTTATTAATAACCCAAGTCCCAAAAATCTAATATGGAAATACCATTTTATCTTCGACAAAGATAATGACAAAAAAAATCTCTCTTTTGATAAGCTACTATATAAATTTTTAATCAATAAAACAAAACAGCATTTCCTCGAAAATCTAAAACAATTTTTCTTAGTGTCTATCAAATAGATCAAAACACTCATATTTTCAATCATTTCCTCAATTCTTACCTCTCTCTCTCTTCTCTATCATCTTTTCTAAACTATTTATCTCCTTCACTATAAATCTTGTCACCTTCACCACAATCATTTTTATTGTTTGAATTTTCACAAACCTAATTCACATAATTCTTTTAGGGACTTGGTCTTTTAGAAACTTTAAAGACTTGGTTTTAATGTTATATTAGGTTTTAAATGGGTTCCATGATTGAGAATTTGTGTGCCAAGAATGTAGATTTTATGACGGGTTTTTATCATTTGTTAAAAAATGAGTTTAGATTTCAACAAGGTTTCAAAGTATCAATATTTGATTTCAAAAGTTTTTTTAAAATTAAACAAAACAAGACTACTAAGTTTGTTTAGATTAATCTTATATATTTTGGTTATTTCTAAATTCTATCAATTTAGGTTTAGTTTTGTGTTTGTTAAAGATTTTAAAAACATTAATTTTATTGTTTTATTGTTTTTAAGTGATTTTCTAATAGGCTTGTATTGTTTTCTTTTGTTATGTGATTTGTTTATCAATAGTTTCAAAGGTTGGGATTCAAGCAATATGGTATGGGATATATTGATTTCTTCATATAAATTTCACTACTTTATTATAAAGTTGTCTTGGCTAGAAAGGTGTATTTGCATATGTTTATTGATACTAAGATTAAAAGAACGGTTAAATAACATTGAACTTCTATTAGTCTACTCTTCTTTAACATCATTTTTTTAGAAATTAAACTTTGTATTTAAAAAAGTTTATATATTCATAACACTTCACGTTTGCTTACTAAAAATAGTCGTTGTTTAATGCCTTTATAAATATGAAAATATCATCATTTACATGTTTTTAACAAAGAAATAATTTTTCTCTTACCTCATCATTTAAAATAATAAACATCAATTTTTTCATTTTTTCACATAGTTTTCTCAACAATTCTTCACCATTTATAGAGATCACAAACTTGCAACCATATTATTAATATGAACACCATTTAAGCACAAAACTGTTGTTTAAGGATTAAGGCAACTATGCACCTAAGGGGGGGGGGGGATTAGGTGTAAATACGACAATTAATGTAATTTTAAAATTAATTACTTTAAAGTAAAGAGATAAGAGAGAGAGATTGCTAACTCGGTTTTTAACGTGGTTCGGCAAGCCTACATCCACAGCTCAAGTACCAACCCGTACTTGAGTATTGTATTCTCTTACTAGTTCAAATAACAAGATTACAATTCCCGCTTGATGAATCCACACCAAAACTTTTCACCACTTGAAGATATGCCCTCTTCAAGATTTTCCTTTTTCCCACTTGAAGATGTACCCTCTTCAAGATTTTTCCTTGGTGATGTTCCCTCACCAATATCAAGAGTTTTATACTCAACTCTCAAGAGTTTTACAAGGATTGTTTTTGTAACACAACAATACACTCTCAATAGTGTGGATATTACAAATTAAGATCTATGATCTCTTTATCTCACTTAATAGCACTTAGAATATTTGAAGGTGTTTAAGTGTAGTGAGAATGAGATTTAATACTCTTTGTGTTAGGATATGAAGATTTAAACACAAATTTGAGTATTAATGAGGATTGATGATATGAAGGTGTTTATGCACTACTAATTACCTCAATATCAAATATAAAAAATGTCTCTACTTCATTTTGCAATTAAGAGGCCTATTTATAAGTTTCAAAGAGAAACTAGCCGTTTTAGTGCAACTATCATCTCAAACGGTCGACCGGTTCACAACGGATAAATCAAGTGGTCGACCGGTTCATTTAAAAGCCAGAAAATCAATCTTTTTGACCAAGCGGTCGACCGGTTCACAAGCGGTCGACTGGTTAAACTTAACATGGTCCAAACGGTCGACCGGTTCACTTGGTAAAAAACAAGCGGTCGACCGGTTCAGTTCGAAAGGCAATTTGTCTTCCAAGCGGTCGACCGGTTCACTTGGTAACCCAAGCGGTCGACCGGTTCATGCAGAAACCCTATTTTGACAAATTATCTTTTCTGAATTTCTTGAGCCGATTGATTATGACTTAAACCTATAATCATCAAACCCTTTTAATGCATGCAATGTGAAGTGTGTGAGTTCATTTTAATTTGTGCTATCAAGTTAGAAATTGAGATTTACATAAAGCACTAAAATGAAAACTTATTCTAAGTCTTCACTTGCTTGCATCTTGGACTTCCTGGAATGATTTCTTCGTGTAATCCATTTTGCTTGTTGATGTATTCTTTGTATAATACCTGTTTATAACTTAATCTCATCCAAGCATATTATTAGTCCATTTTCTTTTTATTGTTATCATCAAAATATATAAAGCATACAAGTATGACATTATATGTCAAAAATCTCCCCCTTTTTGATGATGACAATAAACAAAAAAACTTAGATAAAAAATTGAGTCTCCCCCTATATTTTGTAATGCAATATATAAGAGGCATTAAATATTTTTAGCAATTTAATCTAAGTACAAATATCATATGCAATTTCAAGAAAAATTCATTTTTCTCCCCCTTAATATATGCATATAAATTTTTCATATTCTCATATTTTTCTTCCCCATTATTGATGCATATGTATATTTTCATATTCTCTCCCCCTTTGGCATCAACAAAAAGAAAATTAACATTGTAGATAAATAAAAACATAATATTCAAAATTATAATCTCCAAAACATCAATGTAATACCCAATGTTATAAAAAACATAATAATATTCAATAACAACATATATCCAAAATAAAAAGCATAAACACAATAAAATGAGATGCATGATACAAAATCTCTAAGGAGGTGGGTATCATGAGAGAAGTGAAGCCATCATCTCCTTCATTTCCTGCATATTAGTCCGCATCTCTGTCTGAAAAGCCTCGTGAGAGTCTCTCATGTATCGCATATCCGCCTCAATGTGCGTGAGACGGCTCTCCATCCTATGCGACCAGCCACTCGCAGATGGCTCATCTGGCGAGGAAGTCGGAGGTGGTGACTCAAATAAATTTGTGAACTCATCCTCACCCTGATCCTCAGCCACATTCTCCTCCTCTTCAGCACTTACATGCTCTTCCTCAGCATGTGCACCCTCTTGGTGCCCTTGAATCCACTCACCATTCTCATTAAGCACATATTTCATTCTAGTGAGAGTGGTGTTATCAATCTCCGTCTTATCCGAGTACGGTTTCTTATCCGTACCCGTCAGCAAGATATCAAAGTGCTAAAAAATAGTGGTAAACACTTGACCATATGGTAGAGCCTTTGTTTTTGATCGTATGCTAAGATCATATTCCTAATCATGATATATGGAAGGTTTATTGGCCTTCTCTGAATCATACAATCAATTAAACATAACTCCATAAAGGTAACTTCATCATAATGCCCCTTTTTGGGCAAGATGTTGTGAGCAATAATCCTATGAAGTAGTCTAGGTCTTAACAGAAGATCCTGACTCTTTATCTTAGCACCTGGAGCAAATTCAGTATTCCCAGTGTGCAATGCAACAGCATAATCATAGATAAACCCCTCAATGGTCGGAATTATTTTAATTTCAAAAACTCGTGGACCATCATTAGATATACCCAATATATCAGCTAATACAGCACAATTAAACTCAATGGGATTTTCTTGAAGAGTACTAATTATTCTTGGTTCTACATTAACCCTCATATTAGCAAAGAACATCCTCATCAACTTAGGGTATGTAGGTTTCTTATATTCATATAATGAGTACCAACCCATTTCAGCAAATAGAGTATCTATACCTAAAGCAGACAAATCATTGCCTAAACCTCTTTCTACACAAATAGCTCTATTTGAGAAATTACTTAAAAACCTTTGAACATTGTTACCTGATGAGAAAGTAGGATCATTGGCTTGTTTACTCCTTGATTCAGTCCTCCTCAAGCGTTTCTTGGGTGCCATTGACTTCAATTAGGCTTTGGGAGTTTTGATTTTCAGTGATTTTTGAGAGGATTTGAGTTAGGGTTTTCGGAATTTTGATTTTCTCCCGTTTTCTGTTTTCTGAAACCCTAGATAGTATTTATACTATCAAGCAACTGGTCGACCGGTTGCCTTGGGATAATTTCAATCGGTTGACTCCCAAGATGAGAATTTTCCAAATTTCTCTTTTGAACTTTTCTTTGCACTCAAAATGTAGCCTTTTCATGTAAAAATTATGTCCAAAAGGCAAAGAAATCAAGGGGCTAAAAGTGCTAATTTTCGGCAGTAGCCAAGGCTATTGTTCCTCTGGCTCAACCGGTCGACCGGTTGATCCAGATGCATGAACCGGTCGACCGGTCCATGCAAAAATGGAAATTTTTGCACTTTGACTTTAAAATCTTGATTTAAACTTCAAAATACCCTTTAAGTCCAAAAATCATTTTCAGAAACATTTTCCTTCGAAATTTCAAAAAATTCCAGTAGCCATCCTCTGTTTTTCTGCCTCAACCAGTCGACCGGTTGGGCTTGCTCTTGATGAACCGGTCGACCGGTTCATCCCAGAATTTTTAAATTCCCTAAAATTTGTTTTGAACAAATTTCTTATGCTTCAAGTGTATACATTTTAACATCAAATAAATCCAACTTACAACCATTGATGTATACATAATTCAAACATCATTTGCATGGATAAAACCTAGGTTCCTTCTTATTTCGCAAAAGCGATCTTTTCCTAAGGGTTTTGTAAAAATATCTGCAAGTTGATGTTCTGTACCTATAAACTCAAGTACAATATCTCCTTTTGCAATATGATCCCTTAAGAAGTAATGTCTTACTTCTATGTGTTTTGTACGAGAGTGTTGAATAGGATTTTTAGATAGGCAAATTGCACTTGTATTATCATATTTAATCGGAGTATTTTCAAACCTAAGTCTATAATCCTCCAGAGTTTGTTTCATCCATAATACTTGTGCACAACAACTACCTGCCGCAATATATTCTGCTTCAGTTGTTGATAGGGCTACCGAGTTCTGTTTCTCACTCGCCCATGATACTAGTGATGATCCTAGAAAATGACAAGTTCCACTAGTACTTTTCCTATCAATTTTACAACCCGCAAAATCTGCATCCGAATAACTGATTAAACTCATTTCACTTCCCTTTGGATACCACAACCCTAAATCAATTGTACCATGCAAGTAACGAAAAATTCTTTTTACTGCACTAACATGGGATTCTTTTGGACATGCTTGAAATCGTGCACATAAACATACACTAAACATAATATCGGGTCTACTTGCGGTTAAATATAAAAGAGAACCGATCATACCTCGATATTTGGTGATGTCTACGGTTTTACCTTTTTCGTCCATATCAAGCTTAATAGATGTCCCCATGGGTGTGTCGGCATCTTTGACATGTTCCATCCCAAATCTTTTCAGAAGATCCTTGGTGTACTTGCTTTGGTTGATGAAGATGCCATCTCTTGTTTGCTTAATTTGCAGTCCAAGGAAGAAATTTAATTCTCCCATCATGCTCATTTCATATTCCTCTTGCATGCATTTTGCAAATTCCTTACACAGAGATTCGTTAGTAGCACCAAAAATTATATCATGAACATAGATTTGTACAATAAGGATATCTTTTCCTTTTCTTTTCGTAAAAATAGTGGTGTCAATTTTGCCAATGTTAAAATCATTTTCAATAAGAAATGTTTTTAATCTATCATATCATGCCCTAGGTGCTTGTTTTAAACCATACAAGGCCTTTTTGAGTTTAAAAACATGATTAGGAAATTCAAAATTTTCAAAGCCTTGAGGTTGTTCAACATATACTTCTTCCATTATAAAGCCATTTAAAAATGCACTTTTAACATCCATTTGGAAGAGCATAAAATTGGCATGACATGCATAGGCTAATAGCATTCTTATAGATTCAAGTCTAGCCACTGGTGCAAAAGTTTCTTCATAATTTATTCCTTCTTCTTGATTATAACCTTTAGCAACTAGTCTTGCTTTGTTTCTAACAATAGTCCCATGTTCATCAATTTTGTTTCTAAAGACCCATTTAGTACCAATTATTGATAAATCTCCCAAACATCATTTCTCTCAAACTGATTTAGCTCATCTTGCATGGCTAAAATCCATTTTTCATCATTTTCGGCTTCAAGAAAGGTTTTAGGTTCTATTTGAGAAACAAATGCATAATGCCCACTAATGTTTCTAAGGGATGCTCTAGTTTTAGTTCCCTCAAAAGGATTACCAATAATTAAATTTGGAGGATGAGAACTTACATACCTTAGCTCCTTTGGCGGCTCAAATGAGTTACTTACCAACTCTTGTTGATTGCTTGAGCTTGGTTGGTCCTTGTTCATGTCTTCATTTGATGACTCCTTTGGGTTTTTATCATTAAGATTCAAATTTTGAACACTTTCATTTAAGTCATCTAGAATCTCAACAATTTTGTCATTTTGAGTTTCCTCAAAAGCGACATGCATGGATTCCTCAAGACAAAGTGTTCTAATATTGTATACTCTGTAAGCCTTGCTAGAGGAGGAGTATCCAAGAAAAATTCCAACATCGGATTTTGAATCAAATTTATCAAGGTTGTCTTTAGTGTTTAGAATAAAACATTTTGAACCAAAGACTTTAAAATAAGAGATGTTGGGCTTCCTCCCTTTCCAAAGCTCATAAGGAGTCTTTTTCAACTCAGGTCTCAAAGTAACACGGTTTAAAACATAGCAAGAAGTGTTTACGGCTTCCGCCTAAAAATATTTCGGGGTGTTAAATTCATTTATCATTGTTCTTGCCATTTCTTGAAGAGACCGATTTTTCCTTTCCACAACCCCATTTTGTTGGGGAGTTCTAGGCGTTGAAAAATTGTGGTGGTATCCTTTTTCTTCACAAAACGTTTCAAATAAATCACTTATGAATTCACCACCATGATCGCTCCTTATGTTTATTATAGAAAATCCTTTCTCGTTTTCGATTTTCTTTAAAAACTTTACAAATTCATAAATGGTTTCATCTTTTGATTTCAAAAATATAACCCATATATAGCTAGTAAAGTCATCAACGATTACAAACACATATCTATTACCACTTAAACTTCTTGTTCTAGTTGGTCCAAATAGATCTATATGAAGTAATTCTAAAGGACTTTCGGTTGATATGTGATTCTTACTTTTAAAAGACGTTTTAACTTGTTTACCCATTTGGCAAGCGTCACATAGCTTTTCCTTTATATATGCAATATGAGGGAGACCTTTAACTAAATCATTTTTAGCTAATTTTGAAAGGATGTCCATGCTTATGTGACATAGTCTTCTATGCCATAGAAAACTATCATTTATACTAGCAACAAGACAACTTTCAATACTCATACATGTATCTATTTTGATTTTATAGATGTTTCCAATTCTATTACCGATAAAGATAATTTTATCATTTTCAAGTATTAAGCAACATGTATGATCAAAAATGATTTTATAGCCTTTGTCACATAATTGACTTATACTAAGCAAGTTATGTTTAAGACTATCAACAAGAAATACATTTTCAATGGAGGGTGAAGACATACTTCCAATGTTACCAATTCCAACAATTTTCCCTTTTAAGTTGTCCCCAAAAGTCACTTTTCCTCCTTTAGTTTTGGTAAGGCTTGAAAAAAGAGTGTCGTCTCCGGTCATGTGTCTTGAACAAGCACTATCCAAAAACCACTCCCCATGTTCCCTTGGTTCCTACAAAATAGAATCAAGATGAGGATTTTGGTACCCATACCTTCTTGGGTCCTTTTTGGTTAGGGGTGGTTCCTTTTGGAACCCAAATCATTAACAGTCTTATTTTTCTTCATAGGACATGCATAAATCAAATGTCCTGATTTTCTACAGTAATTGCATGTATGACTTGGATCATAAGACTGTTTAGCTTTAACAAAGTAGTTCTTTAAGTATTTTTTATTTTTATTAGGTTTATAACCTAATCCTCCTTTGTTAAACATACTTCTTTGGCTCGAAAGTATTTTCTCAAAAAAAATTGAGCCTTGTGTGAATTTTGCGATAATTACATTCAACTCATCAACTTTTTCTTTTAAGGATTTATTATCTTCTTCAAGTTGATTAGTCTTACTACTCTTGTCATTCAAATCACATACTTTCTTTTCTAGTAATTCTTTTTCTTCAATTATGCATACATGATTTCTTTTTAGGGTACTATATTTTGAACCTAATTTCTTATATTCTACATACAGATTTTCAAGTTGTTCATGTAATTCAATATAAGAAGGATCGGATTCATCATCCGAAGATAGTACCTCATTTTCACTTTCGATTGCCATGAAACACATGTTAGCCACATGTTCTTCTTCATCACTGGAGCTTGAGTCCGAGTCATCGCTTCATGTTGCTTTCAAAGCTTTCTTTTGAAAGCGATTTTTCTTCTTTGTTTGAAGAAGGGGACAATCGGTTTTGATATGTCCCAACTTGTTGCATTTGTAGCATCTTGGAGTTTCTTTACTTGATTCTCCTTTGTTTCCCTCCTTTTTGAAGTTCGAGAACTTTCTCTTGTCATTTTTCTTTCTAAGGAAGTTTCGAAACTGTCTTGTGATCAATGCTACATCTTCTTCAAGATCGTCGTGACTGTCTTCATCATCATCATCATTATCATCGCTTTCAATTTGATGAACAGTTTTAAATGCCAAGTTTTTCTTTGGCCTTTCTTCTTGATCTTGTTTATCCATAGTTATCTCGTGAGTCATTAGAGAACCGATGAGCTCCTCTAATGGTAATTTTGTGAGATCTTTGGCTTCTCGTATTGCCGTCACTTTAGCTTCCCAAGCTTTCGGTAGAGATCTGAGAATCTTACTTACAATATCTGTATTTGTGTAAGTTCTACCAAGAGCATGTAAACTATTTGTAATGCTAGTCATACGAATAAACATACTTGTTATGGATTCATTTTGCAACATTTTGAATAACTCATACTGATGAACTAACATATCAATTTTTGATTCTTTAACTTGATTAGTTCCTTCGTGAGTTACTTCTAAAGCATGCCATATATCTCTAGCATTTTTACAAGAAGATATTCTATTAAATTCACTTCTATTTAATGCACAATATAAAGTGTTCATTGCTTTAGCATCCATAAAAAGTAATCTTTTATCTAGGTCAGTATATTCTATCATGCTTTTCGGAATCTCAATACCATTTTCTGTTTTAATTGGTCTATGAGGTCCATTTTCAATAGAAAGCCATAAATCGAAATCTATAGATTGAAGATATATTGTCATTCTATCTTTCCAATAGGCATAGTCATTACCATCAAAAAATGGTGGTCTAGATGTTGAAGCACCTTTATTTTGGAGATTATAGCTTGTAGTTGTCATTCTACTCAAAGTTTAAGCAAACTTAATAACTGAGAACGAAGCTCTGATACCAATTGTTGTTTAAGGATTAAGGCAACTATGCACCTAAGCGGGGGGGGGGGGGGGGGGGGGTAGGTGTAAATACGACAATTAATGCAATTTTAAAATTAATTACTTTAAAGTAAAGAGATAAGAGAGAGAGATTGCTAACTCGGTTTTTAACGTGGTTCGGCAAGCCTACATCCACAGCTCAAGTACCAACCCGTACTTGAGTATTGTATTCTCTTACTAGTTCAAGTAACAAGATTACAATTCCCGCTTGATGAATCCACACCAAGACTTTTACACCACTTGAAGATATGCCCTCTTCAAGATTTTCCTTTTTCCCACTTGAAGATGTACCCTCTTCAAGATTTTTCCTTGGTGATGTTCCCTCACCAATATCAAGAGTTTTATACTCAACTCTCAAGAGTTTTACAAGGATTGTTTTTGTAACACAACAATACACTCTCAATAGTGTGGATATTACAAATTAAGATCTATGATCTCTTTATCTCACTTAATAGCACTTAGAATATTTGAAGGTGTTTAAGTGTAGTGAGAATGAGATTTAATACTCTTTGTGTTAGGATATGAAGATTTAAACACAAATTTGAGTATTAATGAGGATTGATGATATGAAGGTGTTTATGCACTACTAATTGCCTCAATATCAAATATAAAAAATGTCTCTACTTCATTTTGCAATTAAGAGGCCTATTTATAAGTTTTAAAGAGAAACTAGTCGTTTTAGTGCAACTATCATCTCAAACGGTCGACCGGTTCACAACGGATAAATCAAGTGGTCGACCGGTTCATTTAAAAGCCAGAAAATCAATCTTTTTGACCAAGCGGTCGACCGGTTAAACTTAACATGGTCCAAACGGTCGACCGGTTCACTTGGTAAAAAACAAGCGGTCGACCGGTTCAGTTCGAAAGGCAATTTGTCTTCCAAGCGGTCGACCGATTCACTTGGTAACCCAAGCGGTCGACCGGTTCATGCAGAAACCCTATTTTGACAAATTATCTTTTCTAAATTTCTTGAGCCGATTGATTATGACTTAAACCTATAATCATTAAACCCTTTTAATGCATGCAATGTGAAGTGTGTGAGTTCATTTTAATTTGTGCTATCAAGTTAGAAATTGAGATTTACATAAAGCACTAAAATGAAAACTTATTCTAAGTCTTCACTTGCTTGCATCTTGGACTTCCTGGAATGATTTCTTCGTGTAATTCATTTTGCTTGTTGATGTATTCTTTGTATAATACCTGTTTATAACTTAATCTCATCCAAGCATATTATTAGTCCATTTTCTTTTTATTGTTATCATCAAAATATATAAAGCATACAAGTATGACATTATATGTCAACAAAAACTAATCATCATATTCAACAAACTAACTCATAAATTTTTATAAACATATTATAACAAATCCAATAAACATATGACCATAAATCCAGCAAAACATTGTCTGAAACTTGAAAAAACATTGCCAATATTTCTAGCAAAAACACATCCTAATTTCTAGCAAACTCCTTATTTTCAAAAAAAATCCACATCCAAAAACCTAGCAAACACAGATATTGCCCAAATCTTAAGCAAACACAACAAAGATTTTCTATAAAAACACATATCAATTCCCAACTTGGATATAACTCAAAACACATTGCCAACAACTCAAGATTTGAAGCATATTTTTTGCTAACAAAAATAAACACATTATCAACATGTCATCATATTTTTTATGAAAAAAATAGAAGAATAAAGAGAAACATGTGTAATGGCAATTTTAGTTGGGAGAGAAGGTATTTTTTTTTCTCTAATAAGAAACTACTCAATTGTAAATGGTCAATATTAGTGGATAAGATATTTCATTATTTTTTAAAACTACAAATTTTATTAATATTGTTTTATAAATTATAAGGGCTAAGCCATAGTTCATTTTTGAAACTAAAAAAGGAAATTCATTTGTAGTTAAAAACAAAATCTTGATGGAAGGATTTATTTTTCGTTTTTTCTCTCCAAAGATCTTTTTCCCGTGTGTTATATTAGTGAAAAATACTAATTTTTGTTTCATTTTATAGAATATTAGAAAAAAAAAACCTTCAAGTTAACTTTGTTTTGTTATGTCAATTCGACAAATCAACCTTAGTGAGACAATTTCATCAAATTTAAATTCAATTTGTCTTCGTTGTCAGAGATGTTTTCACCTCAACCACACTTATTTTTTAGTGATTGAGATAAATACATTCTAACACAAAGTTTGGTTATAGTGTCTAACATATGGTTGTACTAATCAACTCCACCAATAACTATTGGTGGGACAACTTTAACTTGATTTTAGCATGTTTTCTTCTAGAGAATGCATGTTTCACAGTTTGAAACTATGCAATTACTATATATGTTTTAATTATTTTATTGTAAAGATAACATTTTCAATAATAGTCTTAACTAAACTCATGAGAGCTAGTTTTTTATTCAACAAGTATTTAAAAACCAATCGTAACTAAACATATATAAAATCAAACAAGCAATAACTAAAAGTAGTTTTTAAAATTATATTCACAAATACTATGCTTTATATAAATATAACATTTATAAAACCAATAGTTATAATAAGATCAATTTATTTCCATCCAAATAGGGCATGATCCAAAAAATAAGATCACTCAAGCTTGGGAAAGGCCTAGTACACGGGAAATAAAATTCACCTATCAGAGGAAAAAAATAAAAAAAATACTCATATTAGAAATTTTGCTTTTAAGAGATAACTCATCTTAGGAAATTGAAACAACTTAACACCTGCTTTGATTTAATATTTTTTATTTCAGCATAGAATATTTAATATATCTATTGTTATAAATTATTCGAAAAATAAAAATGTTTAAAAGATAAAAATGTTGTAGTACTTCAACAAAACTAATTTGAATTTGTGGGATTTTGAACACAATTTTGTACAATTATTATAGGAAAAAACCATCTTCTTTCTGTATAAAAATTAAGTAACAAAAAAAGACTATAAATACAAAAAAAAAAATCCATTGCAGAGTAGTAAATAAGCAATCTACTTGATATTTCCTTCACTTATCCACATATAAATTTTATATACACTTTAGTGGTCGCGAGCAGGTACCACAAACTTTGGTTTTAAAAATAAAATATAAGTCAACTCCAACCATGCATATAATTTTTAATTAAATCTTTAAACTTTAAAATTAAACAATATTATTTTGAGACTATTATATTTTAATTAACAGTATCAAGTTGTTATGCATTCTTGCTTACAAATGCAACTATTTATATTGACAAAACTTATTAAATTTTGTACATTTAATGACATTTTAATTTCTCTTAATAAATGTTGCTTATGTAATTATTTATGTGAAATAATATATTTTTCAATTCTTACCATTATCATTTGATCTGAAAACAAAATAATACTTTGATTTATCTTTATATTATATTTGTGCAAACAAAATTCTCGTGTATCGTATAAATGCGCTAAAAACATTTGCTGTTAAAATTACAGAAATAAATTTGATTACAAGAAAAGGTGGAAACTCTCTTGAAGTGTTCTCCACGTGCACAAATCATCTTATTAATGGTTAGATCTAAACCTTGTTCTTGTTTTGAATGAAGAGATATTAACATGAGCTTGAAAGTTTTAATTGTGTGAAATCTTGATTTGAAAAAAGACTTAAATTGATTTGGTAAAGATTATTCACTGGAACTCGAAAGCTTGAATAGTATGATATCTTGATTTGATTTGGTGAAGGAAAGCACTTTGATCTTTTGTTTCCTTAATTGATTTGATGAAGATGAAGACTTTTATCATTTTCTTCCTGATAAACTTGAATTCTTTTTAGAGAGTTTCGTAAATATTTGTGATTGGTCTTTAGTCTCTTTTTGATAAACTTGAATTCCTTTCAGAGAGCTTCCTAAATATCTGTGATTGGTCTTTAGTCTTTGCTTGTTTTTTTTTTCTGCTTATTTTTTGTTGTTCCACCCCTCCTTTTTTATGATGGCTTTTATGTCCATTTATAGACAAGTCAAAAGTTTTAATTTACCTCAAATATCCTTTAATTAAATGATATTTTAGAAAAATCAATATGAAAATTACTTAAAATACTTTTATTTGAAGGATATTTAAGTAAAATCTATAAACTATAATTGAATTTGGATTTTTAATTTGGGCTCAAACCCAATAAATAATTAGGTCTACACCTAATAAATAAAATTTTTGGAGAAATCAAACTTGTTGAAATTTTGATGTCTACAATATTTTCTTGGCTTGTAACAATTATATTTTAAAATATATCAGCATGATTTGAATGACTTGTAAGAGATACTATATTAAGAATTTAATTTTGATATAAAAAATTCTGTATATATGTGATATTTAAAACCAAATAAAAATTGGCATGTGAACAAACGCATACAAATTTCTAATTATATGAATGCTTCTGATGGTTGGAGCAAATGGAGGGTTCAATTGCATGATTTTGAAGATAAAGAACTTAGTCGAGATATGTAATAAAATTAGAGGACTTTGGGCAAGTTTGTCCTTTTCTGTGCATTTGGAACAAAAAATTAGGACAACGAACCATAGGGGCCAGCCAGAGGGGGTGGGTCCAGCCTTCACTACTTGTAAATAATTTGCATAGCCAAATCTGTGTGTACTGTGAAACTGAGAAACTCTCCTTTCCCCTCGTTTTATAAAAGGCCTTGCTCGTAAATCAATAAAAAAAAACTCTCTTCTTTTTCTCCCTGTGGATTTTCTTCGAACAGATAAGGTACTTTTAAGATCCATGCCTCGCTCTCTCATTTTAGATTTTGTTTTCTCGCTTTGATCGGTTTAGGCGTTTTGATTTCTGGGTTTTGTGCAGGTATTTTGTTTTTGTTATTTTTTTTTTGTGTGTGTGTCTGATTACACGTTTTAAAGCTTGGATTTTTTTGGGTTTTTCAGTTATTGAAGTAAAACCTTTATTCCTTTTCATTTCGTGGATAATAAGAGACTCGAATGTATAATATTGCGATCTAGTTATTTTTTTAAAGTGTCCTTTTTAACTTGAAAGAAATGAATACCCGATTGTCCAATTAGTGAATGACTCTAGAGAATCATGTCTTCTTGAATTTTTTGGAGGGCCCTTTTGTGGTTAGAGCAAATCCTTAGTTTATTTAACTGGGTATTTGTCTTCTTTTTATCATGATTGAATGGTGAGTAGTTTTGTGTGCGATTTTGATTTGTGTTGTTAAAGCAAGTAGATTATTTTAAGAATTTTGATACACATGAGCTTTGTGAAAATCTAAAGGGATTGGATGGATGACTAGTGCTTTTCTTTTTCTATGATAGGAGCTATGATTCGGCTATTTAAAGTGAAGGAAAAGCAGAGAGAACTTGCTGAAAATGCTAATGGTGGCGTGCCGATCAAGAAGCAAAGTGCTGGAGAATTGCGTCTTCATAAAGGTTTGCCACTAGTAGTTAGTAATTGCATGGTTTTATTTTGTTCTGTTTTATTACTCTCGTTTAAGTTGTTAACGATGAAAACTTGTCTTGCTGTAGTGCTTACATGTTAGTTCTTAAAAATGTTTCTCAGCCCAAGTTAGCAATGTCATAGTAAATTTTTGTCACTTTGATGTACAAGGAGAGGAAGTTGATTTGTTGGATGGTTTCTCTTGGATGAAAAGATTTTTTGTTTCTCTTCTTGGGCTAAGAAAGAGGTGTGTGTTGAATTGAAAGTTGCAAGTTCTGCTGTAATGTTTCAAGCAACTCATTGGCTCGAAGAAACAAGCACACATGGCATATTATTTGATCTTGAGGACCCTTTTACTTGATGTGATATCAAGTAACTGGGATAGATCAACAACAGATTTCTGCAGATGAAACTATACATGAATTCGCTATAGTAACAAACTCAATCATGAACCTAATAATTCAAGCTCTTGGAAGTTGAGATAATTTCTTATGTGCCATTGACATGTTGACATTCTCACTCATTTCCTACATTACATCGCATGTTGCAGATATTTCTGAGCTGAACTTACCTAAATCATGCACCATGACGTTCCCGAATGGCAAGGATGACCTTATGAGCTTTGAGGTTTCTATCCGGCCAGATGAAGGATATTATTTGTAATGAACTTTCTCTGAAGCTTTGTCTCTGAAATATATTTGAATCAGTTATTTTGGACAAAGGAAAATTCTGTGTTTTTTATATTTTTTCCCTTATAAGTTTCTTTGTTATATGATCTGAAAAGCTGTATAATTTTTTTCTTGTAGAAATGAGTATTTTACTTTTAACTCTCATTCGTGTTTGCAGAGGTGGAACATTTTTGTTCTCTTTCCAAGTTTCCCCGATCTACCCCCATGAAGCACCAAAAGTTAAATGCAAGACCAAGGTATTTTATTAAGACATTGCTTTTCTAAATTAAATGATCTTTTAATGGATTAAGATGACCTTAACACATTGTTTGTTCATCTTGCAGGTTTACCATCCAAACATCGACTTGGAAGGAAATGTCTGCCTCAATATCTTGCGAGAAGATTGGAAACCTGTCCTCAATATAAACACCATCATTTATGGATTATATCATCTCTTCACGGTATTATTTTGTGTGTTCAACTTATCAAGTTCATCTCTGTGATTTTGTTGGCATTTGGTATCTCTGACCTCTTTGTATCTATTCAGTTTACCTCATTTAATATTTGCTTTCAGGAACCAAATTACGAGGATCCCCTTAATCATGATGCTGCAGCAGTGTTGAGGGATAACCCAAAGATGTTTGAATCTAATGTGAGAAGGGCTATGACTGGCGGGTATGTGGGCCAATCCTTCTTTCCACGGTGTATTTAGGCTCTATGTGGTGGCACATAGTGTCAATTCAATTATGTTATCAATGCATGAATGCCCGTGGTTGTAAAATTTATCTGCAAATTACAGTCATCCTTTTTCATTTTCTGGGTGGAGCTGGGGGCCTTAAGCTCCTAGGAAACCATGCAACTGAAAACACAAACATAATCTGTATGCTATTGGAACTCTTGGATGCAATTTGTATGTCTTGTTATATTATTTATTTCAATGTGGAGCAAGGATAGACAAGAATTCGCGCATGGCTCCTAGGGAATTAACGTTTTGTCTCGGTCTCCATGTATGCTTTGTGTATTGCATTTATCGCAATGTCGACCCCCGTTGCGTGAATGATCGGCTGTATTGAAATTTTGCATGATTGGTAAATCCAAACTAGTATTCCACTGTCATATCTTGTTATGGGAGTACTTCTCTCTTGTTCATTCTAGGACTGGATCACCAGAAGTGAGCCTTTCAATTCACATGGGATT
The DNA here is from genome assembly GCA_027405865.1 of Salix purpurea. Classification (NCBI taxonomy): domain Eukaryota; kingdom Viridiplantae; phylum Streptophyta; class Magnoliopsida; order Malpighiales; family Salicaceae; genus Salix; species Salix purpurea. Next base: position 4,247,103 of record JAOWLH010000013.1, on the reverse strand, counting down.
TTAAAAAATGTGTCAGGTTGCTTCTGGTAATCTTTGTAAGAAATCCTGATTAAAATCGAAACGAAGGGGGCTCCCTTCGACTATTAAGGAAATGATTGGTTGTTATCTTTTGGGTTTCCAGAAAGCAATCAGCCATTGTTTATGGTTCAAGTCATCAATGTATTCAGCAATTGGTTTAAGCTATGCCCCTGAGAATCGTTGGTGGACAAAGTTAGGTTTCCAAGGTGGTAACATCGTTGTATTCAGCAATTGGTGGACTGTTGATAATACCCATCAGTCAAACTCTTATCTGGATTTTAATATGGGAATTGTGGTTTGGGGCAACAATAACCATGGAAGAAACAATAACGCCTCTATTTGGACGTTAGTAAGTGCCTCGGGCTAGCTTAGATTTGGTCTTCAGCAATTCAAAGCAGAGGTGTCAATTTTGTTTTGTTTCGCCCGAAACAGTTTATACCAATTAAAAAAAAAAAATAAAACAATATTTTTTTTACCTCGATTTAAATTTTAATTTTGGTTCATTTCAGATTTTTCAGCTAAATACCTGCTAAAACGTTTCGATTAGTTCTGCCTGTTTTGTTTTGGCCAAATAGTGTTTTTTAAATAATAAATAATTTTGCAATATCAATCATATCTCTTAATTTGACTGTTAGATTGAAATGAAATTTTACGAGGAGTCTCTTGACATATATATATTATGTTAAAATTTCAGAGCAATCAGATAATATAATGACCTTACGAGATTGATGATGATATTTTTGTAATATTATACATGTTTATAATTTTGTTCAGAAAAATCATTTTATTATCTTTTTTTTAGATTAAATTGCACAATTCTAAATAATTTTATTTTTGAAATTGAACTAGATTTTTTTTAATTAATATAGTTAATTACATATATAATCTTGAAACAAAACAAAAATGAAACATTTTAAAACTAAAATATTTCATTCCAATTAAAAAAATAAAACTCTAGAACAGCCTTGATGATCTGGGGTGCATGCGAGTTCAGGTTCGTAGCAGTGACATGGGAGTGGGACCAAATGACATCCACCTTGTCACGGAATTGACCCCTCAAATGACATTACGGTGTGGACCAAGTGACAACTTTTCTGGGTATAGAAGTTGAAATTTCATCCTCGCATGACCTGTGACAATTATTGCACCCCCATGTTTCATTTTCTAATACCAAATTGGAGAGCTAAAATCTAAAGTTAAAAGACAAAAATTATTTTTTATTTTTTATTTTTTATTTTATAGTTTAAATAGATAGCTACTAGCTAGATTGCCCGCACTACGTTGCGGGCATAGTGTGGACAGAACAAATAATCCTCATAACTGTTGAGATTAAAATATAATATTTTAGTATGTAAAATTTGATATAATGAAAAAAGATCAACATCTTTTATTATAATAATAGTAAATCAAAGTCTTAACTTCTTAAATTATCATCACCATCACTGTCAAAACAATAAACATTATTTAACAAATCTCATAGAAAAACCAAAAAAAAATTAATAAAAAAAAGCACGTAAGAACAAAAACCTAAAATTACTATTATTATTCTTAATATTTATATTATTATTGTTTTAATAACGGGAAGAAAACAAAATTAAATCAAAGGCTTAAAAAAACTTTAAGAACATGAACAAAAGAGCAAATGAAAAAAATAAAATAAATGAAAAACACAATAAAAATTATTGACTGGAAAAAAAAAATTATTTGACCTGAAAATTTATATAAAAAAAAAATATTACACTAATTTGCGGGCTGAGTAAAAAATTTGTATAACTATTAAAAGAATAAAAATTATCAAATTATCCCGAGAGAAAAAAAACCTAAAAAACATTAATAAAAGAGTAATTAAGAGAAAAACATTATTATTATTATTATTATTATTATTATGCTAATAATGAAAAAAATAAAAGACTAAAAAATCATAAGAACTTTAACAAAAAAAATCAAACAAAAAAATAAAATAAAAATTATCAGGTAAAAAAAGTCATATGATGTAAAAATAAAAAAGCAAAAAGAAAAAAAAACTAAAAGAAATAACAAAAAAAATACAAATATCAATTTCCAAATGATCATAGATATAAAATAAAATTTAAGATCTATTTTTTTTTTGAAAAAAATATACCAGCCCAACAAATATGAAAATAAAAAAAAAATTAAAAATCAAAGCTAAGCACACTTTTATATATATATATATATATATGGAAAAAAGTAAGGATTATTCTTGAAATTAAAAGAAATAAAGGGATTAAAATGAAAAATTAAAAGTAATAGGGCTGAAATGAACATTAAATATAAAGGGATTAAAATCCAAAATTAAAAGTATAAGGGCCGAAATGAAAACATCGAAGTCTTAAAATCTAAGAATATTATTACCATTACAACTAAAACAATAAAAATTATTAAATTATTACGATGAAAAAAATAAAAAACATAAAAAAAAGAAGCAAAGAAAAAAAACTAATATTATTATTCTTATTGAGTTAATAATTGGAAAAAAATTCAATCAAAGAAAAAAAATGTCAATAAATTGTTTTTTAAAAAAAAGAAAAAAAAAGAAATAAATAAATAAAAGTCAAAATAAATAAATAAAATTAAAACAATTAAATTAAATAAAAATGAAAAAAAAACATAACTGAAAAGATAAGTGAAAAAAAAATGAAATAAGAAAAAACGTCAAAATAAATAAATAAAAAAATAATCAAATTAAATAAAAATGAAAAAAAAAAAAAAAAACATAACTGAAAAAAAAAAAAAAAGCAAAGAAAAGAATAATGCGCGCTTGTCAGGGGTCGAACCCCTGCCAAGCGCTCCTCCCTCTGGAGGCACAGGCGTGCCTCCAGTAAGCCACATGTATTTCTCTGTCTTTTTTTATGAAACAATATATAAATAATATATTTATTGTTCAAAAATCAAAAACGAAAAAAAAACACTGTTGAAATCCACAGTGTTTTCACTCACAATGAACAGTGAATTCCTGAGCTCTTTTAGTTTATTCTACGAGCGATCTACCCGCGCGATGCGCCGAGTTTTTTTTATCTATGTAGAAAATTTATTATTTTTATATGTATTGTATTCTGCAAATTTAATATTTTATTAGTAAAATTATAATTGATAAAATTTGTATAATAGAAATGGAAAGTGGTTTGTATATTTTTTAATTGCAGATAATGTAGGTAATTTTTTTCTTATGAATTGTATTTTTTTTCAAGTAATATTAGATCCGAAACATTATAAATAACAATATTGTAATTTTTTTTCCATAAATATACTTATATTTTTTGCGTGCTATAATTAGTTATTTCAATGTTTAATTATTAAAACTGCAATAGATAAAATATGTTAGAAATGAGTTTTTTGCGTGGTATAATTAGTATGTTTGCCCGCGCATTGCGCTAGGGTTTTTTCTATGTAGAAAACTAATTGATTTTTTACATGTTGTAATTAGTTGTTTAAATATTTAATTAGTAACATTATAATAGATAAAATATGTAACAAATAAAATTTTTCCTTGCCTAGAAGGAATAGTGTAATCGAAATGGGAAGTGGTTCGCATAATTTTTAATTGCAGATAATGTAGGTAAATTTGTCTACCTTTTGTTTTTTTTAGTTGTATTTTTTCCCCAGTAATATTAGATCTGCAATATTAAAATCAAAATACTGTAATTTTTTTCCAAGAAATAAACTTGAACAAAAGAGCACAAAATTAATATTTGGAGGCAAACTTTTTTTTTTTCTTTTATAAGATTTATTAATCACATTATTATATTAAATGTATTTAAGAATACTGATATTAAATTTTTTCCTTTAAAAAATCTTTGGTAATTTTTTCTCTCTCTGTATATATTTTTAGGCGATAATATTCAATAAATATTGAAACATATAATCAGTTTAACATATTTTAATTTGACATAAATATACAAATGTATAATTAATTTGACAGACTTTAAATAATAAATTAAATTTCTATTATTATTATTAGGCAATAATATTCAATAAATAAATCAAAATATTGTAGTTTTTTTTTTTTAAAATAAACTGATTTTTTTGCATGCTATAATAACTTATTTGCCGTCTAAGAAGAACAATGTAATCGAAAGGGGAAGTGATTCGCATATTTTTGAATTGCAGATAATGTAGGTAAATTTGTCAACCTTTTGTTTTTTTGAGTTGCATTTTTCCCCAGTAATATTAGATCTGCAATATTAAAAATCAAATTATTGTAAATTTTTTTCAAGAAATAAACTTGAATAAAAGAGCAAAAAATTAATATTTGGAGGCAAAGTTTTTTTATTTTATAAGATTTATTCATCATATTATTATATTAAATGTATTTAAGAATCCTGATATTAATTTTTTTCATTTAAAAAAATCTTTGGTCATTTTCTCTCTCTCTGTATATATTTTTAGGCGATAATATTCAATAAATATTAAAACATATAATCAGTCTAACATATTTTAATTTGACATAAATATACAAATATATAATTAATTTGACATACTTTTAATAATATATTTTTTTATTATTATTAGGCGATAATATTCAATAAAAATTCAAACAATAAAATTATTATTATTATTATTATTATTATTATTATTATTATTATTATATTATTATTATTATTATTATTATTATTATTATTATTATTATTATTATTATTATTATTATTATTGTGTTAATAATGAAAGAAAGAAAACTAAATGAATGACTAAAAACATCTTAAAAACTTTAACAAAAGATCAAACAAAAAAAATTTTTTAAAAAATAATTTATAAGATTTATTTATCATATTATTATATTAAATGTATTTAAGAATACTGATATTAATTTTTTTCCTTTAAAAAATCTTTGGTCATTTTTTCTCTCTCTGTATATATTTTTAGGCGATAATATTCAATAAATATTAAAACATAAAAAACTTTAATAAAAAAAATTATTATTGCTATTATTGTAATAAAAAAAAAATTCTTAAATTATTCTTAGAAGAAAAAACAAAAAAACCATTAACAAAAGACTAAGCAAGAGAAACAATGAAATTCTTATCATTATTATCATAAACTTAAAAACATTAACATAAGAGTAAGGAAAAGAAATAATTAAATTATTATGATTATTATTATTAATATTATAATGAAAGAAACAAAAAGAAAGCCTAAATAAATCATAAAAACTTTAACAAAAGATAAAATGAAGAAATAAAATAGAAACAAAAATTATAAGGTGAAAAATATTGAAGAGCAAAGGTAGGGAAAAAAATATCAATTTTCAAATGATTATAAACTCAAAATAAAATTAAAAACCAAAGCTAAGGGCATATTTATATATACATTGACAAAAACATAGACTATTATAGAAATATAAAAAAATATAGGGATTAAAATCAAAGATTAAAAGTATAAGGGTCGAAATGAAAATCAAATATAAAATCAATTGTAATCAAAGGATTAAATTGAAAAAATAACAACTTCCGTACCAAATATATTAAGGTTTTTAAACTAAATCCGAAAATTAAAAGAAGGAGGACCGAAGTGTAACATGAACATTTAATAAATTCGATCAAAGGACTCAATTAAAAGGGAAGAGACCGAATTGCAAAGTAAAAACTCTGTCCCTCCTCTGTACCATAGAGACAATTAGAAGTCCAGGGACTAAAGTGGAACATCAACAAACCTGGGGGCCTCTGTTGTACTTGTTCCAGCAGGAGAGAGAGAAACGGAACAAACATCTTTAACCGGCCACCGCCGCCTACACGGACACCGGGGGATGACACGCGCCGGACCGGGAGAAAGACCACGCGGCGGCGAAGCGACGGAGACTCCGGAATCCCATTTTTGGCCACCGTATGAGCACCCACGCGCCCCCTGAATAGGGCGTGAGCGCAAAACTGACGGTCACGTGTTCTACACGCGCCGACAGTATTTCGGAATAATTAATTAAAAATGTTGGTCAATAACGGTTATACCCCTGTGTTTAATTCATCTATTTTGTCTTATTAGGGGCTATATCCGTATTTAGCTATTTTTAAAAAATATTAAAATAAGAAAAAGTGCGGCGGACCGGACCGAACCGGTCCGGTCCATGGGCGCGTAATTACATCTCTGGCCCTGAGTCTGGAACGTTTTTTTGTCCTATTATCGGGGGTAAAACCGTTACTACACTGTTCATAGGAGGAAAAAACAAAAAAAAATAAGGCGGACGAACTCGCGCGCAACATCGGATAAAATCGCGAGTCCACAGTGCGCGCGGGTCTGGAGCTACAGTAATGAACAGTGAATGTGCGATGCCTTTTAGGTTTTTTGTTAATAATATCGAAGTGTTATTCTTACATGTTTGATAAAAAAAAAACTAAAAAATTAATATATTTTTATGTAAAAAAAATAGTTTTAATTGTACTTGTATTAGTTATTTCTTATTAATAAATAGTTATATTAATATCATATATAATAAAATAGAATTGACTTTTCTATATCTATATGTTTTTTTATTAGAGTGCAAATATAAAAAATACTATATTTATATTATTTAAAAAACCATATTATTAATTTGATTTCTAAAAAAAAAAATTCAACCCCATCAGTTTTCGTTGTGGAGCAAGACTTTGCGCACTGTAGGTTGCTACAGTGCACAAAAAAAAATTAACCCTCCATATTTGCAAGGAAAGAGCTGGGATTTGGAGGCTGTCTTTTCAGGGTTCAATTGTTATTTGGCAATTTGTTTATCGATAAATTGATCTTTTATATTTTTATTGAACAATTAAATTACTAATTTATCCTTTTAAAAACAAAAAAAATGACACGGGGCAAGTTTCTTGTGTTGTTTTTATTCATATATCAAGTTTTATTTTTACTTTTTTATTTTCCATTTTTTTATTATTAAAAACACTGATTTATCGTCCCAGGTCTCAGCTTTTTTTCTTTAAAACACTTGTGTCGCTTTGGCTTGACGTTTTTACGAGTTGGAGCTAGAAAGATTGTCTTCTAGAAATTGGTCAGACAACTACCAGCACGCAGCGAGCTACGTACTGCAGTTAAACGCCATTTTGATATGATTCAAGTGAAATGTACAAAAGCATGAATCCTCGAAAAAAAATGCTACATGAAAAAAAATGTTCATCGTGGAAATTCTGAAAAGGATTCTTACATGATCTCTAATGATTTTGAACCCGCCACCCTTGCATTCTCACGGTCTTGCCTAAAATATCTATACAATGGTGTATAAAACAAGCAACACAAACCAAATGGGATCGCCATCATCGAAAGAAGCCCCTTGGACAGTGCAGAAGCTTCTCGCGCAGAACCTTTAATTGGATCAATGGACTTTGAATCATAACCAAACATCTGCTCTGAAAGGATTCCAACCAATGGAGCCGCAAAAGAAGAGAACGATCCTTCAAAAGCTCGATCATACGCGTAAATCATAGTCCGGTGTTTTACAGGCACCACCTCGGCGAAAATCGGGGCATTGACAGCAGTGCCATTCCAGCTGATTGTTAAGCCCATCATGAAAAGGGTGACAGCAAAGGTGAAGTAGCTGCTCACTGATTGTGGAATCACTTTGAGGAGAAACCAGGAGAATGGGATGCCCATGACGGCGCTAAACTGGGCACACATGATCCGGCCAGAGTGAGGGTAAATATGTGACATTCGATCAGCTATTAAGCCACCAAGGAGGGATCCCAGTGAGCACCCAACGGCAAAGACGCTCAAGAGAGCTGCTGTTTTGTTATGACTAAAACCTGAAAGTTGAGAACTTGGCGTTATAATGAGACAATGGGAGATAGCCAATCTGTTGTTATTGAATGTTCTGGAGTAATTATCCTATTGCAGTATATTCCTGCTCCATTTCAAAACTAACATGAAAGGAGAAGAGTTAGTATGTTGACAGAAATTGGCTCCCTCATTGCTTAACGAAACAGATGAATTCCATCATGGCACTCAAGTTTGAAGCATATCATCAGCAATTTCAATGTATTTCTTATGAGAATAACAGTTTGGAGTGAAATGAAATTGGAATGTACTTACCAATCAGTTCAAACCACATGGTAAAAAACACCATTGCAGTCCATGGCAGGGAACCAACAATGCCCTGCAGGACAATTATCTGAAATGTTTTCACTTTCATAACAGCTTTTGTTGCTGTCCACGACTCTGTCCAAATTGATGATTCATAAGAATTTCCCTTTTCTATCAGTTCATCTCTGCAGCAAAAAGAATATGAATTACCAAACCAAAAGAATCAGAGACATTGACTTCCCCATCACCTATTTACACAGAAAATGCTCATTTACAACAGACTATACTTTTATTTTCAAGTTGAAATGAATATTACCTAAATGTAAATTACGATAAGCAAAGTATATGAAGAAAGAAACTAAATAATCTCAAGAAAGTGATAGGCACCTTTCAAAATTCTCACTGGTGTCACGGTTGGCACCAATTGTTTTCCTTGGATCAACCACAAATAAGTAAACAAGAAGCCCTATTAGTAAACTCAGTGATGCCATCATGATGAAGGCAAAACGCCATCCTTGTACACCCCAATATTGCTGACCAGCCATAACTGTTGCCAGAACGCCGCCGCCTATACCTCCCAAGTTACCAATAAAGTTTAGCAATCCAAATCCAGTACCCCTCACACCATCCTTATAGCTATCAGCAATGAAAGATTGCAATGCTGGTATTACAATTGCCAGTCCAAAGCCATTTACTGCTCTCCAGAATGCAACTTGCAAGAAATGCTGGCTTGCACCCACCGCAGCAGTCGATAAGGCCCAGAATAAAGTTCCCATTGCAAGAACTGTGGGACGGGCATGGTTTATAACTAAAATACCTGCCAAAGGTGATGACAGTCCCTGCACAAAGTTCCTTATGAAAGTAAGATACCCCAGATCAGATGGTCCAGCATTAAAAGCTTCACTAACTTCTTTGTAAACAGCAGGAAGGAGATTTTCATCAGCGCGCTCCATTATAGCAGCCATGTTTATAAGAAGGATAGAAAGTGAAACCCCCAAAATCTTTCTTCCTCTGTGAAAAGTAAACATATTGCCAGAATACAGCAGATAGAGTCAATACACATGAGTAAAACTCTTCTGAAGGGACATTCGATTGACTATAAAAATGGCATTTAAAAAGGTTATGCTTCAGGCACAGGAAGATACTAGCATTAATATCTATTATGAGAACAAGCGAGCCTAGTTTGCAATCGACGATCCATCAATTGATGTATAGTCACCCCATAGATCATAATGAATCAAAGTTGAGCAACATGTGGGACTGGCATTGAACTCATTTACAATCTATAATTGTAACTTCCTTGACAAGTGCTCATATAATGGTATTGAAAATTCGTTAAAAATCTATAATCTAAATGGTTTTGAGACTTTTAAACCACGGGACTGAGTTTACTAAATAGCAATTATAAATAGCAACACATCTTCAATGCATCAACAGAAGATTTGAAATCTTCCTACAATCTCCACCTTCTGCAAGTACACCCAAAAAATGATACACTACAGAGTTGTGATCAATCTCAACGCCTAAATCAAAATCAGAATGAGACATGCAGGACGCATTGATAGAGAACAACAATTTTTCTACAACCACAAATGTTTGAGAAGCAGGTACACCAACAAAGACAAGCGTCTTCAATTAAGCAATCCAACACCTACCTGTCGGAAAATGCTAGGGAAAATTGTTACGAGCTGCAGGTTAGTGACAAATTAAACGAGGGATTAATATGAACGATTTACCTACAAAATAGCCAACCCACTACCTAAGAGAAGGACTATTGAACTTTCACACTTTCTGAAAACCATTCACAAAACGGCAACCATATATCTCAGTATTGAATCCACATCACACTATCCATGAACAAAACCTATTTCATCAGAGAAGAACAGCAAAATTAAGCCTTTGATGAAATTAACAAACAAAATTGCTACCATGCATCGTTTGACCGATCACCAGACCTACTCTGCTGTATAATCTCTAAGCAAAACCCCATTAAGTTCTTTCTAAATTTCAAGAAAAATGCATTATCTATAATCAACCTTGACTATGAACAAACCAATCACAGAACCAGAAAACTAAAAAAACGAAACCAAAAGATTATGATTAGATTTCTTGATGAAAACCAATCAGCAATAAAAAAAAAAAGGAAGCTTACTTCATGGCATCAATAGTTCTGGGAAACAAAGACTTGAATGGTGCTCGAAGGGAAGCAGAACCAAATCTGTAACTAGTTCGATTAAGGCCCATTAATCGAAAAACCTCAATAGAGTCAATGACTTCCTTTAAAAGAGGAATAGTAATAAATCCTCAGCACCTATGGCGGATCTTGGACCCCGGCTAACAAACATACCTTTATCGCAAGTCAAATACTTATACTTCGGAAAACATAAATCAATAAGGTAAAAATGGAATATTCAAATCTTCATCAAGAGTCAAGACAGATGATTGAAGTATGTCACCAAATAAAATATGACATTAAATAAAACAGATGGGATAAACTCTCCGACGTTTTATCGTACTGTGTTTTAAATATTGGAGGGGTTTTTTTTATCGTACATATACTAACGATGCCAGATTATGACTACATATCTGCATAATAAGAGAACTATTTTACTCGCGGTTCTTAATTACAATTGTTCATTCGCATGCAAAACCTTAATCTAAGAAACAAGAAATGTGTATGATTACATTTATTGCTAGTATACAATGACTTCTTACTTGTATGATCATAACCCCCCTGGTTGTCAAAATCACGATTTTGACACGAATCGAAAGTTATTTCTGAACTCGGATCGTAAAATCGTACTTTAAATTTACCGTACAAAAATAGTAAAATCACAACTAAAATCATGTGGATAGAAAAATCATAAAATCGTAAGTAAAATATTTTCGAATATAATATAATATAATTATGGCCTTAAAATTTTATTAATTAAGATTTATACATGATTTAAAAGAAATTAAAAATACATAACAATTATATCATTATATTAGCATTTAAAAAATACTTATTTTTTGTTTTTTTATTTTAAAATAGGAGAGAGGGGGGGGGGACAGGCTAGCCTGGGAGAAAGAGAGGGGGCAGGCTAGCCCCAGGCTAGAGCAAGGGAGGGGAGAGGGGAGGCCTAGCCTGGGGGGTGGGGTGGGCGTGACAGGGGCTAGCCTGGGGGCGGCAGGATAGGGGATAGGCTATAGAGTCTATAGGCAGAGCGGGATGGATTTTGGGATCGTAAAATCGGACCGATCCGGTTCGATTTTACGATCTTGAACGATCTTGACCCGAGTTTGATCCAAAATGATTTTTCTCCCCGATTTGATGAGTTGAATCGCAAAATCGTACGATTTTGCGAGTCAACTCGTGATTTTGACAACAGAGTTTGTGAGGTGCATTAAAAAACATGTTTGAAAAGGATGCAACTAAATTACTTTAATCTTAATCATAAAAAAAATTAATTTGAATGATATTTGTTTTTTTAATTATTATTTCACATTTCAAACCCTTGTTTTTTTATTTTATTTTTCAATATTAGATTATTTTAGAAGAAAAAAATAATTATTTGGGTTATATATTGATCTCATAGATTTACTTTTTTATCTTTTCTCGTTTCCAACTTTTAATATTAGATTTGTTAGAGATGAGACTTCGTTTACATTTTATGAATTTATATCAATCTCATTATCCAGGTTAAGGGGTTTATCAGGTTAACACAAGTTGATATAATACGAGATTTTTTAGGTTGCCTTTTCTAAATAGTTTTGTTTTTCAATTTCATCCTTCAAATTTTAGTTGATTGAAAATTGAGTTGTATAAAAAAAAAATCAATTTATTTTTTATGGAGTTATCATAACCTCAAGACACAAGTCAAAGATTTGGTAGGTTGATTTAGGTTAATTCATATTATTTTTTCAGAATTTTTTTTATTGAATATCATTTTTCATTCCAACCTCTTACAACTCAATTTTCATCTTTTTTTTTTCAATCTCATCATTCAAAATTAGATTATTTAGGAATTAAGATTTGTAATAAAAAAAAAAAACATTTTTTATGGAGTTTTCTTGGTCTCATGTATTCAATTTAGTTTTTATTTCAATTTTAATCCTCAATATCAGATCTATTAGGAATTTAGCTTCACATCTTTTTATGAAGTTATTTTGGTCACATAACCCAACTCATGGGTTTAATAAGTTAATCTGGATTAACTCGAATTATTAATTTAGTTGTGTTTTCTAAAAAAATTATTTCATCGTTCAATATGGGTTTATTGAAATTAGAATTCATAATTTATTTTGATTTGTTATAGAGTTATCTTGATCTAATAACTTGAGTCATATGTTTGGCAAGTTGACATAGGTTTACTCTGTTCATTTTTTGATATATTTTTTAATTGAATATTTTTTTATTTAGACTTTGTATTTTTTTAATTTATTTTCTATGGGATTATCGTAATTTGATGGTCGAGGTTGTAGGTTTTGTAGGTTGGTTAGGGTTGAATTTGTGTATTATTATTATTATTATTATTATTATTATTATTATTATTATTATTATTATTTTTAGGGGGGGATTGATTATTTTCTTTCTCACTTTCACCCTCCAATAATTTTTTTTAAAATTTTATCATTTGATATTATATTTTATAGCAATTGAGATTCATAAATTTCTTCAATTTGCTTTATATGAAGTTATTCTAGTGTCATGAATTTATTTTTTTCCCAGGTTTTAACCTTAAATTCAGCTTTAAAGATACATAAAATTTGAATGGTTTATAAAACAAATTGAGTGGTTTAGGGAGTTCTATAAACTCATGAGTAAGAACAGGGGAACATGAGAGAAGGAAGAAAATGAAGGATAAGCGGTTGATTTCCATCTTAAGTTGTTTTTGAATCTTTGTTATTTTAAGGTAATCATTGTTTTTATTGTGTTTGATTTTGGTAATTCCATGAATGAGAGATTGATTAGTGTTACTGTTATGTATGATTAAGGAATTTGGACTTACCAACGGGGGCGTGGGTGGACTGGTAGGGGGTCCTCCCAGCTTAACCAAGGTCTCGAGTTCGAGCCTTGGGTATGCAGCTGCTTTAAAACTCGCTTGGGAGAGCTTTGCCGCCCTTAAGGGTCCTACCCGGCTCGAATCCGGATTAGTCGGCAGTGGCCGGATTACCGGATGGTTTCTACCAAAAAAAAAAAAAAAAAAAAGGAATTTGGACTTGAGAAATTTATTAATTTAATTTGTAATATTAACATGTTATTTTATTATATTTAGAATTCAACCACGTGAAATAAGCTAGTAACTAACTAATATAGATAAGAGAATACATTGAGTTATCAACTAAGCTAAAATAAATAAAACTAAGCTAAAATAAATAAAACTAAGATCGTTTTTCAATTTTCCGAATCTCAATAAAACCGAAGATGATCCCTTTTTATATCTGAAGCTCAAATTATATATCTTGAGAAATTAAATAACTTAAAATACCAAATAAAGTTATCAATTTAACAATACAAGCATTTTTCTTGTTCAAACTATGATGGTTACAATATATTTTAAAAGTATTTTTTAAAAAAATAAAAAAAAAATATTTTTATTTTTTATTTTAAATTAAGTTTTTATGTGTTTTTTAAATTATTTTAATATGTTATATCAAAAATAATTTTTTAAAAATAAAAATATATATTATTTTAATATTTTTATAAACAAAATACATTTAAATATTCCCAAATAATACTGGTAAAGAGAAGTCAATGTCGAGAAATATTATGCAAATCTTTTCGTAATCTTTTGATCTGTCATTCATAGGTAAATTTGTATCAAGAGTCAAAGTCAAAAGTCAAGAATGCAATATAGGATCTCGACATGACACGTGGAACATGTATCATGGTACATACGTTTTATTATTTTTTTTATTTTTGCATTTGATTTTTCGTTTCAGACAAGAAAAAATTGCTTGAATCTAAAATCTTAATAAACCCAATCTACCATTAACAAACCGTAATTCCATCTATAATTGATCGAGTCACCCTGATGAAAATTTTTTAATAAAAAAATCACATTAAAATAGTTAATTTTAGATTTATTTTTATATTTTTAACATTAGAATATTTTGAAATCATAATTTAATATATTTTAAAATATAAAATATTTTGAAAAAAAATTATAATGCTATTAATATGGCTATTCCGTCCTTTTCTTCTTTTTTTTTTCTTTTTTATAATGATATTTCCTTTTTCTCCTTCTCTTGTTTTTATTTTCAGGACCATTATTCCATCCTTGAAATTCGCCTTTAGAGAAAAAAAGAGAGGGACAAACAAGTGTGCAAACTAGACGTATTAATTTTAAATTTGCTAAAGTCAAAATATTCCGATCTAGATCATTAGCCCACGGCATTTATGGGTAGCCATTCTTTTTTAGCTTCGTTGACTTGATTGTTCTATCAGGTCTAAAAAAATCACACGTGCAATACAAGGAAGCACTACTAAAATATCTTTGTTATTCTTTCATTTAAAATATAGATAACAGAATTTTGTTTTTTTAATCGAAATCATATAATTTTTTTTTAATTCAAACATAAACTAATTTGAATTTATGTAATTAAAATTTTAAATACAAATAAATAAGTGTGAGAGTTGAATCATTAAAATTTGATTCACTCGACAAGTCTAAAAGAAATCAATGACTAATAAAAAAATAAATTCGGACAACAATTTTTTTTAAAAAAATTAAGATAAAAATATATTAGATCGATTTGGATCAATTTGGGTTAATTTTTTAAATGTATGATCTAAGTCATAAGACCATAATAACTCTAAATAAAGCAAATCATAACAATTTAAACTCTAAAAACTCATTATTGAATAATAAAATTGAAAAAAACATAATAAAATAATTTTTTTAAACAAAATTTAAATATGATTTTTTTTATATCAAACATTCCGAATAAAACTAGAATATTTCGATTAAAATTTTCAAAACAAATTAAATTTTAAGCCAGTAAAATGTTTCGAGTTTATTTTATTTTTGAACTTGAATGAGACAAACCGCCTGTTTTAACGTTACAGAAAGCAATTGACAACTTGGAGAAGTCCATCTCAAATGACGTGGACAAATTTTAATTCATTAAGCCCGTGAAAGAGTTGTGATTGGACAGCAAGGTCTGATTCAATGAATTCGAGCCAATTCAACAAGTGACATGGCAACCCAAAATAAATACTCCCTCCCTCTTTGTTTATACTTTATGATTTTTTTATATAAAAAAATAATATAATGTCAATCATCCAAAAACATGAAATCGTTTTGCATGTCCTTTTTTTCTGTACAGAGATTAAGAAACATAATTTGAATAAATGATATAGTTGGAAAATTAGATATTTCATTGTATGTCCACACAAAAAAATTTAAGACAAGAAAAAAATAAAAACATGGACAAAAAAACAATGTCTAGGAAAAATGGATATGTGGTCCAGTCACCACCGCATGTCACTTCATAAGAAAGTGGGAATGACTTGGATTGGATAGAGTTCGTCTCTCCACGTGGGCTTTAAAGTCCATTCAAGCCCACGTGAGGTATGGACCCCATTTTCCGGTGGATTCAACAATAATCATAAATAAAAGCCATCCCAAGTTTGCAAAGTGAAAATATGGGAGTGTGGCCACCTCTCTGCCAGGCAAACTCATGATCGATGATAAGTCTGCCATCTTGCATCATGGCTTGTTGATAAATTAATAATTATATATTTTTTTTAATAATTATTATATTAACAACTACATCGAATTAAATGTAATATATTTGTTTTCAATTAATGAATTCTTGTGAAAAGATGATATCACTCTTAACAATTAGATCATCGGTTTTGACTCGGCAATAATAAAATAATTATTTATTGTTCAACCATAATAACATGTGTTTTGGACTAGATGAGCTGGACTAGGTTCATGTTAATGATACGTCCAACACTAAAATTAAAACAATATGATATGATTAAACTGGTCCGACTCGTTCAACTACTCATAAGAAAACAAGAGAAAAAAGACGAGAAAAAAAAAACATGGGGAAGGATAGCCCCCCCACGTGCACCTGTTCTTCTCCTTTTGCAAAGAGGCATGCGAAGGAAAAAAACACGCTGTGCTAATATGATACTTGTTTTTTTATTTTTATTTTTATTTTTATTTTTATTTTTTATAAATATTATTTTTTATATTGACGAATCAGATCTATAATATTATATATATATATATATATATATATTTTTTTTTTTTCTTAAAAAACAATTGCCGACATGAACAAGGAGACCTTGGAGCACATAGGCTGTGCGCCAGGAGCAACTTCCAAAAAACAAACGACACGGTTCATGGTTCCCGTATGAAGGGAACACGCGCATGGCATGATCTTTTAGTACCACACGTGCAGGGCTCCTTTTCTTATGCCTTTGAGATCGAGGCATCGGGGCTTGGGTAGGCAAGCCAGCTAGCTGTCCTGTCTTCTTCACCTTAGCTGGAACCGCACGTGGCCATGGCCTGGCTATAGGGTTCTCTTGATTTCGTAGATTTTCTTGCAATCAATTAATTTGGTGAAACACTACTTGTTTTTATTTATTTTAATCCCTCGCAACCAATGCATTCTTTTTTCTTGCTTTGTCGATTTTAGCTATTTAAACTTGTTATTTTTTACTCTTTTTTTTCAAAAATAGATTTGATTTCATTTGTAAAAAGAAAATTTATAAATGAATTATCATATCTCAATAAAATAATCGATCATGACTATATAAATATTATTGGAAATTAATTCGTGTTTTTTTCTTTGGTTAAAAAAAATAAAATTATTTTGATAACCTAATAGTATTGAATTTTTACACCAAATAATAAACAACACATGTGTTTTTTATAATAATGATAAGTTATAAAGTAATCTTAACTCTAACAATGAATATACATTAAGAATTGTATATCTTATAGTTTTCTTAAATAAATCCAAGTTTGAGTATCAAAAACTTTTTTATTTTCTTAATCAAACAATAACAAAAGATATTATTTTATATGTATCTCATAACCTATTAGATCACAAAGAAAATAAAGAGAGAGAGAAGAAAAAAATTGATTAAGTTAAAGGGTATTCTCACATAAATAATTTTAAAAATATATTCTTCATATCAATCTAATGTATATTTTTTTATGGTTATTAATACTAAGATATGATCTACTCTCTTTTTAAGAAAACTAATTATTAGTTTTAAAAATATCTCGATGAATATCATAGCTATTAAACTCGGCTCATTAAATCAACTCGCTAACCTAAAGCTTAACTCAAGCCCAATAGGGGTTTTCTTTCAAATCATTTTAGAAATTTCATATGTAATAATTTGATAAGTGTTTTTTATATGTAATTTAGAGTCTAGGTTTGATGTTTGTAAATAGATAATTGAATATAATTTTATAGGATTTTGTTTTGATTTCTTCCACAAGTTTATATATTTGCTTAGTAAAAACATTAGTCTTTTGCTATGATTGTAATTTTACTTAGAGTTTATTAATACTGCTTAACTATAAACTATTTTTTTATGTTCACCTGTCGATTTACATATGATTTTCGGACAACGACAATCATGTTAATATCTCATCACAAAAAATAAAATTGACAATTTGTTTTTTCACACTCAACCACGCTCTAGGAGAAAGCAAATATGCACAGTGATTGACGGCGTAACCGGATGAAAGAAAGCGCAATGAGCCGAGCCGATCTCTTCATCTTCGTTTCCAGAAACGAGGAAAGGGAGTCTTAATGGCCCACATCACGTGCTCTGTGGGAGGGTCGACACGTCAAGGAGATGACGTGGTCCCCACACAGATGCGTTGGAGTTTAATTCTTCTTATGGATTTCTGTGTCACACGTGTGAGGCCGACTGGGCGCCCTCCCCCCCGGCCCCACCCCTCTAGCCCTGCCATAGTATCTGAAATTGTTTGCATGATTTGTATGTGAAAGTGACAGTCTGAGGGGCCTAAGGCTACAAGCTCTGCTCTACTTTTTAGGTTTTATTGTTTAATTTTTTTTTTTATACATTTATATCAAAAATAAGTTTTTAAATAATTTTAATTTATTATAAAACAGTTATTATTGTACTCTCAAGTATACCTGAATTATTTAAGTGTGGTAATGATAATTTTTAAAGTATATTTTTAATATATAGTAAAATAATATTTTTTATAGTGAAAATAAAATAAATTTTTTTTTTTAAAAAACGACGCTTTTAATGCTATTATTAATTGGGACAGTCTAAAATTTATACTAGGCAAAAAAGTTCAAAATAAAAAGAGCTCGGAGAGAGGCATCCAGTAATTAATTATATGGGTTATTAAACTTAAATAATGAAAATAAAAAAGTGGTTTCTGATTTGGACACCCGTGGATGTTATTACAGGGACCATGCTCTGCGTGCAAGACTCCTCATGCCTAATCTACCCGTGGATCTAGGCTTCGCTGTCCTTGAGAATTGATGCTCATTTTTTTCAAAAATGGAGGCACCCTTCTTCTTCATGGCTTCATTTTTCTTTTCCGATTTTCTTTCGTTTTTTTATTTATTTATTAGCATATTGTTTTTTTTTTAAATATCAGTATATAAATATTTATAGTTTATGCTATTCATAATTAGTCATTCAGTAAAAAATATTAAATAAGTATGGGAGAGAGAAATTGAGAGAAATTAATTTTTTTATTACAACATTACTATTATCTTCATAAATATCTCAAGAAAATAAATTCAATGATAATAAAGCAAATCTTCATATATTTCTAAATTCCCATTTTCACTAGAAAATCGCTACATTTTTATTTTTATTTTTCAATTTTACTGTTAGGTGGTATTCTATAACAATTTTTATTAATTCCATATTTTCACTAACATTTAATATATTAGAAAATAATTAAAATCCGTGAAGAAAAGGACAACGCCTGGCTCATACTGATCGCTTAAAAATTAATTTCAACAGACATCTTTCATGATGGACTCGTGGCTTTAATGCAGCCATATAAGTATATAACTCCACCTCCCTTGCTTTCCTCACGTGGATGAAACTCACTTTTTGAGAGTATATTTGTTATTGTATTTTAAAGTGTTTTTTTATTTAAAAATAAACTAAAATAATATTATTTTTAATTTTTAAAAATTATATTTTATCAGAATATAAAAATAATCTAAAAATATATATAAAAAATTTACATTAAAATAATTATTTAAAAAAATACTTTAAAAATACAATGAAAATTAGTGATTTACTGTAAGAAAAACATTTGACTTTCTTCTTCTTCTCCATAAACTCTCTCTTGAAAATTTGACATTTCCAGCTAAATCGGAAATTCCAATAGTTGAATAAGATTTTTCTCTCTAGAAAACACCTGTTAAATAAGACTGGATTAAAAGTAAAATATGAGTATTTTATATTGTAACACTATTTGAGAAAAAAAATGTAAAAATAACATAATATAAGATGAAATTGAAAAATAACATATTTTAACACAACCCTATTTTTGAATATTGATTTTTTATATTTTTGCATTCCCAATACATTTAATTAGTGACTCTTAGATAGTGTAGTTGAGATTATCTTTCAAAGTATCTTTTGTTTAAAAAGATATCAAAATTATATATATATATATATATATATATATAATTATTTTTGTCATTAAAACATGAAAATGATAAAAAAAAATTAGTTTAAAATAAAATATTTTTTGTTTTCAAAAATATTTTTAAAATACAATGCCGAACATGGCCTGGTCAATTTCAAAAAGCATCTCTCATGCAAAATAATTAAACTCAACAAAAATTAACTTAATATTTCATTAAAGACTTATTCTCTTTCCGGGCATGATCAAGAGGTAATAATCATTATATTAATCACATATTGAAATACCTGAAAGGAGGTTGCAATTAATTATTTTGAGTTAATTTAGCATTATTTACAATCTCATTTGATGGTCTTTCAAAGTGTAATTAGAATTGTTTTGACAAGATCTTTCTAATAACACTGGATGTGTAAAACCATAGCCACTTGCCACATCATTGTTTTTTATCGTTATATTTTTAATATTATGTTTTGGTCATTTAATCTTCATAAAATCTTAGGTTAATTTTTGTTGATGTTAATTATTTTTCATGATAAATAGCTTTTGATTTTGAATAAAGAATCGAGTAATAAGTGGATGTAAAATTGATATTCAGAAATGTGATTGCGCGCAAATTATATTATTTTATAAACATTTTATAATCTATATTATTTTTCTAATATTTCTTTTTATCTTTCAAAAAACAATTGCAAAACGCATCCCATTTTCAATTTCTCGACCACATAAGGAAGGTCAATCATGTACTGTACGGCGGCGAGATGCTTTTCACTTTTTATTACTGAAATTTGCACAGATGAATTGAAAAATGGTGACGTCATAATGAGTCACCAACACAGTCTTGTAAAAAAAAACATAAGCCTATAATGAAAATGAGAAATTAGGTACTCTAGCAGAACATAGTAGAGCACGGTGCACTTATCCACGTGTCACCTCATTCTTATCAGATGCTCATTGATTAGCCCATTTTCACCTCTGTGATTTGCTAGTCAGCTGTCATAAGTCACAGCAGTATTTACTACCCACTAGTAATTGGCTTTTTTAGATTCGAGTTTTCGTCCACTTCTTTTTCTTTTTTTTTTTAATAACCCACGTCTCTCTTCATGCTATAAAATAAAAAAAATAAAAACCCTAAATTGCGTGTTGTTTTCACTCTATATAACAATACTCTACAATGGATTAGATTAGAGTAATGATTTCTTTTCATTAAATCCTTTTTTTTTAAATAGTTTTTTTTATAGTCAAACTAATAGCTAATTACTTTTTGTTTATTTAAAAAATAAAATTAAAAATAAATGTGCAAAAAAAACAAACAATGGGTGATCCTGTTAAAGTTAATGTTAAAAGCTAACTTTAGGTCTAGTAATTTTTAATGTATATATTTTTAGTCCATTTAATTTTCAAAAATTTACTTTGGTTCAAAACTCTATTTTTTTAAAAAAAAAATTATGGTTTGAACGAGAAATTCTTTTTTGTTGAATTTTAGTTGAAAAAAAAAGTAGTTGCATCAATTTTACCCCTCAATATTCTCTTAACTCACCTTTAATGAAAAAAAAATAGATATGGAGGAGTTGTTTGGACTCAAATGATTTTTTAAACTATTTTACTGGATTTTAGGTCATTTGAAGCTATTAATAGGTTTGTTTAAATCTTTATTTTTTTATATGTAAAAAACAATTGAAAATAAATTTTAAGAAATAAAATACCCCCATCTTGATTTCCTAGCAACTCTCTTCATTTATCAAGTTGACTAGATTACATCATATTAAAATATTGTTTTTGAAAATATTTTTGGTTTAGAGTTGTATTAAAATAATATTTTTTTTGTTTAATTTATTTTTGACAACAACATATCAAAATAATATAAAAAACTAAAAAAATAATTTAAAAATGAAAAAACAAAATTCTGATGGAAATAAGTTAAACCTTAATTCCAAATACCTTAGACCCCTTGTTTTGATGTTTTAAAAACAATTTTTTTAAAAAAAGATTTTTTAATATTTTTCTTGCTTCAATTTAACTTTTTTAAAATATTTTTAGATAATTTTGATGTGTTGATATTATAAATATTTTTATTATAACAAAATTATGTTATTTTAATAAATTTAAAAAATAATAAATTTATAAAAAAAACAAAGTAATATTAAAAAATATGATCAAATAATAATAAAAAAAATGTTTTTTCAATGGCTAAAGAAGGCTTGAAACTTCTCAATTACCCTTTTCTAGAAGAACCCAATAAAATCTTTTACTAATAACACAAGTGTGCTAAAAGAAAAAGGAAGGGGAAGCGAAGGATCTAAAGAAGCAATATTTCTTTCATAAGAAAAGCGCTTGAATAATAAATAGAAAATAGAAAAAAAGCAGAGTTCTTTATGATAAAGAGAGAGACATCACAGACAGACTTATTGAATCCAGAAAAAGAGAAAACATCAGCACCGAACGAGAACTTGAGAGAAAGAGAGGGTTTGCCGGGATAAGGAAAGATGACAGCCGGTGGATCCTCAGGGAGGTTACCGACATGTAAGGAAAGAGAGAATAATACGAGAAGAGAAAGAAGGAGACGAGCTATAGCTGCTAAGATATATACAGGTCTTAGGACTCAAGGGAATTTTAAGTTACCAAAACACTGTGATAATAATGAAGTCTTGAAAGCTCTTTGTTCTGAAGCTGGTTGGATTGTTGAAGAAGATGGTACCACTTATCGCAAGGTTTGTTTGATTTTTTGTATGTTTTTGTTTTTATGGATCTATACAAGCATGCAGTAGAAGTAGAAGTTTGTTCGTAAATTTTTTCTTGTTTTCTTTCCTGGGTTTATGGCTCTCTGATCTTGTTTTGTTTTGAATAGTTTTTCTTTCTGATTTTGTTTTCCCTGAATCTATTGGCTTGGAGTTTTGGGAAAAGGATGTGAAGCAACTATTCATTTTTTCTTCTTCTTTTGCATCCTAATTGATGTCATTTGCAGTATAATTTTTGTTCACATCACTGTTTTGTTTTTCTGCGATTTATTGAGATTTTAATTCGACGAGGGAGTAGATTTCTGTTTCTGGTGGATTGTGGGTTACTTGCAATCAAGAAAACCTACACTGTTAATCTAATCTTCATTTACTCCAGCCTGAGTATAATCAGTTTCTCAAGTGTCATGAGTAGTTCCCTAATCTCATCCATACTTTAATCAAACTAATCTGGGATGGAAATTTATGATTTTAATTTAGACGAAATGTATGTTCTGCTTAATCTGTCTGCGTAAGTTGCACAGCAACGACTTATCTTCTTGTAATGTGCACTGTCACAGGGTTGCAGGCCACCTCCAATTGAGATTGCAGGCACTCCAACAAATATCAGTGCATGTTCCTCAATTCAACCAAGTCCACAATCCTCCAATTTTCCAAGCCCTGTAGCTTCCTACCATGCCAGTCCGACATCCTCCTCATTCCCAAGCCCCTCTCGTTTTGACGGAAACCCCTCCACATACCTCCTCCCATTCCTCCGAAACATAGCTTCCATCCCCACAAATCTCCCTCCTCTTAGAATATCCAATAGTGCTCCTGTAACCCCACCGCTTTCCTCCCCCACATCTAGAGGTTCTAAGCGGAAAGCTGACTGGGAATCCCTCTCTAATGCCACCCTTAACTCTCTTCACCATCCCCTTTTCGCAGCTTCTGCCCCATCAAGTCCTACACGGCGCCACCACCTAACGCCTGCCACAATTCCAGAATGTGATGAGTCTGATGCTTCCACCGTGGACTCTGGTCGCTGGGTGAGTTTTCTGGCAGTGGCACCCCAAGTAGCTCCTCCCTCGCCAACTTTTAATCTTGTTAAACCAGTGGCTCAACAGAATGGTAATCAGGATGAAGTTGATAGGCATGGTGGTTTAAGCTGGGGGGCAGCTGGAGAGAGGGGGAGAGGTGCGGAGTTTGAGTTTGAGAATTGTAGAGTAAAGCCATGGGAGGGCGAGAGGATTCATGAAATTGGGGTAGATGATCTCGAGCTCACACTTGGAGGTGGAAAAGCCCGTGGTTAAGCCGCCTCCAAATGATAATCTAGCTTGGGAATGTAGCTACAAGAAGTAGCTTGAGTTCATTGTGCATTCTCAATGGTGTAATTGGTTTGTACCGATTCCATTCACTAGCTTGGGAAGACTACAAGATCACTTTTGATGCTTCCTATCCATGATTTTATCTGTACAGTTTTCTTTTTATTGATTCGGAATTTATAGGACTCGGTTGCTGATTAGCAAAAAATCATGCTAAGCCCTCATGGAAGAGGCTAAAAGTCCCCAAATTTTCGTTTGGGAAAAGACTGGAGCGACGAACGATGTGGAAGGCTAAACTCTTCCTCCTTCCCTTGTTTAAGCCTGGATCATCTGCTTCAATTTTTCATTGATTTTATGTTCCTATTTAAGCTTTAATTGGGATGGATGGTCTCACCAGCTTCAAATGTTGAGATTGTGTGCTCCTTTTGTTCTTTGGGATTGGATATTTTCACATCTTTTGTAGACATTTTAAAGAAACACAAACTCAGCAATTTGAATGCTCTGCTACTTATTATCCTTTGAATGGCAAAAGCAAGAAGCCCCCCTTGTCTTTATTTTCAAAAAGATGATTTTTTTTTTTTTTGATTGTTTTGATACGTGATATCCGCTGCTACATTACATGCTCACTGTGCATATAGTTGCTTGTTAAGATCTTTTATTGCTTTTGAAAAGAAAAAAAAGTTTTTATTTTAAATTAAAGTTTTCTGATATTTTTAGATTAAAATTGATGTAAAATAATTTTTAAAAAATAAAAAAATATCATTTTAATATATTTTAAATTAAATTTTAATCAAATATTAGATGGTCATTTATTTGGTATGGTAGTGCTACTTTCCTGTGGCAGGACAACTGACTCTGCTGCCTGCTGCATCTGGCCTTTAGTGGGTCAAAGGGCATCTTCTTAGCTTACAAGGGGGACCCATTCCACGTGACATGTTTTCTATGACGGGGGCACGTGACCTATGTCATGCCTTTTGTCCTTATACACCACCTAATATAAAACTTCTCTCTCAATTATTAGTGGTATCAACTCTCTGCTCTGAATTCGGATAGGAATCGGTTAGCTCTTTCGTACTGGTGCTTGCATTGACCACCTTTGGTGTTTACCCGTTAACTCTCTTAACCAATAACATGGATGTTAGACGAGTAATATTTGTAAGAAAAAGATAACTAAAATAAATAAGTTGTCAATACCATCTTCAAAAAAGAAGAAGAAATCACCAATTGATCTCTATATGTTTAATTTATTTATGAAAAATCAAGTTGTGAACAATTTGAATAAAACGCTATTTCTCACAATACATAAGAGAGACGGGAGAGAAAAACTCCTATTTATGCAGGTAATATACGTAAACAAACAATATTTTTGATAATGAATGTCACAACACGATGTTTTGCTACAATTAAAGATGAAGAAACAACGTTCTTTCTTGCTTTTCTATGAAATAAAAGAATCACAAAAAAACATAGAAACAATAACAAATTTTTGATCCATGGAATCATTACCATGATCAGTATTAGAGTATACAGGCAACTCCAATGAGGAGGTGGATGAAAGTTAGAGACTCCAAAAGATTGTATCCCTAAGATATCGTAAAATACAAAGAATATATGCCTAATGAATGAAAGTAGGAGAAACAACAAACTAATTAACAACATTGTCATAACCCATTTTTGGGTTGCTCCCCCAAATTTATCCAAAATAAAACAAAAATAAAAAAATAGAATATAAAGGGTTGATGTCGGTAGAAAAATGAAGGTGAATTTGTTTTTTGTGAGAGCTCGACTGTATCTCATTTGTGCCCAAAAAATGAAAAAAATACAGATTCAAGGCTAAAATAATTTATTATTGAATACATCTGCATAAATATTACGTCGAAAAACATAATTATGTTTTTATAGGCAACTTTGATTTAATCATGGTCCAATTTAAAGTATAATTATATTTAAGAATTAATTTAGGGTCCAATTGAAGGATTTAATTACGCGCAAAGATTTAATTATACTTTAAATTGGTCAAATTAATTTTATTAAAGGTCTACTCTATGAAAAATTAAGTTCTTGATCTTAATCCAGATTCATTTGAGAAAATTGGAATTTTCGGAGACCAATTGATTTTTTCCAACCCATTTGTACGAAGTCAGGGGTCAGATTAAAGAAAATTGAGAGTTTAATGGTCAATTGAGAGTCAAATCGTATAAATTTGAAACCAAGAACCAAAATAAAAAAAACGCGCATAGCTAAGGTTGTTGTTTAAATTTTGACAGGGATAAAATTGCACAAAATTATAAGTTTAAAACCAATTAGAGATGCAATTAGAAAAAAAAATACAAATTGAGAGATAAAATTGCAATTGCACCTTCTCCCAAAACTGCAGTCCCGTCGTTGCATGCGTGCAACTGTAGGCACGCGATCACAATGGGTACCTCCTGCGCCTATAAATGGGGAGAAAAATAGAAAAACTAAGGGGTGCATGAAATAATGGAGGAGACACATAGAGACATAGACACAGGGAAAAAAAGATAGAGACAATCGAGTGAAAAAAAAAACTACACCAGCAAGTCTTCCCCTTTCTCGGCACCGATAATAACAGTTGACAACCCCCCTCTCTTCCTCAGCAACTTCTTCCCCTTGACATGTTTGAGTTCTCTGCCGCTAGTCACCACCTAATCTCCTTCTTCAACACTGACAACCTCTACTCCTTGCCAGTAACTCCACTGATAGGTCCAACTCTCTTTCCGTAACTTCGGCAACAAACAACAACAGAAACAACACGAGCCAGCAGCTCTTCTGACGCTTCTCCTGGCCACCAAAAACCACCATTTCTGATGTCACAATTACAAGAAGAATTACCTCAGCCTCCTTAACCTAGAGGTAGTGGTAGGTGACTAGAGGCTCACCTCTCATTTTTAGAATATGTAAGATATATTTTGGATATTAAATAAAAGATTTGTTCATTTTATTTTTTATATATCTTCATTTTTAGAATGACTAAGTTTTGACTTCATAAAATACAATAATCTCTTTATTAAGAAAAACTTTTCTTAAGCCTTAAACAAACTAATAATTAAAAAACACAACAAAACTTTAATTTATTTTCTTAAAATCACATTTTTTTTTAAAATCAAACAAAAAATGTGTTGTTTTCATGCATACAGTTGAATTCCAAGTTTTTTCTAGTATATTTTTCATTAAAAAAATATTTTATATCTTTCACACGTTTTGAACGAAAATTGGATATTGTAACCAATTTATGATTATCCATTGGAATTTGTCTAATCTATCAAAAAAATTAACAATTATTTTGTGTTAGCTATGGGGGTGTAAAATTATATTATAAAGTACACCCGTAGACAGTAAAAAAAGTTTTTTAAAAAGAAAATATGGTATACAATTACATTTTAAAGTACACCCGCAAATAGTTAAAAAAAAGTTTTTTTGAAATGCAACGTAAAAATTTCTAAACTTTAGAATGATTAGGTTTTTAAACCTTGTAAGGTAGAGACTCTCTCATGAAGAGAGATCTACCTCAAACTTTAGGAAAGACCATTGAATAAAAAATCTGGCTTAGAAAAAATAATCAAACAACAATGCAGCTTATCTTAGGTAGGGTGCACTGAGATGACACGTCTTCCCCTCGCACGACAAGTCTCCTTACCTAAACTCTCGTAGACCATTAGATTTCATAATGACCTTAATACTAGGTGAAGACTCATAAGAATTATAG
Organism: Salix purpurea; assembly: GCA_027405865.1. NCBI lineage: Eukaryota > Viridiplantae > Streptophyta > Magnoliopsida > Malpighiales > Salicaceae > Salix > Salix purpurea. Next base: position 4,219,706 of record JAOWLH010000013.1, on the reverse strand, counting down.
TTATAATTTTATGACTATAAAACCACCCTTCTACCGCGCGTCGTCTTCCTTTTAGAGATGGCTAGGTGTAAAGCATGAAAAAACACCGTCACGACAAACATGAGCAACATATGCAATGTATCGACAACTAATAATGAGATATGTCAAGTTCCTAGCAATAGTACAATATAAAATAGAAAAGGGAAAAAAGAAATATTAATTTTCAAAGGATCACCAACACAAATTAAAATTTAAGGACTAAATTAAAAAAAAACTACAACCTCAACAAAAGAGAAAAAAATAAAAATTAAAAACAAAAACTAAGAGCATATACATATAAACATGGAAAAAAATAGGGACTATTTCATAAATATATATATAAAAAATAAAGGAATTAAAATAAAATAAAATAATTAAAAGTATAAGAGACGAAATGAAAACAAAATATATGATCAATTTCAATCGAAGGATAAAAGTAAAATAAATTCAAACTTCTATACTGAAAATATTAAGAGATTTAAATCCAATTCCAAAATTAAAAAAATAAAGACCGGAATGAAACTGAAATATATAATCAATTTCAATTGAAAAATATAATTGAAACAAATCAAAACTTATATCACATAATTAGGTTGATACAAAACAATCAAAAGAGTAGGGACTGAAATGAAGACACCATAAACAAAAAGGACTTCTGTGTAATTTAGCATGGAAGAGAGAAAGGGGCAAAAAAAAATCAACGACCACCGTCACATCTTTGGCCGCTGTGGGATGCCATGATGAAGAGGAAATAACGACGCATCTAGTGAGATGCCAGATGATATTTTTCACCATCAAAATATATCATTATAATTATTGTTTTTTTTTTTTTTGAAAAGATCTTTTCTTGAAATGCTTTGCTGTTACAATTCAATCACCAGCCAGGGGAGCAATCTTCAAAAAATGTTTTTGGCCCTACAAAGGTCACTGATCATCACTATCTTTTGGTTCTGACTTTATAATTTATGATTCTGGAAAAGCATTAATTAAGTAGCACCCGAACTATTCAATAACAATTCATAAGAGCTCTACAAGCTCCAGCTTGACAATTCAAGCTCTTTAATTGGTGACCAGCAACTATCACATATTTTTCCTTCCCCATTATCATTCAAAACAAAATAGCTGATGCGTACAAGAAAGTGACTGTGCTTTTATTCATTTTTGTAGTTCAAAAACATTTTTAAAAATATATATTTTTATTTTTTAAAATATTTTAATATGATAATATAAAAAATGATCTTATTTTTCTTAAAAAAATATTATTTTAAAATATTTATAAATAAAAAAACACTATAAAAATACAACGTTGTTCCATTCTTCTCCACTCTCTCTATAACAGGCATCATCACAAATACATATTCTCTGTAACTATCCCATCATTTCTCTTCTCCACTCCTTTCTTGCTACCTGGATATTTACTCTTACTCATGGAGAACAAAACAGGCTCAAAACCCCACGTAGTTTTGTTAGCCAGCATTGGAATGGGCCACCTAATCCCCATTCTCGAACTCGGCAAGCGGCTATCCACACACCACAACTTCGACGTTACCATATTTGTTGTTGCCTCCCAGTCTTCCGCGGCGGAATCCCAAATTCTCCACTCAGCCATGACTGAAAACCTCTGTGAAATCGTTGAGCTTCCACCGGTTAATATCTCCGGGCTTGTCAGTCCTGATGCTGCTGTTGGTACTCAGATTTGTGTTATCATGCGTGCAATCAAGCCAGCTCTACGGTCTGCTATATCTGGTTTATCATTTCGCCCCGCGGCCTTAATCGTTGACTTATTTGGTAGTGAAGCTATGATGGTGGCTGATGATTTTGACATGCCCAAGTATGTATATATTCCTTCGAATGCATGGTTTCTAGCACTAACCATATATATTCCAACACTTGATAAGGTTGTGCAAGGAGAATATGTTGATCAAAAGGAGCCGTTGAAAATCCCTGGGTGCAAAGCGGTCCGACCGGAAGATGTGGTTGACCCCATGGTAGACCGCGCCGACCAACATTACCTGGAATACGTTCGAATGAGCATGGATATCCCAAAATGTGACGGGATTTTGCTGAACATATGGGAAGACCTGCAACCCAAAACATTGGAAGCATTGAGAGATGAGGAGCTCTTGGGTCAGCTTTGTAAGGTTCCGGTTTACCCGGTTGGACCATTAACGAGGCCGCTCAAACCACTTGATTCTAGGAGTGGCGAGTTATTTCCTTGGTTGGATAAGCAACCCAGTGAATCTGTCATCTATGTATCATTCGGTAGTGGCGGAACTCTGTCCTTGGAGCAAATGGTCGAGCTAGCTTGGGGTCTTGAGCTAAGTCAGCAGAGATTTATCTGGGTGGTACGCGCACCTTCAAGAAAAACAGGAGATGGATCTTATTTCACTGCAGGGAGCGGCGAGGCTAACAGCATGGCAAGCTACTTTCCTGAAGGTTTCTTAGATCGAATTGGAGAAGTGGGTTTGCTGATTCAAGACTGGGCTCCTCAAGTGGAAATCTTGAGCCATCCATCAGTGGGAGGCTTTATATCTCACTGTGGATGGAATTCGACCCTGGAGGCCATCACTAACGGAGTGCCTGTTATTGCATGGCCACTGTACGCCGAGCAACGGATGAACGCTGCTCTGCTAACCGAAGAGCTTGGTGTGGCCGTGCGACCGAACATTTTGGCATCGGAGGGAGTGGTAGGAAGGACAGAGATAGAGATGATGATTAGAACAATTACGGTGGATAAAGAAGCGACGCACATAAGAAACAGGGTGAAAAAACTCAAATACAGTGCAGCCAAGAGTTTATCGGAGGGTGGTTCCTCTTATAATGCGCTGTCTCTAGTGGCCAAAAAGCTTGAGCTTCGATGGAAATCCATGGAGGTGAATGCATCGTGAAGCGGTTGATATTGTGAGGCCTAGATCTACTTTTGTGGAGAACCAAAAGTAGACTGGGTTCTGCAAATCTGAAGAGTTCTAGCACTGGGTTCTGTAGAAAAGAGAATTGCAACAATGTATCTTGAAGATCAAGAAACAATTGTGAAGATCAAGAGCTCATTTCTACAGATCTGCTAATGATATATCTTTTTATTCATCTTCCTCTGTTTTTGATTTGCAGTAATGGCTTTTATAGCCTGATTTCTTAACAAACCAACTGATTTCTAGCAAAATTAACAGCTTAATAACAGATTTCTAACAATATCAATAGCTTCAAACATCCCTTCAAACCCTCTCTTAAGCTAATTGTTGTAAGACATTCAGTTTAATTCATTAATATCACATACGAAGCTTCTGGAAGACATGGACTTTCCGTGGTTTAGTCATCGCATCTGCGATTTGATCATCACTTGCACAATAAATTAGGTCAATAGATTCTTCCTTCGAGAGACTTCTTAAGAAATGATACCTCATATCTATATGATTGCCACTGTCGCAGCGATGATTTTTTTGCTTTTCACGCCTTCCATCTCTGAAGGGGGAGAACGGAGGCCGATGAAAGGAGTGTGTTTTATAATCGTAAAAATTCTCCATATAGCTTGAGTCTAGGTCTGCAACAAAGCTTTAATATGGGCTCTATATTAATATTATTTATATTAATAAGATAATATAAGGGAGAGGGATGATGAATTAATTACACCCTCGCCCTTATAAATATGTCTATTAACAAAACATACAAAAAGGAATTAATAAAAAGTATAGAGGAAAAACAAAACCTAAGAGAATCATTTGTGCAAATAAAAAGATATGCTTAGAGAGTGAATAACATTTTAAAATGCAGTTAAAATTAATTAGAATTTATTAAATTGTAGATTATGCACATCCGTGTCGCTGGTCTGGAAGATGGTCAGGAGAGAAAATAATTGAAGGAAAGAAGAAGGAATGATGTTACCAGGCTGGGGGAGGGTGATTCTTATCTGGTGGAGGAGGAGCTGGGGTGGACGAGAAGAAAGCACCTGCTCACGGTGGAGAAAAGAGAAGAAGGTCGGTGGGTTGCTGGAACTGAGGGAGAACGTTGCTGTTTATATTTTTTTTGAAAGGAGAATGAAAGAAAACATTTTTTTTGAAGGCTGGAAACAATGGAGCTCGGCTGCTGGGAAGTTGGGGTTCACGGCACCTGAACGGAGAGGTCTGTCACGGTGGCCGAGGGCTGCTTTTGAAAGAAACAAAGGAGAAATCACAGCTGCTAGGACCTCGGGGAGCTAGAGATGGTGGAAGTTGTTGTATATCAAACAGCTATGGCTGGACCGCCATATTATCCTCTGTAACTATCGATTTTGTTAAAAAAGTTCAAAATTTTTATTTTTATTTTTTAATATTTTTAAATTATCTTTTAATATTTTTAAAATACAGCAAATCACAATTAGAAACATACTCCAAACCATCACTGATAACATTTAAAAAATATTAATGTGATGTTTTTAAAAATAAATATATTTCTAAAATCCAAAACACAATTCCGTGACTTATAACTTCTTTGATGAAAACAAAAGAAAGTCCTTGGATATTAGACTGAACCAAATCAAATAAAAAAGAAGAAATAGAAATATTTCAATTGAAAGGTAAAATGAAGGATTATGCCAATTTACATGCATTATAATAAGAAATATCATAAGTTTATAAATTTCATAAGACTCCTATGGATGTCAAAAATCTCAAACGAGAAAATAAAACATTTACTAGTCAAGAATGTCATAAATAAAAACTAGAAGATGGATGACTTAATCTAAAAGAAGATAAATCAACACTAGTAACAACAACATTAACTATCACTTTCAACTCATCCATAATATACAGTCTTCTCTCTGCAACGTATTGTAATCAGCCTATGAAATTGTAGATTATGCACATAATAAAGAAAAAGGAAAATATGACTAAATATACCCAAAATCATATATTTTACCATCAGAAATAATATTTAATGTGAGATTCATAATGAGATAAACATTAAAGAGATACACACGAGTTGTGATAACAAAATAAACATATGTTAAAGACATAAGAGTGACATTAGTAGCCGGAATGGACGTAGGAAGGTAATGGTTTGTAGTTGCTGTCGTCGGGCTGCTGGTCTGTTGCCTCGTCGGAGGAGGTTGCTGTGCTGCTGGAATAACGGTGGGGATGCTGGTGACTACGGAGAGGTGTGTGGTGGTCGGAGTTGGTGGACGGAGTTGCTGAACCGAGAGGGAGAGAGAGATAGAGGCTCCTCTGGTTTTAGAGAGAGAAGAGTCAGAAGACGGTCGACTGACCGAAAGAGAAGAGAAAAAAAAGAAACAAGTGTTACTGGGCTGGTGTAAAAAAACTGGAGTTTTTTACTTGAATTCTTCCATTTTTCTCCTCTGTTTTGTTCTGTTTTTGTTCCCTTTTGCTCGTCCTTGTCCCTGCATATTTTTAGCAGGGTAAACAACCCCTTCGGCTGTCCATGACGTGTAGCCGCGGGATGTTGCCTCTGCATTGCCCAGTAACGGGGCTTTGCATAGGCGGTGTGCATGCATTGTTCAGGTGATTGAACAGTGCACGCTTGTGAATAATGATTTTGCAGAGGGCAAAAATTTGATTTGGTCCCCCTCTTTATAATTATCCTAATTGAACCCTCAATGGCTTTAAACTTTCAATTTTATACAATTGCATCCTCGTCAAAATTTCAAGAGTAACCTTAGCCTCGCGCGCCTTTTTTATTCTGGTCCTTGATTTCTGATTTGTGCGATTTGACCCTCAATTAACCATTAGACTCTTAATTTGTTCAATTTGCCCCCCGATTTCGCATAATTGGATTGAAAGAATTCAAATCGGTCTCCGAAAATTCCAATCTCGTCAATTGAACTTGAATTAAATTCAAAAACTTGATTTCTCATCGATTAAGCCCTTAATAAAATTAATTTGGCCAATTTAAAAATAATCAAGCCCTTGCACTTAATTAAATCTTTCGATTGGACCCTAAATTAAATCTCAAACATAATAACGGTGTGGTTTGTGGTAATGATTTTGCAGAGGGCAAAAATTTGATCTGGTCCCCCTCTTTATAATTATCCTAATTGAACCCTCAATGGCTTTAAACTTTCAATTTTATACAATTGCATCCTCGTCAAAATTTCAAGAGTAACCTTAGCCTCGCGCGCCTTTTTTATTCTGGTCCTTGATTTCTGATTTGTGCGATTTGACCCTCAATTAACCATTAGACTCTTAATTTGTTCAATTTGCCCCCCGATTTCGCATAATTGGATTGAAAGAATTCAAATCGGTCTCCGAAAATTCCAATCTCGTCAATTGAACTTGAATTAAATTCAAAAACTTGATTTCTCATCGATTAAGCCCTTAATAAAATTAATTTGGCCAATTTAAAAATAATCAAGCCCTTGCACTTAATTAAATCTTTCGATTGGACCCTAAATTAAATCTCAAACATAATAACACTTTAAAATCGACCAATGATTAAATCAAATTGACCCATAAAAAAATAATCATATCTGTCGACTTAATTTTTACGCAGATTTATCCTATAATAAATTACTTTAGCCTTGAATCTGCGATTTCCTTCATTTTGGGCACAAAACAAATTACGATCGAGCTCTCGAAAACATCCAAAATTTCACCTTGATTTTCCTACCGACACCAGCCCTTTTTATTTTATTTTATTTTGTTATTTTCGGGTAGTTTTGGGGAATAACCTAAAATTGGGCTATGACACACATAATAAAGAAAAAGGAAAATATGACTAAATATACCCAAAATCATATATTTCACCATCAGAAATAATATTTAATGTGAGATTCATAATGAGATAAACATTAAAGAGATACACACGAGTTGTGATAACAAAATAAACACCTGTTAAAGACATAGGAGTGACATAGTAGTCATGACATGAATAGAGAACGATAAAGATACATACATAAAAGATGAGGATCTAAAGACTTATGATACGAAACACCAATATCCAATACCTATTCAGAATACAAAATACCTAAAGAACTATGAGGCCACTGACCTATGAGAGAGGACACAAACATAACTTATGGCTATGAGGAGAGAAACTTCTAAAATTGCTCAATTAGAGTACTAGGATCGATTGAAGAACCAAATGAGATTGTTACTGTATTATTATGGTATAATGGTTTGTAACCCTTAAGAGGTTAATGAGAATTGAATTGTGACTGCGTGCCAAGTTCTTAGGCTTGATTCTAATATCTCATCTTAGGACACTAAGTCTTTCAATGACCCTTCTGCTTCTAAAAACTATAGTTGTAAAAACAAACCTTTTGTAAGGCTTATTCTAATCATTACAGAACAATTTGGAAGGTGTTGCTAGCATATAAGGACTAGATATAATTTCTTTTCAAAAAAAGAATGATAACATATTTCTTCAATCAATAACTCGTTGACAACTGAATCAATAGAGAGAAGTGGAAAATGTTGCAAAATTGAACCTCTAAGTCCTTCAACAATTATTGTAAAGTGCCATTAAAAACTATACCAACCCTTGTTGCTCTCTACGATCAATGTAGACACCACATACCTTTAATTCTATTATTTTTGTAAAAGTCAATTGATCCCAAAGATCTATTATGACGAAATAAAACTTTTGGATATTAATATTCTTTTGGTGAATAACTTGTATGTCATTCTCCAATTGATATTGCTCTGTAGATTTTGATTGAGTGAATAACCTTTGTAAATGATCCCAAATTTCTTATACTTTGACAGCTGTGTACCTATGGAATGCTAACTTTTTTTTTTTTTGTTAATTCAAGTAATAATCTTTACATTACTTCTTAAACATCTATCAAAGAAGCACAACTCCATCAGTATTCTTAGGTTTTACAGAAGTTTTACTGACATATCTTTATATCTTTTTACCGTTAATTTTTTTTCTCATCGCATAACTCCAAAACTGACTATTAGATTTCATCTATTATGATTTCGGAGCCAAGATCCCCCCCTTTCATTTTTAGAATGATCTGATACAGGTCCTTGCTCAGTAACTTCCCTTGTGTTATTATTTTTAATATTTTCTGTCCTGCAAGGGGTGTTCAAAATCCACCGATGCATAGATTATCCAAATTAAATGGATCCCTTTTAATTGTACGTATCATTGTTTTTGAAAAGAAGTAGGTCTTTTCTTGAAATGCTTTGCTGTTACAATTCAATCACCACCCACTGGATCAATCTTCAAAATTATTTTTGACCCTTCAAGATCATCACTATATCTTGGTTTTGGCCCTTCAAAATTATGATTCTGGAAAAAAAGCACCTATGAATTAATTAAGCAGCACCCGATTCATTATATAACAATGAATAAAAACTCTACAAGCTCCAGCTTGATCACAATTCAAGCTCTTTAATCGGTGACCAACAACTATCACATATTTTACCTTCTAAATTATCATTCAAAACAAAATAGCTGTTTCGTGCAAGAAAGTGACTGTGATATTATTTATTTTTGTATTTCAAAAAAATAATTTTTTAATTATTAAATTATTTTAATATGATAATATAAAAATGATTTTGATTTTTTAAAAAAGTAATATTTTAATATATTTATAAATAAAAAAACATTTTAAAAATACAATTTTATCGACCCGAAGTCGTTCCATTCTTCTCCACTCACTCTATAAATGGCATCATCACAAATATATATTCGCTCCAACATTTCTCTCCTCCACTCCTTTCTGGCTACCTAGATATTTACTCTTACTCATGGAGAACACTACAGGCTCACAATCCCATGTAGTCTTGTTAGCCAGCATTGGAATGGGCCACCTAATCCCCATTCTCGAACTCGGCAAACGGCTATCCACACACCACAACTTCGACGTTACCATATTTGTTGTTGCGTCTCAGTCTTCCGCGGCGGAATCCCAAACTATCCAATCAGCCATGACTGAAAAACTCTGTGAAATCGTTGAACTTCCACCGGTTAATATCTCCGGGCTTGTCAGTCATGATGCCGCTATTTTTACTCAGATTTGTGCTATCATGCGTGCAATCAAGCCAGCTCTTCGGTCTGCTATATCTGGCTTATCATTTCGTCCCGCGGCCTTAATCGTTGACTTATTTGGAAGTGAAGCTCTGATGGTGGCTGATGAATTTGAAATGCCCAAGTATGTATATTTTCCTTCGAATGCATGGTTTCTAGCACTAACCATATATATTCCAACACTTGATAAGGTCGTGCAAGGAGAATATGTTGATCAAAAGGAGCCGTTGAAAATCCCTGGGTGCAAAGCGGTCCGACCGGAAGATGTGGCTGACCCCATGGTAGACCGCGCCAACCAACAGTACCTGGAGTACGTTCGCATGGGCATGGATATCCCAAAATGTGATGGGATTTTGCTGAACATATGGGATGACCTGCAACCCAAAACATTGGAAGCATTGAGAGATGAGGAGCTCTTGGGTCAGCTTTGTAAGATTCCGGTTTACCCGGTTGGACCATTAACGAGGCCGCTCAAACCACATGATTCTAGGAGTGGCGAGTTATTTCTTTGGTTGGATAAGCAACCCAGTGAATCTGTCATCTATGTATCATTCGGAAGTGGTGGAACTCTGTCCTTGGAGCAAATGGTCGAGCTAGCTTGGGGTCTTGAGCTAAGTCAACAGAGATTTATCTGGGTGGTACGCTCACCTTCAAGAAAAACAGGAGATGAATCTTTTTTCACTGCAGGGAGCGGCGAGGCTAACAGCATGGCAAGCTACTTTCCTGAAGGTTTCTTAGATCGAATTCGAGAAGTGGGTTTGCTGATTGAAGACTGGGCTCCTCAAGTGGAAATCTTGAGCCATCCATCAGTGGGAGGCTTTATATCTCATTGTGGATGGAATTCGACCCTGGAGGCCATCACTAACGGAGTGCCTGTTATTGCATGGCCACTGTACGCCGAGCAACGGATGAACGCTGCTCTGCTAACCGAAGAGCTTGGTGTGGCCGTGCGACCGAACATTTTGGCATCGGAGGGAGTGGTAGGAAGGAAAGAGATAGAGATGATGATTAGAACAATTACGGTGGATAAAGAAGCGACATACATAAGAAACAGGGTGAAAAATCTCGAAGACAGTGCAGCAAAGACTTTATCGGAGGGTGGTTCCTCTTATAATGCGCTGTCTCTGGTTGCCAAAAAGCTTGAGCTGCAATGGAAAACCATGGAGGTGAATGCATCTTGAATTGATATTTTGTTGTTTTTATTTTCACGAGTGATTGCACATATTCTCCTTAGATTCTCTAAACAAAGTGGGAAATGGCCTTGAAGAAGACGGGAAGTAGTGACGCTCTGTCCATTGAGGATGGCTAGAGAAGATTCAATTCTATCCCCTTGGTTTGTGGTTAGAATAAGATTTAGCTATCGTTATGAGATATTTCTTGTAGCGAAAGAAGTGGGCGCGGCTTCGCTTTCTTGAAGCAAGATTTAGCGTGAAAAAAAAGAGTGAGATTTTTTTTTTTTTTTTTATCATTGAAATCAAAAGAATATGAGCTAAAATCATAAATTATGAATAGAGAAGATTTATTACCCCTTTGATGCCTAAGATATATCACGCAAGAGTCGCTGTAAAATGATAAGTTATGAATATGAGTTATCTTTTTTAATAAGTTATATTGGTATTTGTCTTAAATAAATTAAAGTTTTGTTCTGTTTTTTTATTTATTAGTTTGTTTAAGGTTTAAGAAAAGTTTTTCTTAGTAAAGAGGTTCTTATATTTTATAAGGTCAAAAATTAGTCATTCTAAAAATCAAGATATATAAAAATAAAATGAACAAATCTTTTATTCAATATCCAAAATACATCCTAGATCTTAAATTAAATAATATTATTTTAAAATATTTTAGAGCATATAAAATAACGATGATCTAAAATAATATTTTATTTAAAATCATGAACATGTCCCGCGTATAAGTTCATAATACTAGTTGTATAAGGTCATAATACTAGTTATTTGACAGAAACAAAATATTGTTTTTGGTGTTTTTGAAATGTAGATCAAATTCTCATGGATTTAATAAACTAATTATTAAATTCAAAATGCATGTAAAAAATAAAAAAATATTTTTTATGATTTATTTATATAGAAAAATATGTAGATATAATCTATTTTTAAGAAACTTGACCATATTCATGAAGTAAAAACAAATGATTTTTGTATTTTTGAAATGAGGGAGTTTTGTATTTTTTTGGATATTTTTTGAGATTTTGGAGATAACCAGGTATTTCTAATACCATATCCCTATATTATAATATAAGTATTTGGGTTAGTATTAAATAAAATTATTAAAAAAACCTTCAAATAGATAGAAAAGGCGCCCATAACCTAAGGATTAGGCTAGATGGGACTAAGGTTCACGACCACCGTACCCAGTTTAACTTGATGTATAGATTATCCAACAACGTTTTTTTTTCAGTTGGGCGGGACCATCCATCCGTGTCGCTGGTCTGGAAGATGGTCAGGAGAGAAAATAATTGAAGGAAAGAAGAAGGAATAATGTTACCTGGCGGGGGGAAGGTGTTTCTTAGCTGGTGGAGGAAGAGCTGGCGTGGACGAGAAGAAAGCACCTGCTCACGGTGGAGAAAAGAGAAGAAGGTCGGTGGTGCTGCTGGAACTGAGGTAGAACGTTGCTGTTTATATTTTTTTTGAAAGGAGAATGAAAGAAAACATTTTTTTTGAAGGCTGGAAACAATGGAGCTCGGCTGCTGGGAAGTTGGGGTTCACTGCGCTTGAACGAAGAGGTCTGTCACGGTGACCGAGTAAAATTCTGGCTGTTATAGATTTTTATAAGAGATGCACGTCCTGATTTGAATTCGAGATTTACTATACAGATTTCAAACCCTTTCCATCACGCCACATCCCTTGGGGAACTTTGTAACTATCGATTTTGTAAAAAAGTTAAAACATTTTTATTTTTTATTTTAGATTAATTTTTTTATTGTTTTAAATTATTTTATGAGCTGATGTAAAAAATTGTTTTTAAAAAATTATTTTAATACAACTGAATATAAAACATTTTAAAAAAAATATCAACAATACTCCAAAATAGTAGAAATTTATCGGGCAAAAATCCACATCCTTTTCTTTTCTCTTACTAGCTTTTAACATAAGCCAACAAATGTTTGCAAGATTGTTCCTGGCAAATTTCTTTTTACTTATTAAAAATATTTCTGATTTTTAAATATATCAAAAAATATATTTTTTAATTTTTACATATTAAAATTACTCAAAAAATATTAATTTGATATATATTTTTAAAATACAGCAAATCACAATTAGAAACATACTCCTAGACCATCACTGATAACAGTTTAAAAAATATTAATTTGATATTTTTTAAAATAAATATATTTCTAAAATCCAAAACACAATTCCGTGACTGATAACTTCGTTAAGCTAGAACGCATTGTGCTTATCAATTGAACCTTCTTGAGTTTTGTCATCTCAGATATCGCAGCAACTTTAGGGTATTCTTCTCCACCGTCGCAGTTGTTTTTTTCTTCTTTAAACACGAAACACGTCGAATTTTATGCTTTATAAGCATCTAATCCAGACAAATTATATGTATTTTCCTTGAATTTTCCCGAAAAAGAAACTTGGATTCTTCCATGTTCTTGCATGACACATAGCAAATACATGCATGTTCCCAATGTCATAACCCAATTTTGGGTTATTCCCCAAATCCATTCAAAAATAAAACAAAAAGGGCTTGCTGTCGGCAGAAAAATCAAGGTAGAAATTTTGGATATTTTCGAGACTTCGATCATATCGTTTTTGCCCAGAAATGAAGGAAAATGCAGATTCAAGGCTAAAGTAATTTATTATGGATTAAATCTGCATAAAAATTAAGTCGAAAGATGTAATTATATTTTTATGGATAAATTTGATTTAATCGTTGATCAATTTAAAGTGTAATTACACAATTCCGTGACTGATAACTTCGTTAAGCTAGAACGCATTATATTTTGGATATTTTCGAGACTTCGATCATATCGTTTTTGCCCAGAAATGAAGGAAAATGCAGATTCAAGGCTAAAGTAATTTATTATGGATTAAATCTGCATAAAAATTAAGTCGAAAGATGTAATTATATTTTTATGGATAAATTTGATGTAATTATAGTTATTTCCTTGGTTGGATAAGCAACCCAGTGAATCTGTCATCTATGTATCATTCGGAAGTGGCGGAACTTTGTCCTTGGAGCAAATGGTCGAGCTAGCTTGGGGTCTTGAGCTATGTCAACAGAGATTTATCTGGGTGGTGCGCTCACCTTCTAGAAAAACAGGAAATGGATCTTATTTCACTGCAGGGAGCGGCGAGGCTAACAGCATGGCAAGTTTCTTTCCTGAAGGTTTCTTAGATCGAATTGGAGAAGTGGGTTTGCTGATTCAAGACTGGGCTCCTCAAGTGGAAATCTTGAGCCATCCATCAGTGGGAGGGTTTATATCTCACTGTGGATGGAATTCGACCCCGGAGGCCATCACCAACGGAGTGCCTGTTATTGCCTGGCCACTGTACGCCGAGCAACGGATGAACGCTGGTCTGCTAACCGAAGAGCTTGGTGTGGCCGTGCGACCGAACATTTTGGCATCGGAGGAAGTGGTAGGAAGGAAAGAGATAGAGATGATGATTAGAACAATTACGGTGGATAAAGAAGCGACGCACATAAGAAACAGGGTGAAAAAACTAAAGAACATTGCAACAAAGACTTTATCGGAGGGTGGTTCCTCTTATAATGCGCTGTCTCTGGTGGCCACAAAGCTTGAGCTACGATGGAAAACCATGGAGGTGAATGCATCGTGAAGCGGTTGATATTTTGTTGTTTTTATTTTCACGAGTGATTGCATATGTTCCTACATGTGTTTATTGTTGAAAAATCAAGTTAATAATCATGTATGAAAAAGTGTGAACGCCTTGATTTCTTTGAACTTCAACTCTTTTCAAGTTTTTGAATTATATAATAAAGATGCTGTTTTTTTTTTTAAAAAAAAAATCCCATTTTTTTTTAAAAAGTTTGAATCCGGCGGGTTTTTTTTATCTATGTAAAAAATTGATTGTTTTTTTATGTATTGTATTTTATTATTTTAATATTTAGTTAGTATAATTATATTTAAGAATACTAATATGAATTTTTGTCCTTGAAAAAATCTAATGTCATTTTTCCTCTCTCTCAATATATTTTTAGGCGATAATATTTAATTAATATTAGACATATTAGAAATAAAAAATATTGTATTTTGTTTTTAAAACATAAACTTAATTTTTTTTTGTGTTATAAATATTTATTGCCGTCTAAAAAGAACAGTCTAATGGAAACGGGAAGTGACTTGTATATTTTTTAATTTGACTTGTAGATAATACAGGTAAATTTGCCACTATTTTTTTTTTTGGAGATATTTTTTTTTCCAGTAATATTAGATCTAAAATATTAAAAATAAAAATATTGGAAATTCCCCGCAAGTACTTTCAGACGACTTACTGAATCAAATAGGACAGGCGAGCGGGAACGACAGAAACGGAGTTGCAAACTGCTACTAAGCACATGCTAATGAATTGAGAGATAAATTCATAAACCTACTTAAATAAAAGAGCACAAAATTAAATTTTGAAGCCAATCTTTTTTTTATATAAGATTTATTAATCATCTTATTATATTAAATATAATTAAGAAAGCATGATATGAATTTCTGTTCTTAAAAAAATCTTAGGTCATTTTTCCTCTTTCTTAATATATTTTTAGGCGATAATATTCAATAAATATTAAAACATATAATTAGTTTTACATATTTTAATTTGACATAAATATACAAATATAAAAATATTTTTTATAAGATTCATTAATTATATTATTACATTAAATGTATGTAAGAATATTGATATTAATTTTTTTTAAGAAAAAAATCCTAGTTCATTTTTTTCCTCTCTTTATATATTTATAGGCGATAATATTCAATAAATTTTTTTTTTATGTTATTCGATTAATTCATTATATTATTATATAAAATGTATTTAAGAATATTGATATGAATTTTTTTTATTCAAAAAATGCTAGGTCATATTTTCTTCTTCCTATATATATTCCTATGCGATAATATTCAATAAATATTAGAACATATAATTAATGATAGACTAAAAATATTTAAGAAACTTTAACAAAAGATAAAAAAAAAATAGCATTGCTATTGCTGTCAAAAAAATAAAAAAATTTAAATTATCCCGAGGGAAAAAAATATTAACATAAGCGTAAGCAAGAAAAACAATTAAATTATTATTATTATAATAATATTAATTATTATTATTATTATTATTATTATTATTATTATTATTATTATTATTATTATTGTGTTAAGTACAAAATTAAAATTTGAAGACAAATTTTTTCTATGTTATCCGATTTATTCATTATATCATTATATTAAATGTATTTAAGAATACTGATATTAATTTTTTGTGTTCAAAAAATCGCAGGTCATGTTTTCTTCTCCCTATATACATTCTTATGAGATAATATTCAATAAATATTAGAACATATAATTCATGATAGACTAAAAATATTCAAGAAACTTTAACAAAAGATAAAACAAAAAAATAAAATAAAAATAAAAATTAGCATTGCTATCACTGTCAAAACAATAAAAAAATTTAAATTATCCGGAGGGAAAAAAATATTAACAGAAGAGTAAGCAAGAAAAATAATTAAATTATTATTATAATAATAATATTAATTATTATTATTATTATTATTATTATTATTATTATTATTATTATTATTATTATTATTATTATTATTATTATTATTATTATTGTGTAAAGTACAAAATTAAAATTTGAAGAAATTTTTTTTCTATGTTATCCGATTTATTCATTATATCATTATATTAAATGTATTTAAGAATACTGATATTAATTTTTTTTTTCAAAAAATCGTAGGTCATGTTTTCTTCTCCCTATATACATTCTTATGAGATAATATTCAATAAATATTAGAACATATAATTAATGAAAGACTAAAAATATCCAAGAAACTTTAAGAAAAGAAAAAAAAAATATCATTGCCATTACTGCCAAAACAATAAAAATTATTAAATTATACGGAGAAAAAAAAACATTAATAAAAGAGTAAACAAGAAAAACAATTAAATTATTATTATTATTATTATTATTATTATTATTATTATTATTATTATTATTATTATTATTATTATTATTATTATGTTAAGCACAAAATGAAAATTCGAAGACAATTTTTTTTAATGTTATCCGATTTATTCATTATATGATTATATTAAATGTGTTTAAGAATACTGATATTATTTTTTTTTTATATCCTAGAAACTTTAACAAAAGAAAAAAAAATATCATTGTCATCACTGTCAAAACAACAAAAATTATTAAATTATACGGAGGGAAAAAAAACATTAACAAAAGAGCAAGAAAGAAAAATAATTAAATTATTATTATTATTATTATTATTATTATTATTATTATTATTATTATTATTATTGTGTTAAGTACAAAATTAAAATCCGAAGAAATTTTTTTTTTATGTTATCCGATTTATTGATTATATCATTATATTAAATGTATTTAAGAAACTTTAACAAAATCCTAGGTCATGTTTTCTTCTCCCTATATATATTCCTATCAGATAATATTCAATAAATATTAGAACTTATAATTACTGAAAGACTAAAAATATCCTAGAAACTTTAACAAAAGGAAAAAAATAAAATATTATTGCCATTATTGTCAAAACAATAATAATTATTAAATTACACGGAGAAAAAAAAACATTAACAAAAGAGTAAGGAAGAGAAACAATTAAATTATTATTATTATTATTATTATTATTATTATTATTATTATTATTATTATTATGAAAGAAACAAAAATAAAAGAAAGACTAAAAAAATGCTAGAAACTTGAACAAAAGATAAAACAAAGACATAATATAAAAAAAAAATAAAAATTATCATTGCTATTACTGACAAAAAAATTAAAATTAACAAATTATCAAAGGAAATTTTTTTATCAAATAAGCAAGTAAGAAAAAGAATTATATTATTATTATTATTATTATTATTAATAAATTAATTTATATGGAAAAGTAAACCTATTTATATCGAGGTGTTTGTCTCGCGAGGGTTAAAAAATTCTATTTTCTCTTCTTTAGCATAGGGTTTACTTAATATTCTTATATTCACAGTTGTTAAAACCTTGGGTGGTAAAGAAAGGAAAAGGTGTTTAGGATTTTAAGAGGATAACAGAGCAGACAAAGGGTTTCGTTCTTGAATGTGTAATGCACGCGAGGTTTTTTTAAGAGGATAACAGAGCAGACAAAGGGGTTTCGTTCCTGAATGTGTAATGCACGCGAGGTTTAATTCACGCATTATTCAGCCTCAAAAGCAGCTAACATTGGAGAAATAAAATGAAAAAAGAAAGAAAAAAAAACCGGTTGACGATGCAGCTGCGACGCACGGGCGATAAACATCGCGTCCACAGTGAATATGTGAGTGTGTGCACAGTTGCTGAACAATCTTTCCCGTTTTGTTTTAGGTATTTGTTAATGATTCCATGCAAAAATAAGTATTTATAAGAAAATTAAAATTATCTTATTATTATTATTTTAAACAGGATATCAAGCAAATTGTATGCAACTCGAGTAAATCTTCAGGTTCTTTTGCTTGTACACAGAAATTTCGACACAAAAACAAGTTAAGTCACTAGTTTTTATACTAACAGACCTGACTTTAAGAGAATATAGGTAGTATGATTCTAACATTGAACTTTTTAAAAAATATACTTCATATGTTATCTTGTCTAAACAAATTGGAGCTAAAATTTACAGGGACACATTGAATTGAAACAGCTGCAGGTTAAATAATATTGAAGTAGAATTGCAAGTGGAGTCTTGGCTTAGCGGTTGAAGGGACTTATTTTCTTTCTCTGCACCAGGGTTCAAGTCCCACTATGCATGTCTGTCACCCCGCGGTGCCTTACATGCTTACTGGGTTTGCAGGATATATAGTGAGTCAAAAGGCCCTTTATTGCAAGTTTATAAAATAAAAGTGAAAGCAATCGGCCTGCCGCCTTCATGCGCTTCTAATACATAATGGGTATGGTTCTTATGTTAATTTAGAAGAAGGTGTTGGTGCTATGGATATTTGTTTTTAATTAAGAAACAAAGAGATAATGTTTGTTTAACCTGCAGCTGTCTTGTTTATTTTATATGCTTTAATTTGTTTGATCTTAAAGGTTAGTTTTCGTTGCTATGATGACAATGATTTTGTGTTTTGGCTGTTTTTCTTTATGTAATTAGATCTAATATTAGATAATATGGTTCATGGGTGTTGAAAGTGCATGAGCTTGAGTCTTAAAAGATATTTTTGTTAAGTTTAATTTGTTTTGTTTTTTGTTCTTTTTTGGGTATGTTTTCGGCTTAACTCCATTGGAATAACTCAATGAGGTCAAACTAGTTGCGTCAACCGCTCGTGTTGATTTAGTTGGGTCAACCCGGTCGAGTTGTTCTATTGTTTAAGCCTTTTTTTTTTTTTGGATTTTAATGATGTGTTTGACAAAGACTCCATAGAGTTTATTTAGATAGTTTTGTTTTTAAGATAAAAAATGATTTTGCCAAACATGGCGTTACACAAATTATAATAAATAATATTTTTTTTTGTGTTGCAAATAACCAAATGCCTAAAAAATAAATCTCTTTTTTAATCTAAAATAAGTTTATTTTTTTCAGGTTTGTATATGCCTAAAGATCTTATTAATGAGCTTATTAAATTCTCAAGCATTCAACCAATATTTTGTAAAATATCAATTAGTCTTCTCTTAATTCATGAGAATTAATGGTAAATATTCTGATATAAATACTGAACATACAAATAGACTAATATTTAAAATATTAGTAATTGACCAAAACTATTTTCAAAGTTATTTATGCACATTCACTAATTTTTTAATTAGAAGTATTTTTTGTCACAAAGATGAAAAACCCATCCATTATAGGTGAAACTTGTGAAGGAACCAATAAGGATGTTTTTTTAGATAAGAAATCATTTGGGTACACAATCCCATAACAATTTTGAAAACCTGATTTACTCATAAGAATAAATTCTAAGCCAAAATAATCGCTAGTAAGCCACAAAATTCCTTTTTAATCACATTAACATTGCCTTTTAAAAGTATTTTTTTAAAAAAATAAAAAATTTATTTTTTACTTTAAATTAAAAACAATTGGTGTTTTAGATTATTTTAATGTACTGATATCAAAAATTATTTTTAAAAATAAAATAAAATTATTTTGATACTTTTCTTATCAAAAAACACTTTGAAAAACAAATTCAACTATACTCCCAAATAAATTCTAAAATCACACAAAACAGCTTATCCCATGTAGAGCTTGCTTTTACACAATCATTTCTTTATTTTGTATAAGCATACTACAATTAAGCGGAAACAAAAAAAAAAAAGCAACCAAAATAGTCTTAGAAAAATATATTTGAAAAGTAAAATGGTTGGCAAACTTGAGTTATAAATTCATATTTTTATTTATCTAAAAATAAAGAAAATATTTGCCTCTTAAATTTTTTATATTAAATCCAAATAAACATGAGATTTGAAAATAAATAGATAAAATTAGATCAAACAGTATTTCTAGAACCTAGCTAGAAGATTCATGGTCGTCGGATAGGCAACAATGCCGGCTCCTGGAGGGAAATA